>JAECWT010000190.1:637500-1221166 GCA_018150885.1 Drosophila tristis
CTCCGTGAAGCTATACAAAGCTGCGGTGGCGCAAGTCGGAGAGGTCTACGCTGGGGCGAAGCTCGTCGCTGTGGACTGGAGCGAGGTGCCCAGTAGACCAAGGGCCCGTATATGGGTGCCGGCCACTTTTAAGGAGCCCGAGCGGATCCTCACGATGTTGCAGAGATGCAACCCTACACTGCCAACCTCAGACTGGAAGGTGGTCAAAGTGGAGGCATCAAAGGGCCCCACAAATCAGGCACTGGTAGTCCTAAATAAGGAATCGATAGCCCCGATCGAGGCAGCCAAGGGAGAGCTCAACTTCGGGTTCAGCTCGGTGACCATGAAGGTCTACAAGTCGGATGCAGCGGCCGAGGCGCGTTCTGTCAACAACCCAGTTGAGCAGGACGTTGCTTCGGAGATCGAGGCAACCGAGGTAGACCCGGAGCCGGAGCCGGCCCTGGAGAGCTACTCCTCGGAGACGGAGCTGATGCTCGATTTTGAGGCGCTGTGTCGGGACGAGATCCTCGACGACTCGGACGCCGATATAACAGTGGTGGAGAATGACTCTAATGAAGTCTCTGAGACTTCTGCAGATAAATCTCCACCACTGTAAAGCAGCATCCGCTGCCCTGATACTCCGCTTAGTCGCGAGCGGGGGGGACATAGTCCTAATCCAAGAGCCCTGGGTGGTAGGAGGCAGGGTCTGTGGATTAGCGACGAAGGACTACAAGCTGATTGTAGCCCAAACTGAAGGTAAAATTAGAACCTGCATACTAGCAAGAAAGCACCTAAATATCTTTCTGCTCCACCATTTTAGCAATGGCGACAACACGGCGGCTACCCTAGAGCTACAAGGGACACGCCTGAACCTGGTGTCGTCCTACATGGCTCATGAGGAAAGCGATCCTCCCAGTGACCTCGTTCGCAAGATTGCCAGCGACAGCGAGAGGTCGGATACAAGCCTATTAATAGGCTGCGATGCCAACGCTCACCACATCCAATGGGGGAGCTCGGATACAAATGTAAGGGGTGAGTCACTTTTCAGCTTCATCCTAAACTCCAACCTAATTATTGGTAATCGGGGTAATGACCCCACTTTCATCATAAAAAACCGTCAAGAGGTTATTGACCTCACTCTATTGTCTAACAAACTGTCAGACATAATGAAAAGTTGGAGAGTCCTAGAGGACCACTCCTTCTCCGACCACAGGTACATCGAGACAATCCTATCGCTCGAAAGCACCATACCCACTAACTATATTAATCTCAGGAAAGCCAACTGGGATACATATAGTGCAAAAATGGAGGAATTACTCCCCCCCCAAGCCCCAAAATGCCCGGACACACAAGCCGATCTTAATCTTCTTGTGGACAATTTCACGGAAGCTTGCAATAAGGCCTTCATGGCAGCTTGCCCCTCAACCAAACCAAGAGGGAAAAAGAAACCTCCCTGGTGGTCTAAACATATAGATACCCTCCGGAAAGACTGCAGGACTCTCTTTAACAGAGCCAAAAGCAGCAGCGAGGAAGCGCACTGGGAAAATTACAAAAGTAAGCTAACCCTATACAAAAAAGAAACAAGGAGAGCAAAAAGGGCCTCTTGGCAAAAATTTTGCTCCGAAATTGAAGACACGTCAGAAGCCGCAATGCTACGCAAGATCCTGTCAAAAACATCCCCCTCGGTGGGATATCTCAAGAGAACGGATGGTACGTGGACAAACTCTAGTGAGGACTCCCTACACATTCTACTCGATACTCATTTTCCTGGGTGTACGACCATCGAGCCGGCAGACACCCCAAGTGAAGGCCCGGAAACCTCGATGGTGCACATCCTCACAAAACGAAATATTAGCTGGGCAGTAAACAGCTTTAAATCCTTCAAGTCGCCTGGCCCGGACCAAGTCATTCCGGCTCAGTTACAAAAAGCCGGGGACATGGCCATCAACTGGCTGCAAAGTATCTTCAGGAAGATACTGACAGTGGGAAAAATCCCCCGCGCTTGGCTAAAGGCTAAAATAGTCTTTATCCCCAAAGCAGGGAAACCCTCACACACAACCCCAAAAGACTTCAGACCAATAAGTCTATCGTCCTTTCTTCTCAAAACCTTTGAGAGGCTAGTCGGGCTGCAGCTGAGGACAACCATAAATCCTCAGTGGCTGTCAGGCGTACAACATGCCTACCGAAAAGGAAAATCCACGGAAACGGCACTCCATGAAGTAATCTCGGCGGTAGAGAAATCTCTACACGTCAAAGAATACTCCTTAATCGCTTTCCTAGACATTGAGGGAGCTTTTAACAACGTCATACCAGGAGCCATCACAGAGGCCCTGACTGACCTGGGAGTGGATCATCACTTGGTGATGCTCATAGATCAATTGCTCACATGCAGGACAGTGACATCGTCAATGGGATCGTCCACTCAGTCAAGGTATGTCAACAGAGGCACCCCGCAAGGTCATGTCCTGTCTCCCCTTCTATGGAACATAGTAGTCAACAAGATTCTGTGTGACCTGGAAGAGGAGGGCTGCAAGGTGGTAGCATACGCAGCGCATTGACCTTGCAGGTAAGGAGCAGGCAGAAATGGCAGCAATCCGTCTTAGAGACTCTGACCAATGGGTGTCACATCACACCGGTCATGCGTCCATCCTAAATGGAAACAAAATCGTCCCCACAAAAACGGACTACTGCGTTCCGAGGGAGTATACAGATACCCCCTTCGAAGCAATCATCCCTCACAGAAACAGCTGGCTTGAGGGACCACCTGGTCCAAAGGGAGCCATTCGAATCTTTACTGATGGCTCAAAGCTGGACAACAAAGTCGGAGGAGGAATCTACTCCGAACAGCTGAACATAAGTTACTCCTTCAGGCTCCCGGATCACTGCAGTGTTTTCCAAGCGGAGGTCATAGCGATCAAGGAAGCTTTGAGCTGTCTTCAGGAACTAACCCCTGCGGCAACTCACATAAATATCTATAGTGACAGCCAAGCTGCAATCAAATCGCTGAATGCGATAACGAAAAGCTCGGCTACCGTGGCAAACTGTCGCAAATCCCTTCATGAGATGGCTTATCAATTCGTCATCAGCCTAATATGGGTCCCGGGCCACCAGGACATTGAAGGCAACTGCATAGCAGACGAGCTGGCCAGAACTGGAACAACAATCCCCCTTCTCAATGATAAGGAGGATATTCGTATGCCAATGGCCACCTGCAAGCTCAAAATAAAAGAACATTTTAAGCAACTAATAAATGACAGATGGCAAACTGTGCCACTATGTCGCATAACTCGGCAAACATGGCCTAACATTAATAGGAAGCGCACCGATGAGCTCTGCAAACTCAGTAGGAGTAGGTGCAGCTCAGTCATACGCTCCCTTACGGGACACTGGCTAATAGGCACACATGCAAACAGGCTGGGTGCCCCATATAACGACTTCTGTCGTAGCTGTAGAGATGAGGACGAGGAGGAGACTGTGAAACAACTGTTCTGCTCCTGCCCGGCTCTCAGTAGAAGGAGACTCCAATACTTGGGCGCTCCTTTTCTAGGTGACATTTCGGACATGTCTGCAATCAGTCCCAGACGGATCGCAGGCTTCATAAGGGCATCCGGATGGGATAATGGATAAAATAGGGTCTCACGAGGGAGAAGGGAACGAAACATGCGGTATCGCAATGGGCCGAAACCGGCCTAGGTGTGTCGGGTCTCTGACAATCCCGACAGCCGCCTCAACCTAACCTAACCTGGGTTGGATATTTAGTGGCAAGGGAAAGGGAAATTCCGTCTGCAATATAGGCGCTTTCTAGAGCCTTTGTCAATTGTTGAATTTCCTGAGTATAAACGTTTGCAGTTTTTTTTTTCTGTTGGACGTTCAACATTTTAGCGTTTAGTACTTCAACTGACTCGCCTTTTACGTAATTTTTAAGCTTACGAATGACGTCTGCTATTGTTGTTTCTGATTCTATTAAGTTCCTGGCATGTCCTTTAAGTTTTTATTTAAGGACGGATACAGCTAAAACTTCATGAGTTCCTTTAATGGAATCTACTATTTCTAGTGCGTCTAGGAAACTTCTCAGATTTTCGTGTTTACCATCGAAATCTGATATAAGCATGGAGGCTGTGTTGAGAAATTCTATATTTGTTTGTGCCATTGTTGTTTCTATTTCTTGGTCAGTTTCTAGGTCAGTTTCTAGTATTATTTGTTCTGATATATGTCTTGTAGCGGGCAGAAATGATTTATTAAAGCTGGCTAGACTGGTGCAATTGTTTGGTAAGGAAAGTTGCAAGCTATGTGTATTGTACTGATTTTAAGAAGTTTTTCTTGTAGGTTTGCTAATACTTCTATAATTTGGGTTTCGTGTAAATCTGAAAGTCTTTCTTGACAATTTTGATAGATAAGTACTATTTTATTATATTGTGCAATAAGTATTTCTGTATGCTTTGTTATAGCTTGTATTGTGATATGCACATTTTTATTTAAACATTTAAAAGATTTATCAAATTCTGCTCTAATTCTTACAATTGCTTTTGTTATCGGTATCCAACCATTGTCCATAGACAATCGGATATTTTGAAATAATTTTATTTAAATTTTTTTTTATATATATATATTTTTGTTTATAAAGTGGTTGTTGCATACAATTTTAACAAAAGCATTGTGGATAGCAAAATAATTTATATTAGTAATAGTGTCCACAGTGAGCGTATGTCTTCTGTGTGATCTACTATTTCAAGTTTATTGACGGCATTTGCCGTCGGATTTTCGATCTTTGATTCTGTTTTACCCATGATTGAATTATTGGGTTTTTCTTTTATCTCAAAAATTATTTTTAAAATTTGATATATTTTTATACCAATTATCATTACATTTGTGTCCTACCTAATAGGCGAATGGCTTTACAGGCCAATCAATCTTACCGGTCGACTCAATTGTTTTAATAGTATTTAATATTATTTTGATGGGCGTTCTCTGTAACGCTGGCGCGCTGGCGGTGCCGGTGCAGTGTCTTCGCACAGTCTAGTTGGATTGGCTAGCTGGAGCTGGTCATCTCGCAGGCTGATGGGGTGCCGGCGCTGGTCATCTCTTTCCGTTTTGTTGGAAAATGGCAAAGCACGTTGCAAAATTAAGTCATGAAATATCAATTATTCAATACCATGAACTTGCGTGTTGGGCAGGCTGTAACTACATTCCATGAATTGATACATTAAATAACCGTAGCAGAACATTGGAACATTTGGTAATTGTCTCTTCTCTCATTAGCATCACACTTAATGGGTTCTTCCCGTTTTTCGTTCCTTTTTTTTTATACCCGTACTCAAAAAAGAGTTAAGGGGTATATTAGATTTGTGGTAAAAGTGGATGTGTGCAACGCAGAGAAGGAAACGTTTCCGAACCCATAAAGTATATATATTCTTGATCAGCATCAATAGCCGAGTCGATATAGCCATGTCCGTCTGTCCGTCCGTCTATCCGTCCGTCCGTCTTGTTGAGCGCCTGGATCTCAGAGACTATAAAAGCTAGGGCAACCAAATTTGGTTTCAAGACTCATGTGATATCACACTGCTACAAGTGTATTTCAAAATTTCGCCCCGCCCCCTTCCGCCCCCACAAAGGACGAAAATCTGTGGCAGGCACAATTTTAAAGATACGATAAAACTAAAAACGCAGTATCGTAGAAAATGACCATATCTACCAGATTGCTGAATATGAATCTGATCGGATCATAATTATAGCCAGAATGAAGAAATTAATTTTCTGTTGGTTCCCCGGCCTCTTTCAGCCAGAGACACGATACTCATTCTCCTTCTCGCTCGCACACTCTGCCGCGTTCAGTGCGCGAGCAACCCCTAGCGGAGGAGATGCAGAATATAAATGGTACATCTATAATCTACATTTTAGATGTAAAATATACATTGTAGATGTAGATAACAGATGTAGCAAAAAAATGTAAAATGTAAAATTTTTTTTTTTTTTAAATTCTAAAAAATCATATCTCAAGAATGTATATACTGACTGAGTACGGGTATAAGTAGAGTCGCGTCCCCAGAAGCGACTCACACGTTCCTTCTCGTTTTTTTTTGAATTTATTGTTTGGTGTTTCCATTATTTTGTGGCCAGTTATTCATCATTGTACGAGCAGCAGTATGCAGCAGTAACACCATAGCACGGCACACAATAATGCAATCACAAAATTTAACTGTTCCTTTGCCATGGCCACAGGCTTTAATATAATTTGATTTAGATGTTAAAATTATTTAGTTGTTTTATTCGAGCAGTGTCGAATTTGTCACGGTCGCCATGTTAGGTTAGATTTCCATTGTTATATTAGAAGTACAAAGAGCAAGCACGACTGCTTCATTTGGTTGATTGATTGGGAATGTTTATTGAATATCTTTTTGTTCTTATCCTAGGGTACAATCGTTCTTATGTATAACGGAGAGCGAGAGTTCTCCCATGCATTATATGAAAACTGCTCAAAGGTACGCGCTTATATATGTATTTATATATATATAACAGAGTGTTACATAGGTACATGTTCACTACATGTTCACTGGCTAGAACCATGGTTCGTTACACCCCCCTTTCTACCGGGTGGGTGATGGAGAGATTAGTGGCTTCGGCGGCGTTGCTTGGCGGGTGATGAGGTTCGCCTTTTTCCGGGTTCTGCTGTCCTTTGGCTTGTGCCGGAGTTTCTGGATTCGTAGGTGTTATCCTCGTCCCTTTCGCGTGGCGTCGGTAACGTTATATTTTCTACTGCTGCTGTGATCGTGGAACTCTTTTTTCTGTTCTGGGTGCTTTGACGATGTTTTTCTCGGCGATGTCTGCCGTCCCGTGGAGATTAGCAAACTTTGGTAGGTCTTTGTCCAGGACTTCTCGAATCTGTGGTGCTACGTCGGGTGGCCAAGGATCCGTTGGCAGTTCTGGGTCGTCTTCGGTGGGTTTGGTGGCTCCGGGGTCAAAGGGTTGATTCGGGTCTTTCGGCAGGATGGGTCTGTCGAATGTGTTGGACGGTTCGATAATCGGGGTGGCGTTGGACGTGGTTAGAGTAGTTTTGTAGCTCTGGTGGATTACTTGGGTGGTATTGTCTCCAGACTGGTGATTGAACTGGCTGGTCTCAACGATGTCTCTGTTGTTGGACCAATGGCTCGTTTGGGCGACGAAGATTTCGGACATGTCTCTAGGCATGGTTCGGTGCATGGGGCTAGGAGTCACGTCGGTACGCGGAAGGTACTCCAATGTGTTGGCGAAGATCTGTGTGGCGTCGTCCGTCGGCACGACACGGCGGAGGTCGGTATAACTTGGGGTCATCGCCCTGGTTTCCGGGCCCGCGTTGAGAGTCTTGTGGATATCAGTTCAATTATGGGCCCCGACCAGCGTGGGGTTAGCGTGGCTGTTTCCCGTGTTGCTGGGCTGTCGGATGGTGGCTGCCGTTGTCCTTTTTCGATGGTGGTCGGATTTGAGGGTGTCCGTGTGTTCAATTCATCCGTTGTGGATTCTGTGCGTGCTTGCTCTGTTGCTTGTCTTGGACCTGGGCTTCCTGTGTCGAGCTCCGTGTTCAAGTGTGTTTGTTTCGTGTGTGAGATCCTTGTGATTTCGTTGGGATGCGTGTTCCCTGTGGTTGGCCTAGGACGCGGTTGCTCCGTAGTGGCCGTAGGACTCGTTTTTCCGATTGCTTGGTTGCTGTTTGCTTGTGTTGACCTTGGATTCGTGTTCTCCGTTGTGTGCCGTTGCTTCGTATTCGTTGCGATTGGTTTGGGTGTCAAGTGCTGCGTTGCGTTATTGGGTGCCGTGTGCGTTGTGGTAGGTCGTGGACGTGGGTTCGTTGCGATTTGTTGAGTTTCTGGTATCGGGGTTCGGCGTCTTGCACTTCGTTGGTGGTAAGCACGGGTTCAGTGGGCATGGGGTGACGGTCTCGTAGCTGTAGCAGCAGGGTGCCGCATTGTTTCGATGCAAGGTAGGAAGTCCATGCCGACAATAACTTGTCCCAACATGTTTGGCAGGACCAGGAGCGGGATTTGAACCTCTCGTTGATCCAGCTTGATGGGCGCCAGTCGAACTTGTGAGATCTCCCTGACCGAGCCATCGGTCAGCGTATGCGGATGCATGCATTTTGCAGGTTGGTGTTGTTGTCTAATTGTCGGGCGAGGTTTGCGCTGCTGAAACTTCTGGATGCCCTGGTGTCGATTGTGGCTTCCGTTGCGAGACCTCCTATGGTCACCATCGCCATTATCCAGCCGTTGCTCACATGTAGAGAGTTCTTTAGTCGCGGGTTGGAGGAGGCGTCGTTCCCGGCTGATCCCGTGTCAGTTGGGGACGCATCTCGCTTCCCAACGTGTTCTGGCGGCAGCAATCGACGGTCCGTGTGCCGCGTTGCCACATTCCCAGCAGAATAGGATCGAAGGATTTTGGCAGTCGTAGGACGCATGCCCCGCTCCACCACACCGACGACAGGCTGCGCGTGGGTTGGCGATGGGGGTCGTGATCATGCGAGGTGCTACATCGGGATTCGTCGTACTGCTTCCTTGGCCGCCGACATTAAATTGCCCAGCACACGCATCGGATCGGAGAAGGTAGCCACCGCTATCGTCCGCGCCAAAACCGGCGAGCTCCAATAGGAATTGGTCCTCAAGATTGAACCCCGCTTACGCGTCCGCACGCCGCTGCGACCCTTGAGCGAGACGACTCGGGCCAAGTTCGACGACATTCGCCTCGCCAATAACAACTTCCATCGCCCGGCCACCATCTCTCTCGTATTGGGAGCAGATGTTTATCAGAAGGTGATCCAGCCCGGGTTCCTTGCGCGAGGAGACGGCCTTCCAGTGGCCCAGAGCACCGTTTTCGGATGGATTGTGTCCGGGGCTTGCACGCAGCCATAGGACGGGACGTTGTGGTTCTGCAAGGGGGGGGGAGGATGTTTAGGGCAGCAGCGCTGTTAATGCTATTAACATCGCACCATTAGCTCGCGCGCTTTCCCGTGCCCTTCCTCTCGCGCTGCGTGAATGTGATCCACGGCTCTCCATCACGGGCGCTAGCCACCGGCCGAGCTGTGCGATTCAGTATCGTTTCCACCCCCGCCAAACATACGTATATCTGTCACGATCGAACAATATACCTTCGATAAATTGAAAACACCATCTGAAGACTATTTATTGGGAATCATACTCTTGGGAAACCGAAGCCGACCCGACCACATCCACCCTACTACAAACACCGTTTAAATCGGAGCTAGTACTTTTCACCAGAAAGTACAAGATTCCGACACTGATTCCCCCAAAACTCTGTGGGGAAGTGCTAGTTTTTAGCAATATTGCCAAGTATCTTGGTCTGATCCTCGATAGGAAGCTCGATTGGAAACTGAGCATAGAGGATAGGGTAAAGAAGGCCACTGGGGCCCTCTATACCTGCAGACAAACCATCGGACTCAAATGGGGAATGACAGCGTATATAGTCCTGTGGCTATATACCGCCATCATACGACCAATCCTAATGTACGGAGTGGTTTTATGGTGGCCAGGACTGGACAAGAAAACTTATCTTAGCAAACTCAGCTGTGTCTAACGCGTGGCAGAGCTATGCATAATGGGCGGACTACGCACAACCCAAGCGAAGCCCTCGACACCATGTTGTACCTTCTCCCTGTGGAACTCATGTGAAAAAAGGTGGCAAAGGAATCCAAACTCTGGAAAGCATCCACGTTTGGACACTCGAGAATCTTGACGACACTCCCGCAACTATCGGAGGGTACAGTAATCTGTCCCGAGTGATCACCTCTCGACGCCCTTCCAGGTATCAATCCCACTCAGGCGGACTGGGAGAGGTTCGAACCTGGACCCGCAAATGCGATCCAAATATACACTGATGGCTCAAAGTTAGACGGCCGTGTGGGTGGTGGCGTCTACTGTAACGAGTTCAACATTAACCACCTACAACCAAGGTGTAGGGGAGAAGGGGTACACACCCATGCGGCATCACAACGGTCCTGTAGCAGGACCAAGTGAGTTCCCCCCTCTCTCCAACTTCCGCCCTCGGCATAGCCGACAACCTATGCGTGGAAATAAATCACTCGTAAATTCGACTTCGTTTTGCACGGTTCACTCTTTTTGATCGAATTTTATCGCCGCTTCAGCTCTGGTCCGTCCCGGTAATTCCCCCGTCCCAAGCCAAAGTAAAGGCATCCGCATTAACGTGCATTTTCGTTTCGAAATTTCTACATGGCGCCCGAGCAGGGACTATGGGATTAGTTTCGCAAAAACCAATCGTTGTCTTCAACCAGAACGCTGTTCGCGAATAAAAAGCCGCGAAAAAACCAAAAATTCGACGACCCAGAAGGAAGATTACCAAAATCAACGCTTTGAAGACGTCGGATTCATCCGACGACCAGGTAACAATGCCAAAGCAATAGCGGCTAAAATAGTAGCGGATAATGCCCATTGGTTTGGCATTGAACAGTGTCATGCATATACATTACCTACCGTTTGACTATTCGTGTGTAGCTGGCTAAATCGGGAAGAGTATTAGAAGGCGCCAACGCCTTCAGTATTTCGCATTTCGTTTCGTTCGCTTAGAAAACATTGACCCTTGCAGCGGTAAGCTAATTGTTGCGCTCTTTAAGCTCTTACAGCTTACGGTTCTCTTGAGTTCATGTTCGTGCAGTACACTCGTCGTAACTTTGCTCCCGCAGTTTCGTGGTCATCGAACTCTCTAACTGGTGTCGTCCAGCTTGTCGTTGTGACGAGAGCTGATCATCCGCTCTTACATTTTGGATTAATTGAATCATTTTTCGCCACTTCGTTTTCGGGTCGAACGCTGTTCTAATTTGGGAATCGAGTGCGTTACGCGCCTTAAAATTACGTGGCTCTTATTGGTTCGAGCTTGGTTGATTGTGTTGTATTGTGTTGATTGCGTACGCTTAGCTTAGCGTTGCGTGTATTGCAACTGCAGACGTCCGTTTCGTGTTTAGAGGACGATACGCAAATATATAGCAAAACAATAAATTGGCTTTCTATATATGTTGTTCGTTTTATTTATGTTTGTGGTCGGAGCTGCACTAATTCCATCTGCGCTCAGAAACTGCAGCAGCAGCCAAATGGTCACCAAGAGCGCAAGCTTTAGCGCGAGAGAGCTAACAGAGCGATAGACAATAAAAAATCTTAGTACAACAAACAATTATGCTCGGTGGCATTTACTTAATGATATTTATTATAATTATAGGCCGTTCTGCTCCGAACATCCTCCCCCCGTTCAAAGAACCTGGCTTTCAATTGATCCAGGCTCGACGGGCAGGATGGCTAGCTTTCCAACGGCTCTCTTCAGAAGACCCGTCGCGGTTCGAAACAGCACGACTCTGATGATTCCATCCTTGACTGGTATGGACTCTTCGACGCGCCCGAGAAGCCATTCCAGGGGTGGCAATTTTTCCTCCTTTATAAGAACCACGCTTCCATTTTGATGTTGCCCGTGGTGGCCTTCTACTTGATCCTCTCTTGAAGCAAGGAAAAGTATTCGACTCTCTTTTTTCGCCAAAAGTTTTGTTGCATATGGGACACCTTCGGCCATCGACTTAAACTATTAGAGTTGAGATGCGTGACGTCCGGCTCTGGAAACGTCGTGAAGCTAGATCCCTTTAGAAAGTACGCTGGCGTTTGCACTTCCAGACTGTCTGGGCCTTTTGAAATTGAGATAAAGTGGTTGAGAGTTAAGACTAGCCGATATCTCATAGACGAGCGTGCGAAGCTCTTCAAGGGTTAAAACAGTGGATCCGACGACTCGATAAAAATGGTATTTTGCCGACTTTACAGCAGCTTCCCATAACCCTCCAAAATGTGGAGAGCGATGCGGGATAAATGTCCAGTCTATTCCATCACTGAGGAAAAACGAAGCGATGACAGAGACGGTTGGCTCACTTGCTTCAGTTGCTTCAGCTCCAGTAGGTTCGTTCGTTCTCTTTCGTAGTGACCAGGCGTGTTTTTGTTTTGTGTTACGCATTTTCCTTTTGTTTAACTTAAACAGCCGGTGTTTTTTTTATCTATAATTTAACTCTATAACTAAATTACATTGAAAACAACTTTTACCGAGGGTGCATGCCTGATAATTGTGTGCCAAAAAAACCTGCAAGAAGCAGATCACCAGCCCAATATCCCCTGCTGGCTTTGCGAAAGCGTAGTGCACGCAAAATGTGTAGGGATCTCGGGCCGTGTAGGAGACACCATTTCCCAAAACAACGGCCTGCATTATAGTTGTGAGGAGTGCCGTGCTGTGGAAAACGACATACATTCGTTCATGAGGCAGACGCGGAGTGGCTTCAAAGAGCTGATCGTAGGCTTTAAACAGCAATATGATTAGCTCTTGGCCAAGGACACTCAGTTCAGCAGTTTACAGCCACTCTCTTAGTGCAGGAGTTGATTACGTTTGCTACTCCAAGGGCAACGATCGCTGCTGGTGATGCAGATTCGGGAGCCGAATGCGTCACTTCGGAGAGTATGCAGGCAGACATGTCTGTAGCGTCCGTGTCTGTCGAGTCCGCACCCAACTCCTAAATTATCCCATCAGTTTCGCTCCCACCAGCTAATAGATGTGCAGGACCACCGGATACTGGCATCACAGGTTCTAGGCCTGTGGTGCCAAAACCACTGGTTGGAGTCCCACCAAAGCGACAAGTTTTTGTCTCGCGGCTAGCCCCTGACGTCACATCCAATGATGTAAGCGCTTTTATACCAAGCAAAATAAAAGCCGTTGGCTTAAAGGTGGAAAAGTTTAACTTTTCTTACGCCAGGGAGATATCTTCCTTTAAGATAAGCGTCTCCCCGACTCAATTTGACACCATTTGTTCCGCCAAGTTTTGGCCGGAGTATTTGGTGGTTAAAGAGTTTAAGGCTAAGAAAAAGAATAAGCCCCCATAACTCCTTCTAGTAGTCAGAACAGTGCTCCATCTTTACCCTCATCTTACCCCTCAACTTCTACCCATCCAAAAAGCTAACTTCCTCTCTTTTAGTTACCTACCAAAATGCTAGAGGCTTGCGTAGTAAGCTCAGCACTCTTTTTCTTGGGAGTCCGTCCCATGTTATTGTGTTTACCGAGACTTGGTTAAAGCCGGACATTCTTAGTTCCGAAGTTTTGGCAAGTCGGTACACAATTTTTAGAAATGACCGTTCGTCCTGACTTGGAGGTGGGGTCCTCATTGCAGTGGACTCAAACTTCACATCGGAACATTTCATGGTCCAGGTTCAACAAGACCTGGAATTCCTGTGCGTAAAACTGATTCTTCCAGGCTTTTCCATTTTCATTACTTGCTCGTATATTCCACCTTCCTCGGATATCTTAATATACGAGCATCACCTGTCCGCTTTAAAAACTGTTTCTTCCTCGCTATCAGATAAAGACCATATGAGTTCTTGGTGATTTCAATTTGCCAGGTACTGTTTGGTCTTCGGTAAACGAGTCTAATAACCTTGTGACCATGACACGACATGACTTTATCGACGGCTTGCTAGAGCTATCTCTGTCTCAAGTCAACCATGTGACAAATTCCTTGGGTCGATTGCTTTATCTGTGCTTTGTCTCGGATCCGACCATAGCGTTGTTAATCCGAGCCCTTCCGCTCAGTATACCTGAAGACTCCTACCATCCTACATTCGAAGTGTCAGTCGATATTGGGCCTACTGTATGTGATCGAACGGGTAGGCTATCTGAACGTGTCCGCTGCTTTCGTTAAACCGAGTTTACGAAGCTTAATAACCTTATTAGTTATTTTGATTGGTCCGCTCTGTATTTGTGCACTGACATTATGAAAGGCACAAGCATTTTTTACAATGTACTTGACACATTTTTTGATTCTTGTGTCCCACTTTCTGGTCCGGTTAGATCTGGAAAGCCTCCTTGTCTTACCAAAGAGTTATTCAGTCTAAAAAACTTAAAAATCAAGACTTTATAAAAAATTTCAAAAAGTTGGTTCTCCCTTTTCTCTTTCTCACTATTTAAAAGCTCAGTTAAATTTCTCCGCTCTTAACGCTCAATGCTATAAAAACTACCTATCTCGTTGCAGGATACGATTTTCACAGGACCCTAAACAAATTTACAGTAAGCGTAGAACGTCCGCACATCCATCCTCGCTATCATTTCTTAATTCGACGGCAAACCATGATCAGGCTATTGCCGATCTCTTTGCCCAATTATTCCAAACAACCTATTCTCATGAAAGCTACTCTGGTCAGCTGTATCCATACAGTTTACCAAGGTCGAATGGCATATTCAGCCCCATGTTAAATGAAAGCTCCATGCTTCATGATCTTCGACTAGTTAAGCCGGTGTTTTCACCAGGTCCCGACGGAGTTCCCGGCTGTGTACTTAGGTACTGTGCCGACGCTCTGTGTGGACCCTTGCTTAAACTATTCACCCTATCCATTAACTCTTCATGCTTTTCGTGCACAACCTGATCAAGGGTGACGTAGATAGCCCTGACTTGTTGAGCCGCATAAACTTTACGATTCCTGTTAGATCTACTAGAAACTTCATTCCCTTGTTCCTTCCGCTTCGTAAATCGAATTATTCCTTGCACGAACCATTTAGGGTCCTTTGCTCGGACTTGAATTCCCTCTACCACATAATATCCACTACTAATTCCCTTCCTCCTTCTAAATCACTAATACTAACATACCTTTCCCGTAATTAGTACTATTTTTTAGCTATCTATGCATGTTTAGCTCTTTGAGTTGTGCTTAGCTCTAATTTTCCTCGAATTGCATATCAACGTCCAGACGAGCAGCTCATTCTTGCGCCCACGAAATTAGTAGCGTTTTCCGTCCACAAGGTCCGAGGCTTTCCCCTTAGGCTCATGAAGCGTCTCAATGCTGCGATGAATGAGGCCGTAGTTAGATCCCTGACTACCTCTAGCCTTTGTTAAAAAGCAAACAAATATGGAGATGTAGCATTTGCATGGTGGCTAATTCCGGACATCAGCATTATGATAGAACGGTAGAACGATAGTGGCAACAACGCTTGCCACCAATTTTCGACCTCCAACAGGCCAATACTTCTGACGAAGCGAGGCTAGTAAAGCCTGTGGTCTAGAATGCAAGAATTTTTCCTGATAGAACGTTATGATTGCCTTCGTAATCGGATGACACTTCGGCAGCAATATAGGGTGCTTTGCCTTGTATACTACGTTCGAATTTTGAAGCCTACGCGAAGCAGTCCATCAGCATCGAGCAGCGGATGCAACGAAAGTAGTTTGTTCCTATCCGGAACTTCTTTACTAGCGAAGAGTGCCTTGAGCTCCTCAGCGAAATGAACTTTCTGGATACTTTTAATAAGGAAACGCATGCCTCCGTCCAGCTCCTGTACGGTGAGCGTGGCACTTGAACTAATAATAACCTTGCTTCGAAGGGAGATAAAACGATTAATGTATCCAAAGTCACGTTGGAGCTTGCCAAACGAGTTAGCGAACTTGCTGGCACATGAGAGATCCGTTACAACTGTTCCAACCAATGCCGTCTGTCTGCGTTCTGGTAGGTCTTAGGCTGTCAGAGCTTGAAAAGGCCATCCTGACGAGCCCGATAACAGATACGGTGGTCCATTTAGCCACAATTCCAAATCTAAAAGCTCTTTTGGAGAACATCCTCTTGACACTACATCTGCCGGGATAAGATTCGTTGGCACGTGATGCCACTACATTTCCCTTGTCAACTCCTGGATTTAGGCAATTCTGTTGGAGACAAAAACGTTAAAATTTGATGGGGCTTCACGTATCCAAGACAACACAATAGTTGAATCCGACCAACAGCGGAAATGTTGCTTACGACAAGCTCAACCAACAGTAACGCAGCGGACACTTCCAACTTTGACTTCCTAAAACCTCCTTCCATAAGCTCTGTAAGAATATTTTGGCTTTAGACAGAATATGTGCTTTTAAACGAGGGGATCATAGAATCTGGCTATAGCGGACAGAGCGTTTGGCCGTCTGGCATAGTTTGCGAAAAATTGAACAACAGGCTATCTGAAGTAGGATCCCATATAAGTCCCAACGCCTTCGTTATGTCCGTTCCATCATGAAACTTGAGAAGTTTCTCCCTGTCTTGCTCCGGCACCATAAACTCATTGGAGCACCATTTGCGTATGGAAAAGTTGGGTCAGCTAAACTTAAATTCTTAGGCAGATCCCAGCCAGCAGCATTAATGTCGCACTGCAGCTGATAGTCAGTGATAACCTTAGTAACCACCGCCGTGAAAGAAGACTAGTATCCACCATCCTGAGACTGCATAACAACTGGCACTAATAACTGGCACTAATAATAACAGCTGGCACTGGCCAGCTAGACGGGACGTTATGAAATTGAGCTGAGATGCAGAATCAAGAATCGTTCGACACGGCACCAGCGTTCCAGCTCGATTCTTAACCAAAACGATGGCTGTAGCTAGCAACACGTAATCGTTTGGGATACTGGCAATAGGTGGAGGATGAGGTGAGGAGGTCGAGCATTAAATTAATGCGGATGTTTTGATTTTGAGGCACGCTTACCCCTACCGTGGTTGGTGAGGATGCAAACGGGTTTTGCGACATATGGAGCAATGTATGATGCTTCATTTTACATTGCTTACAATTTCCAGACTTGCACTGGTCCTTTCTGTCAAAAAACAGGTATTCAAAGTTATAGGAGTTAGTAGGCGAGGAAATAAGGACATTTCGGTTAGGATTTTGCTTGCTTTTTCCCACCTGATGGCTTGATGTTTGGGTTACCAACGCATTTTCCACATTCTCCATCATCCGACAGCGCCTTTCCAGAAATGAAGTCATGGTGCTCTAATTCGACAGTTTTTGATCGGCAAGTCTACTTCCCGGGTGTTAGAATCCATCTTCTGTGCTACGATGTGAATGAGAAATCCATCTAATGTTTCCTCTGTTGATGCCAACGAACAAATTGCTCGCAGATGAGCATTGATCTTATCGCTGAGCTCCCGAAGACTCCTGGCAGATCCCATCTCAACACCATGTAGCCCAAATATCGCCGTTACTTGTGCCTGGAAATGAAGGAGATTGTTGTCGAAACGATTAGTAAGAATTGTAAAGCTTTTGCATAGTTCGCATCGGATATTTCGATGGAACGTATGGTTTCTATTGCTACCCCGTCTAGGCTAGCACGTAGATACTGGAATTTTTCCAAACTACTTAGCTCCTGCTCATTGTCCACCACAGTTGAATACATCGAGAAGAAATATGGCCAGTCTCCACTGAAGCGCGCCAATAACAGATGCGGCAGTCTTGACATCCGAGATGAAGTGTTGAAAGGAGCATCTCCGGCAAAATAATGGGGCATGGCCGTGGAGTTTGCCTTGCCCAACTGATTCTGCTGTGCAGCCAACTCGCGATTTAGTTTGGCATCCATCTCCAAATAAACCGTCGTAAAATCGTCCCGCGCGTCGCCGTCGAGCACCATCAGATGGAGCCTTTCTAAGGCTTATTCATTATGCTTTATTCGCTTTATTGAACTGTAGAGTCATCGGTAATAAATGTGTTCATAGCCACGAGATGGCGCTGGATCGACTTCGCCTTGGCTCTGTAAAAATCTACCTCACTAGGGGCAGCAGGCGAATCATGACCAATATCATGGTTTTCTGCTATTTTATTAGCGTCACAAGAAGTTCACACACAAATCAGAGGCACTACTTAAGTTTTCAAAGGCAAAATATAATACCCTGTATTTGGCATTACCAATTTTCTGATAAGGTATGAGGTCTTCCTTGTGTTCTGAGCATATTTTTATTAAACGGACAACTCGGAACTGTCTGGAATTGTAATTGTGTTTATATTATGTGCATTGCGCATGGGGATGGCTATATGTTCGTGGAAATCGTGTGGTCTTAATATTAACCAGTCTTGAATATTCATATTTATTTTTATTTATTTTTATACTCAAAAAATTAAGGGGTATATTAGATTTGTGGTAAAATTGGATGTGTGTAACACAGAGAAGGAAACGTTTCCGACCCCATAAAGTATATATATTCTTGAGCAGCATCATTAGCCGAGTCGATAGAGCCAAGTTTGTCTGTCCGTCTGACCGTCTGTCCGTCTTGTTTGACGCCTGGATCTCAGAGACTATAAGAGCTAGGACAACCAAATTTGGTTTCCAGACTCATGTGATATCACACTGCTACAGGTTAGGTTAGGTTGTCCCGGACGGCCCTCACGGGGCCATGCATAGGCCAGTATGGCCCTTAGTTGTCCGGATTGGTGCGTATGGACCTTCTGAGTGTTTTTACGCGGTTTCGAAATCCGTGAGGATCGAGGAAAGTTTTGCAAAGGCAAGGAGTCTCGCTGGCGTCCTCTTGGATGCATCTTCCAGCGATGCCAGTACCGGGCTGCCAAGATGTATGTTTCTTGCCCTTGAGAGGGCCGGGCATTGGCAGATTAGATGTTCCAGGGTTTCGATAGCCCCAGATTCATCACATTTCCTACACTTGTCACTGTTCTTGATGCCTAGTTTGACTGCATGTGCTGCAGCCAGGCAATGACCTGTAAGTATACCTATTAGCAGCCTACAGTCCTTCCGTGGTAGGTGCAGTAGGTATTGGCTGAGTTTACTCTCCTCCTCCTTATTGCTCTCCTTGCACATGGTTTTCGCGATCTTGCAGTTGGTGGTTCTCCTCCACCTGCTGCTGGCCTGTATGTGTGCCCTCCTCTCTAGATCGCTTTGAAGCGCTCTGAGGGAGACAGGCACGTTCTCAGTCCTGTCGTTTGCCAGCCCGACGCCTTCCTTAGCCAGTACGCCTGCTGTCTCGTTGCCTTCGATGGCCTGGTGGCTGGGAACCCAATAGATCCGCACTGACTTTGTCGTGCTTAGGAAATCTAATGCCTCCCTGCTTGCCAGGACATTTTTGGAACTGACCGCTGACGACTGCATGGATCTTATCGCCGCCTGGCTGTCCACGAACAGGTTGATCACATTATGTGGGCGTTCAGTACATCGAGCAACCTCTGCCGCTTTCCGTATGGCAAAGACTTCTGCCTGGAATATGCTGCATTGGTCCGGTAGCTTATAGGACAGCCTTATTTCAGGGTCTGTACAATATATGCCCGCACCTACTCCTCCCTCCATCTTGGAGCCATCCGTGTATATGTTGAGGTGTTGAATCTGGTCCCGACCCCTTTTCCAGTCATCGGGTCCCATAAATGAGGTTGTGCTTACGTCCAGGCAAGTTTGGGGGATCATGTAGTCAGATATACTGGTCATGTCTCGGCCAATTGAGCTGTGCCGAATCCCTGTAGAGACATGTTTCCTGATGCTACTAGGCGTTGTGCCGCCTTTGCTGCAATCAGTTGAGCGTGGATGTCCAGGGGGTCGATTCCGATTATGGTTTCGAGAGCTTTTGTTGGGGTTGACCTCAGCGCCCCCGTAATGCAGAGCAGTGCCTGCCGCTGGGTCCTTTCCATACGCTTATTGTACGTCTTCTTTTCTGTCGCTTGCCACCACACTAAGACTCCATACAGCAAAGTCGGTCGCACCACCGAGATGTAGATCCAGTGCATTAGAGCATGTGACAGGCCCCATGTGCTGCTGAGCATCTTCTTGGATGCATATAGCGCAATGGTGGCCTTCTTCACCCTTTCCAAAACATTGGGTCTCCACGCCAGCTTGCTGTCCAGTACTATGCCGAGGTATTTGACTTGTGTTTTCGGGGTCAGCCTGGTTTTTTCAATTTTCGGGGGGATCCATGCCGGTACCTTTTATCTCTTGGTAAAGAGGATGAGGTCCGTCTTGTCCACGTTGATACTGAGTCCTACTTTTCCCGCCCACTCACATATCTCCCTGAGTGTTGATTCCATTATGGAGCTTAGAGTCGATGGACATACTCCCGTAATAATTATGCTTATGTCATCAGCATAAGCTGTTATTTTTGGGGCTCTCCTTTCGAATCTCTTTATTAGGTCGTCGACCACCAGGTTCCACAGGAGGGGCGACAGGACCCCACCCTGAGGTGTGCCTCTGTGTGCCCCTTTCACCATGGAAGCGGTGCCCCACTCTGAGTACACCCGTCTACAACTTAGAAGGTTCTTTATCCAGAGGTTGATTGCGGGATGCGTGTTGGTCGCTTCTAGGCGGTCCATTATTGCGTTGGTATTCACGTTATTGAATGCTCCGGATATGTCTATGAACGCTCCTAGAGCATACTTCTTATTTTGGAGGGCATTTTCGATGGTGGCTACTATCGAGTGCAGTGCCGTCTCTACCGATTTCACTTTGGTGTAGGCATGCTGACATCCGCCCCCCTACATCGTTTCTGATGTGTAGATCCAGCAGCTTTTCTAGTGTTTTGAGTAGAAACGAGGACAATCCTCGAGGTCCGCCATTGAATAGGGATATAGCCCGTGCTCAGGCAAGCTGAGTATATTGCAGAGAGCCATGGGGTGGTCACGTCTTTGGTCACCTGTAGCATGGCTGGGAATATACCGTCTAGTCCAGGTGCTTTTGTACCCGCAAAGGAGTCTATAGCCCAGTGGATTTTCTTAGACGATTTTCTGCGACCTGTTGGGGGATGCTCTTCCTCAGTTACTAGGTCCTGATGCGTTGTAGCGTCAGCAACCTCGGTGCATCCTGGGAAGTGACCTTCCATTAGTGCTGTTAGGGCTTCTTCACTACCCTCAGTCCACTGTCCGTCTTCTCGCTTCAGCTGACTCTGTATGGTAGGTTGCTTTGATAGCAGCTTCCGAAGTCTAGCCGTTTCTGGGACTTTCTCGATATTGGAGCAGAAGTTCCTCCACGAGTTTCTTTGTGTCCAGTAGTTCCTTGGATACGGTCTCTAGGGACGTTTCTATGTCTTCCGGGGATTTCACTGTGCCCGCACGATTCGCGAGCTTCGAGGTAACTGTCTTTGTAAACTTTTCCCAGTTTGTGTTCCGGGGGTTTCTATAGACAGTTATTTTCGGAGAGTGTACAAATTCGCACTTAAACTGGATGTACTTGTGGTCTGAGAAGGATGGTCTTTCAAGGACCCTCCAGCCAGATACCAAAGTGTGCGCATCTTTATCCTCGGGGTGGCGCTTTTTCAGCCGCAGGTACACACTGCCCATCCCCCACGCCATCTTCCCGAATATTGGGTACAGCAGGTCCTCTGCCTCCTTGCTTATCTGGATGATCGCACTCTGGCCCCCCTCGTTGGGTAATGGGCTCCCGATATGCAGAATCCTCCAGTCAGCCGTTGACACATCAGGGTTCTGCCTTTGTAGCAGCTTCAGCGCACGGTCCCCTTGGATTACGATGGGGAAGAGTACTTTTGCCTTTGGTATGGACGGGATTAGCTCCCTGTCCACCACCTCCAGCTTGGCCCCCTCCCACAGCGCTTCCATTGGCAGACCGTTTGCGTCAGCCACTTGAGTGTGGGGTCGTCAATACACTTAAGTATTTTGACCCCGTTAAGCCACCCTGCACCATCGAATGTGGGCATGGGGGCCGTTGGGTCCTCCTCCATTCTAGCAAACAGCGCATCCACGAGCCGCGCGTGCACCGTCTTCCACCGCGCCGCCGTTATTTTGCCGTTCTCTTCGCTCCGGTCAATGAGTGCCACGATTAAGTGTCGTTTGGTCACCTCACTGACCTTCGCTTTTTGAGGACGCTTCGCCTGTTTGGGTGCGGGGCCTGCCACCTTGGGTCCGCGTTGCCGCTTGCTCACCGGAGTGTCTTTCATGGCACTCTCGGTTGTTGGCAAATTCCTCCGTCGATGCCTTCATCTGCGGCATCTGCGAGAAGTGCAGCCGTCCCTCCTTTTGTTCGGCCCAGGTCATTTTGGCCTTCTCCTCCTCAGAGAGGTCCTTCCTGCCCAGGAGCCGTCCCATGATCTTGAGGGCCGCTTTGTAACGCGCCTTCGCCTTCAACCCCTCCTTGGAACGCTTCGGCCCTTCCCTATGCAGGGAGCTGGAACCTGGTTCCGGGGAGCGGAGAAGGCTGTCTTCCTCCGTCTTGGTTACCGAGAGCACGCTCTCCAGGTCCGAGTCTGTATCGACCACGGCACCTGTGCGGCTCAACTTGGAGTGCGTCGTTTTTGTGGCAGTAACATAGCAACTGATATGACCTGCTCCCGTCCTATCAAAGGTGTGGCCGTGTGGCGCTCCTCCCCGTGCCCGCCGGTGGTAGCAGCCACGCTTTCCACCGACGTTTGGGTTGACATCCCAACCCTTGTTTCATCCTTCGTCCGGCCCAGAGGGTCCATGCTGGTTAATATTTTTCCACCCCCTAGCGTTTTATGCCTACCCGCCAGGCACCTCCAGCCATGGCCATGGTTCAGTTCCCCCAAATTTTTGGTCGGGAAGACCTGGACCTGGCCTTGGCTAGACACTGCATTACCCAGGACAGAGCAAGCGGCAATGCATTACCCGATCCGGGATAATGCAGTGCCCATTGCCCAGCCGGCACCCTCTGGGAGGGTTCAGCTGGAGGACTTTCGCCGGCCTCACACTGCTACAAGTGTATTTCAATTTCGCCCCGTCCCCATCCGCCCCCACAAAGAACGAAAATCTGTGGCAGGCACAATTTTTAGATACGATAAAACTAAAATCGCAGTATCGTAAAGAATGCCCATATCTACCAGATTGCCGAATCTGAATCAGATCGGATTATTATTATAGCCAGAATGACGAAATTAGTTTTCTGTTGCTTCCCCCGCCGCACCTGCATGAGATCCGCTACTCTATCTCCTTCTCGCTCTCACACTCTGCCGCGTTCAGTGCGCGAGCAACCCCTAGCGGAGGAGATGTAGAATATAAATGGAACATCTATAATCTATGCACCATGCGCACCAAGCCGAAGCCTGTTACGCGCGGAACCCAGGCAGAAACGCCTCTCGCCCAACCGACCGAGGGGCGTAGCCGCAATACTTGCGACGCGTGTTACCGAAACGATCGCGAGCATGCAGGATAGATAGGTGTTAGACTAAAATTCGAGGAAAATCAGAGCTAAACACAACTCAAAGAGCTAAACATGCAAAGATAGCTAAGAAATAGTACTAATTACGGGAAAGGAATGTTAGCATTGGTGATTTAAGAAGAGGAAGGGAATTAGTAGTGGATATTATATGGTAGAGGGAATTGAAGTCCCAGCATAGGACCCTAAATGGTTCGTGCAAGCAATAATTTGATCTGCAAGGTGGACGGAACAAAGAAATAAATTTACTAGTGGATCTAATAGAAATCGTGAAATTTATGCGGCTCAACAATCTGGGCTATCTACGTCATCCTTGATCAGGTTGTGCACAAAAATCATACCAGGCATTTTTCTACGACTAACTAAGTTTGGAAGGTTTATTAAAAGCAATGCAAGATGGCAGTTTTTCTGGACTGATTCTATACGGTCCTGGTGTACTTTGTACTGGGGGCCCCATACACAAGAGCCGTACTCTACAATCGGACGAACAAGCAAGATAAAGAGAGTCTTCGTTATATAGGGGTCGTCAAATTCCTTTGACCACCTATTTATAAACCCAAGCACGCCCATTGCCTTATTTACCATGGTAGAAATGTGTTCAGAAAACTTTAACTTTGGGTCGAGTGTCACATTAGTTTGGGATAAACTTAGATCTAAATTAAATTAATCTTTTAATATGACATACTAATAAGTGGTTACATATATTGATTTGTTTTCTTATGCTTATGTTCTTGTTATTTTATTTTAAATTGAATTTGATTTTTAAATCTTAGTCTAGTGTAAGGTGGGCACCTAACTGTGTTTTGAATTGTGAAAGGTTTCGTATTGTTTTCATGTGATGTGGAAGATGATTCCATATGCGAATAACATTCACAAAGAAATGTCTCTCAGAGTTTAGTGTTCTATATCGTATGGTGATAATATTGTTCGTTCTTGCGGAATTGGTAAATCTTAATTTTTCATACAGATATTGGGGTTGTCTGGTGAGGATTATTTTATGTAGGAACGTAAGCATCTTATAGTCAATCCATTTGAAAAGAGTCATGTCGAAAATTTTATATGAGAATGCAGAGATTCTGTCGCTGCGCCTTAATCTAAATATGTATCTAGCTATATTATTAAAGCAAACGCTCAACTTTTGCCTGTTTTCGTAGCCACAGTTTCCAAATGCCTCAATCCCATAAGTGAGTACAGGTACTAGGTATGCTTTTGCTATCTGCATCCGGATGCTTACTGGTACAAATTGCTTGGTAATATTGTGCCCTTAAAATCCCATATGTTTTTCCAACTCCTTTGCTCACATGATCATCCCACGACAGAGTACTATTTATTATAAAGCCTAAATTAGTTGTCTTCTCTATGTAGCTAATGGGAGTGTTTGATATTTCTACACGTCTCAATATAGTTTCATTTATTTTTTTCTTGTTTTTGTATATAATCAAGCATTTTGACTTTGTTGGATTGAGGCATAGACGATTTTTGGTTGCCCACGCACTAATTTTCTCAAGCTCTCTATTGGTAACATTTATACACTCATCTATTCGATTTAACGGTCGACTAACATATAATTGGACGTCATCGGCGTACATGTGCACTTTACAGTCGGACAATACTATTGGCAAATCATTTATATAAATGGAGAACAATATCGGGCCAAGTACTGATCCCTGTGGGACACCACACTTAACATAGGCAAAGGACGACATTTTCCCTTCAGCAACAACAGCCTGGCTCCTATTTAGCAGATAGGATGATAGCAACCGTACTGCAGAGTCAGAGAAGTTGTAGGATTCGCGAAGCTTTGCGATGAGGATGCGATGGTCAACTGAGTCAAAAGCTTTAGTGTAGTCAAGAAGAGTTAGGAACGTTAAATTTCCGTCGTCTATTCTTTCACGGATATCCTCTACAATTTATTTATCATTGCAGTTGTGCAACTTCTATTTGTTCTGAATCCAGATTGATTGTTGTTTAGTAATGTGTGCTCTGTAAGAAATGAATTTATTTGTTTAGCTACCAAGGTCTCGAACGCTTTTGACAGGGTCGGGAGTATGGATATTGGCCTATATTCTGCAGAGTTTGCTTTTGGGATAGGGATTATTTTAGCCTCCTTCCACTGTTCCGGGAACGTTGATGTGGTAATGGCTGTGTTGAAAATGTGAGTAACGTGCATGATGATTCTAGGGAGTATTATTCTCAAAAATTTCGGGTTCATATCGTCTAGGCCAGTAGCATTTGATTTAATCTTATGAATGGATTCTAGAACATCACAAGGACTAACACAACAGAAACTAAAGCTAGGAACAGTATAATTATAGGGCGCTGATGTCAAGTTCAGGGTTGGTGTTGGGTCCGGTACAACTAATTGCAAAAATTTTTTGTTAACTTCATTTACGTCCATGTCAACTAGTGAGTTTCTTGCTTTTTTGCCAATTCCTATACTTTTAATCACTTGCCATTTCTGCTTGCTACACAGAGCGTTGTTAAACTTTGACGAGTAGAAGGCGGTCTTAGCGGAGTATATTAGTTTAATTACGTTTGATCTTAATGATTTGTACATATTAAAGTGGCTTTCAGTCTTATATCTTTTAAATTTTTTAAAAGCCTCATTTCGTTTGATGATACCCAGCTTTATCTCCGGGTTGAACCATGAGTTATCTGTTCGTTTGACTGTCTTTCTCTTAATAGGTACATGTTCACAGTAAAGATAGTCAATGTTTGATTGAAGTTGGGCAAGCTGAGAATTTACAGACAACATATAATGTATTGACGTCCAGTCAAGGATGCTAATGTCAGTGTGTAGTTTTTCAAGGTCAATGTTCTTGAAGTCTCTGTAAAAGGTGTCATAATTATCGTAGTCAGGATTAAAATCATAGGTCAAGAAAATAAGGTCATGTTTTGAATACCCTGGTGCTATGAGTTGGTCATATAGTAGAATTTTGTCAGTACTGTCGACAAAGAATAGGTCTAGTAGTGTGTTTCTTGTTTTTGTAAAGTGTGTGGGGAGCTGGTGGTTCACTATATTTAAGTCAAGGCTCAACATGCTATCTGCTAATGAGGATTCTCTAAGAATATCACAATTAAAGTCACCTGCTAGGATTACGTCTGTATAAGTCAAGGAAATGTCAGTAATAAGTGATGTCAGGTCTGAGTAGTCAATGTTTCGATTTGGTCGATATATGCAACCAAGAAGCATCTTTCTTCTATTGATGGTGATCGTTAGAAATAAGTATTCAATGGCACTATCTGGTCCTTGCTTACAGAGGATTTTTGCGGATATCTTGTTATTTATGTATATTGCAACGCCCTCGGCATGCCCTACACGATCAGAACGAAATACATTGTATCCTCTACATTCAATTAACGAGTCACTTAAGTCGGGGACAAACCAAGTCTCGGACACACATATAACATCCACACCAGAGTCGATAAACATATGTCTGAATTCGTCAATTTTTTTTTGTCAGGCTTTGTGCATTGATATGGCAGATATGCAGACCCGATTTTTGCTTCACCAGAATTCTGAGGACCTGAGATGTATTCACATTTGTTAGTTCTAATGAACCATCCATATCAAGTGTGTTTTAACACAACGAAAAATTTCATTACAGTAAGTACAGTTAAGGGCCCACTTAAAAATAAAATACAGGAAGGAAGATGGGTAATACTTATAGCTAACATGAAAAATTTGCCTATGCACAGTGGGCGCAGTTGTATGGAAGAAGGCGACAAAAATAGTTATACTTTACATACGGGTCTATAATTTTCACACCACGTTATTGAATTACCAGAATACTATTTTGAACATTTTGGGAGTGGTTATAAGCCCATACGTCTTTCACAAGCCATTTATATATTTAATAAAAAAACGAATTTATTATTCCTTAAAATACTACAGGAGAAAAAATAGTTAAAGGTAATTTATTGTTCAAATAATTCAAAAACAGACTCTGTTAGTAAAGTTTTCTTTTTGCATGGTAATTTTCTTAATCCACTTATGAGAGGGTCCGAACTAAGAAGCAATCTGTTGATAAGGTCAGTATTTGTTGTGACCCGCGAAATTTTCCTAGTATGCTGAAATCTATACCTTTTTAAGTCCTTATTTTTAGCTTCAGCAGCTTCCTCTGACAGTTCTCCGATTGAGACTAATGCTCGATTAATAACTTCAGGACCATGAATTAATATTTTATGCACTGAAGCTGGCAAGAAATACCACGGATACGTTTCCACTAGACCTCTTGCTGTCTCTAGCGCAAAATTTCGAAATTTATCCAAATTAATTTTATAGCCAGAATTTAAAGCCTGCAAAATGGTTGCGCATCTGTCGATTAGTTGTATTTGTCGTATGGGAGCGCCCACTGTGCTATGGTTATATTATTGTCGAAACGAGCTATTCTCGTCTCCAGCTGCAGGGCTCTCAGTAGCAGCTTGCATCTCCCTCAGATCCTCAATTTTGAGAACTTCCCAGATCTCACTTTCTTGGGTTACTTTGACGTGAACCATACCCCTGCGCGTAAACACGGATTGCAGCTTCCGATGCTTCTTCATTTTCAGAGCTTCTCTAAAAATCTGGTAGTTTTCCCTAGTAAGCTGCTCGTTGACATATACTGGGGCTGGTGAGTTTAGGCCGAGTAACTGCAGAGTTAGGGGCTGCTTGGTTTCCCGCCTGTACATACCGATGTTGCGCAGTAATGCCGCTTTGTCGCGCACCCGTTCCAGCTTGACAATGATGATGGGGTCAACGATGGAGTGGGAAAGATTTTTGTTCGGCCTCATACGATAGATATCCCTAATAGCAGGCGCAGGCGTGTGATTTAGGCTGAGGCACAAGTTGTTGAAGATATGTTTCAGCTTTTCACCTTCGACGTACGGAACTCCATGGATCCTCAGGTCGCATGCGACATTGGCCTTAGCCTGTGCATCTAGTTTTGACAAAAGCTGGGCTTCCAGATCCTCTACCTTTTTTGTAAGGTTTTGAGTCTCACCCAGCCTACTTTCTAGAAACTGGACTCTCTGTGTGAGATTCTGGATCTCACCAGCCATACTATTAAGCTTGCCTGTTAGCAAACTTAACAGCCGCTCTTCTGCCTCATTCATCTTTGTTGAAATGAGACTGACTTGCTCCTCAAATCGTTGGTTCAAAAGCTGAACCAATTCCGGGGCAGGCGTTTCTGATGTACGCGGTCCCTTCAGATTTGTTCCGGTATTTTCACGCAGACGTTTTGAGACAGGCTGCATTGTTTTGATTATGTGCTTTAACAGAGGCGAGGCTATACAGAATGTTGGTGCACTATTGGTGGGCGCCCTCTAGCGCGAGCTTTTGTAATATGCGTGGCCGATCGATCGCTAACAGCTGTGTAATGTCACCTCTAGCGCTGTTGTTTTCGTTGTTTACGTTCGTACTCACGTTTCCCACTCAGTATTAAGTGAAAAATTTCGTTTCCCGCTTTTTCCGTGCCTTCCTTTGCCAAGTTTGAGCTACTTTCGAGTTACTCGATGACCAGTTTTTTTTTAAAAACAATAATAAGCCCACGGGCCAGCCGGTGGTGATCCGCTGACAGTGCTCTGATGTTGGTAAGCACCTTATATTTGTATTGACCAGCAGCTGATGTGTTGTTGTTTGCAGGTTTCACCGAAAAAAGAACTTTTGACGGAGCGTGTAACTTGCACGTCTATTCTGATTGAGTCATTTCTTGCATTTCTCTTCTTCTTTTTGAAGAGGACTCTTTGAGACCTAGAACGAAGGTAGCTAGAAATCCATCTCAAAAGATTAGGCGGAAAACCTAAAAGGTCAAGTTTTTGTGCTAGAAGGGAATGGTTTACTGAATCGAATGATTTGCTGAAATCAGTGTAAATGACATCCGTCTGCAAGCTACCTTGGAAGCCTTTAATGATAACAGAGGTAAACTCTAATAAATTTGTGGTTGTTGATCGTCGCCTTATAAATCCGTGCTGAGAGGGAGATATAAGTGATAAGTGGAAAAATTTGGCAAAGAAATCGGAAATTGCCTGATCACGGTTTGCCGTGAATCATTAAGAAATGATAGCGAGTATGGATGTGCGGACGTTCTACGCTTACTATTTACGAAGCTGTGAAACTGTTGACGGTCCTGTGATAAGTTTATCCTGCATAGAGATGAGAAATTTGTATAGCATTAAGGACGGAGAAATTTGACCGACCTATTACATAGCGAGAGAGAGAAGAAGGAGCCCCAACTTATTAAAATTTGTTATAATGTCTTGATTTTAAGTTTCTTGGACTGAATAACTCTTTGGTAAGCCAAGGAGGTTTCCCAGATCTAACCGGACAAGAAAGTGGGACACAGGAGAGTATCAAGTATATTGTATAAAATGTTTTGTGTCTTTCATATCGCCAGTGCGCAAAGTCAGAGCGGACCAATCAAAATCACTAAGGAGGTTATTAAGCTTCGTAAACTCGGCATTACGAAAGCAGCGGACACGTTCAGATAGCCTACCCGTTTGATCCAATACAGTCTGATCGTTTAGTTAGCGTATTTTTGTGTACTAATTTCATATTTACTCATGGTCTTACTCATTTCTTCCATGAATTCGCATTCACAGCTGTGTTGTTGTTGACGTTTGCTCGATGCACTCTCTCTGAGCCGCTCTCTACTTTTGTCTCTGTTCTTACCATTCTTCCTACATACTTGACGCTCTCTGTTCGTCGCCTCTCCGTTCCCTCCACTCTCTGTTTAAGCTTTGATTGTTTTAATAAAGTTAACTGCGTTTCGAGCGGCCACCGTCGAACGCTTGTTGTCGTTTTTGCGATATTTGCTATTGTTTGTGCGTTTATCTGAGTGTGACAAGCGTGAGAGACAGCTTTACCATAAACATCGACTTGATTGATACCTTTTGCTCATTTATTTTTTTTTCTTTCGGTCTACACTCTTATAATGAGTACTTGCTGTTCCAAGAAATGACGCTCGGTAGCCGTAAAGCAAATTTTCGCCTACTGCTGGCTGTGTGACAACATGGCACATACGGTATGCGCTGACCTCGGCCAAATAGGTGGACGCGTGGTCGACTTGATTAAGTCTCGCTGTGGCCTTAACTGGACATGCTGGGACAGCAGGCAGATTGAAAGCGACATTCGAGTTTTTATGAGACAAACTCGAAATGAATTCACGACCGTCAACTCTGGATTCCGACTATTACAGGAAAAGTTTCTCTCTATGAAGTCTCACTTCAAAAATCTTTAACTGGTAACAATAGTGTTTTTCTTGCAGTTCCTGGATCTCCTCTACCCCCAATTCGTTCACCGTCTTTAACAGACTTTGGTGCTGTCGAACTTGGATGTAATGGGGCACCGATTGTGGCTTCTGCATCCGCCTCCTCAACAGCCGCCTCTCCCGTGCCTGTATCTGACTGCGTTGTTAGGCGGGAAGTCAATGACGATCTTGTCGCTGGAGCTTCGGTGCCTTCACCCCCTGACGCTACCGCCAGCATGGATGTGGAGCCTCCGTCTACCTCAGCATCCATCGTCAATTCAGAATATGGCCCATTATCTGGTGATTCGGGTTGAATCTGCTCCGCCGGTTCTACCTAATAGTTCTACCATGCCTCCTTCTATTATAACTGCTGTCGCCCCACTAAAATCTATTTTCGTTTCTCAACAGATGGCATTGGCTACGGATGTCCTGATCAGGGACTTTATCTTTTCTAAGCTTGACATTGATGATTCCTCAGGTCTTGTTGTTACTAAATTTAACTTTAAAGTTAAGCGGAACATATCTTCCTTCAAAATTCTTGTTCTTGACAAACATGTCAGTAGTGTGCCCCTCTTTCTGGCCTGAACATATGTGTTTACCTCTAGCCCTGAACGACGAGTGGATGTCCTTCCAACTCCATCTCCGACTGCTTTAACTTTTGGCCGTCCAACTCTATCTCCGGCAGCATTACCCTCGGCCACAAAAAACTAATTTCTCCTCTTTCCCTTAAGATAACCCATCAGAATGTTCGTGGCTTGGGCAGTAAGCTTAACAAACTATATGCTGACAGTGCATTCTTTGAGACTGATGTCTCAACTCCTATATTTATGACTACGAGATATAAAAATTAACATATATGTAGGAATCGGGATAGGGCCGGCTCGAAGTGGCCGCCAGTATTGAGCAACGCCCTTTTTGAGCAAAGGAGAGAGATCAATTAGAGGAGCAGGTTTGTAGGGTTAATCAAAGGAGAGAGATCAATTAGAGCAGAAGGTTTGTAGGGTTAAGCAAGCGAGAGTCAGCGTCAGTCGGTGCCAGAGTTTCGCGAGCTACACACTCACACTATACATCAATTTACACACACTACATACTAAATACACATAATATGATCGTCCATCTCGAGGTGGCAGTGTCCTGAATGCTGTTCGTTCGGACATAGCTTTCACGTCGAAGGGCATAATAACATTGAAATTATTCTTCTTAAGCTTTGCTGGCCCTCTTCTAATCTCTTTATATTTTGCTCTTAAATTCCGCCGTCCTCCGAATTCTCCACTTATATGCTTCACGTTTCCCATCTTCAGTCTGTTTCGTCCCAACTTAATGACTCTGATCGTCTTATAGTCATTGGAGACTTTAACTAACCTAATATCTCATGGTCTCCTTCCGTGGATTCTAACCAGATGTTCCCATCTATTCAGCATGATTTTGTTGATTCATTGTCGGATACATCGTTGGGACAGGTTAATGCTATATCCAATAACTTGGGTAGGCTTCTTGATCTCGTGATTTCTTCCGACATATCGAATACCCTTGTCTGAACAGGGTCCCATCTATCTTTCCCAGAAGACACTTATCATCCCAAACTTAAAATTTCCGTGCAGTTTCCCTCCTCTGATCCCATCAAATCTCCCGTTAAGCCACCGTCTTCTTTTGCTTCAGGAAAGCAGATTTTACGTGCTTGAATCTTGCACTTTCTCAGATGATTGGTCATTTCACGACGACTTTCTTGAAATTGCGCCGGCTACAAATGCATTTTATTGCTCCCTCGGAATCGTTAAGATACAAATACTTACCGAAACAAGACCGCTCAGTTCGGTGGCCTAATTCAGAATGTTTATTGAATATCTTTTGGTTCTTATCCTATGGTACAATCGTTCTTATGTATAACGGAGAGTGAGAGTTCTCCCACGCATTATATAAAAAGAGTACCACCGCATAAGTATTAGTGCGCGTGGTCTCTGCCTGCGTCTAATGGAAATGCATGGTCAGCGTTAAGGGGCTTTTGAGAGGGAGACCCATCGCCTCAGTGTTAGTCCGTTTGGGTTCTGTCTGAGTTCGGGTAAATGCCTGCTCAGCCGTTTTGGTAGCTGACCGATGTGCGTTCAAGTCGTAGATCGTTGCTGTGCAAAAGGAATGCGTAACAAAAACATAAGTTGTTTATGTCACTGCTCATATGTACGTGCTTATATATGAATTTATATATATAACAGAGTGTTACATATGTACATGCATGGGTTCACACAGAATATTAAATCTGGCTTGTATAAAATGTTCAAAAGAACTGGTTCGAAATCTGACTTCTCTAAGTATTCAATCGTTAAGAGTAAATTTTTGTTATTTAATAAAACATGGTATAATGACTACATGTCCAAATGTAGACTTCACTTTAAGCGTGATCCCAAGTAATTTTGAAGGTTTGTCAACTCGAAACGTAACTCCTCCCAATTTCTGTCATCTCTTTCTTTTAATGGCAGCATGGATGATAACGATTCTGATATTGCTAATCTTTTCGCATAATTTTTTCAACTCTGCTACTTAGTTCCCTCTAATAACCATCTCTCTATCCTGGCTTCATCTGACATACTTTGTCCCAATCAATCTTATCCTTTCCACATGAATAGTTGTAACTGTATCTATCTATTCATCGTTTATAATGGCCTCTTAATTAATTTAAAGTCATGTAAATTTTCTTTTTCCACTGGCCCCGATATGGTTCCTAGTGCTGTTCTTAAACTTTGTGCAGATTCTCTCTGTGTGCCCCTCCCTAAACTGTTAAATCTATCTCTCGAGCCCGGCGATTTTCCCACAGTCTGGAAAGAGTCATATATTATTCGCATTTATAACGAGAAGGAACGTGTGAGTCGCTTCTGGGGACGCGACTCTACTTATACCCGACTCAGTCAGCATACACATTTTTAAGCTTATGATTATTTGGAATTTTTGAATTAAAAAAAAAATTTTACGTATCTACATCCACAACTCTTAACTCTTTTTGAGTACGGGTATAAAAAATACTGTCGTTACACCATAATAATAATAAATAATAATAATAAGTCAATGAAGTTATGTATGAAATTTAATGTAGTTCGTAAGGTTACGGCATGAAGTCCCGCCACTGTAAATCCAAGCAACATGTAACTACACGCCGCAGCATAGCCGACAAGCGATGCGTGGGAATAAAGCACTCGTAAATTGAACTTCGTTTCGCACGGTTTATATTTTGATCGCCCTTTATCGCCGCCCACAGCTCTGGTCTGTAATACTAATTCCCGCGTCTCAAGCCTAAGTAAAGGCATTAAACAAAATAGTTTCGAGACCGCCATCCACACCTACAACCGAAGCAGAACATGGACATTGAGTTGCCAACGCCCAGGGAAGTGGATTCATCCGACGACCAGGTAACAATGCCAAAGCAATAGCGGCTAAAATAAAAGCGTTTAATACCTATTGGCTTGGCATTGAACAGTATTGTACATATGTACATTCACCTACCGTTTAACTATTCGTGATAGCTGGGTAGTTCGGGAAGAGTATTAGAAGGTGCCAGCGACATAGTTTACCGCTCATTTCGCATTTGGTAGCATTATTTCGCATTTCGTTTCGTTCGCTGAGAAAACATTGACCCTTGCAGCGGTAAACTAATTTTCGCGCTCTTTAATGTACAGCATACGGTTCTCTTAAGTTTACGTTCGTGCAGTACCCTCGTCGTAACTTTGCTCCCGCAGCTTCGTGGTTATCCAACTCTCTAACTGGTGTCGCCCAGCTTGTCGTTTGTGACGAGAGCTGATCATCCGCTCTTATATTGTGCCAATCAATTGAAACATCGTTCGCCACTTCGTTTTGGGTCGAACGCTGTTCTAATTTAGGTATTTGTGTGCGCTTTGACATCTAATTTTCTAGCTGGTGTCGCCGAGCTTGTCGTATGCGCCAGAGAGCTGATCATCCGCTCTTATATTGCGCCACTCAATTAAACATCGTTCGCCAACTAGTTTTCGGGTCGAACGCTGTTCTAATTTGGGAGTCGAGTGCGTTGCGCGCATAAGAATTGCGTTTGCTTATTGGTTCGAACTTGGTTCGAGCTCAGTGTGTCGAGCCAAACTTGGTGTTGGTTGCGTACGCTTAGCTTAGCGTTGCGCGCATTGGAACTCCAGACGTCCGTTTCGTAGGGGATCGAACGTGGGTCGAGTTTGGTTCGCCGTGACAGAGCTCGGTTGCGTTTGTTGCGTTTTTGTCTGTTCTAACTGTTGCAGTCGTTGTCGCATCGAACCTAATACGTTTATACGTGGGTACTTGAATACTTTTGCCGTACTGTCAAACATTGTTCTTATTGAACGCAGTGCATTTCCTCAGGTTATCGTCGCCTTCGCTTAGCAAGTTTGAAGTTTAGAAGTTAGGAACAGCCAACGTTGGTAATTTAATCAACATGTCTAAAGATCATGATGAAGAGAAGGCAACTGGGAGCAGAATGTGTGGAAGCACGAAGCTCACAAAATTGTATGTGAGGTTGGAGAAAATAAGCGAAGATATAAATCGAATGAGGATAGCATTTGAGGAGGGTTCAATTTCGCTGGATCCATTACAAATCCAATGTCGTTTGGAAATATTGAACTCCTATATTGAAAAAGCAATGGCCCTGCAGTCCGATATCGATGTACTAGACCCAGATAATTCAGATAGGGCGGCGTTGGAAGAAACGTGTGTGATCACAAAGGCTCTGTACATGTCGGCAGCGACCAACAGATCCCCTCAACCATACATGAATTCAGCACCCACACACCACCACTCCAATTTGCCAAAATTGAAGTTGCCGAAGTTCAGCGGCAAGCATGCAGATTACAAACAGTTTATTAGTCTGTTTGAAAGTTTGGTAGATTCCGACCCGTCGTTGTCCAATATAGAGAATTTCAACCATCTCATATCGTGCTTGTCCGATGAAGCCTTGGGAACCGTTAAGGCGTTCCAAATGTCAGATGCCAACTATCCAAAGGCGTTAGAAAGTTTGAAGAGGGTGTACGACAACAAGTGCTTAATATTCTTTGAGACACTTGCCCAGTTGTCTGACATTCCTGCCGTAACCAAGCCGTCAGCGTCTGCATTGCGATCAACTATAGATACAGTGTCAGCCATTCTGGAGTCGCTTTTATCGTTAGGAGACGAGCGAGAGGTTGCTAACGCCATGATAATACATCTGGTGTTATCCAAGGTGGACCCATACACAAAAACAAAGTATGAGGAGCAGCTGAACTACGATGAGCTCCCTTGCTGGTCGGATTGTGCAAAAATGTTGAACCGCCGGTACCAACACCTTTCAGTTGAGGAGTCATCCAAAGCGAGAGGCAAACCAAAGTTTGACATGCCATCGACCAGCAAGAAAACCAGCAGATCGTCATTTTCTTGCGCGAGGGCCGAAAAGTCGATCGACCCCAAGTGTGTATATTGCGGCGCCAACCACTCGATCGGAAACTGCCAGGGATTTGGGGCAATACCCGTCTTGGAGCGTTTCGAGTTCGCAAAAGGCAAGCAATTATGCATTAATTGCCTCCAATCTGGACATAGGGTATCTCAGTGCACATCCTCTAAGTGCAGAGTTTGTTCACAGAGGCATCACACCCTCTTGCATAGATACGCAGCTCAGAGCGCAGATTCAGAAAGTCAGGCAATAAGAGTACAAGCATCGTCCCATCCTGCGCAGGTGAAGCAATCATCCAGTGAGCCCGAGCATGTCATCCTTGCCACAGCAGTGGTAAGAGTTCGGGACAGATTTGGCCAAGTTCACTTAGCAAGAGTGTTGTTGGATTCGGGTTCACAGGTCAATTTCATGACAGAAAGTCTAGCGCAATCGCTAAGGTTGGCAAGGGTCAACCGTTGCCTGACAGTGACATCTGTAGGCAAGTCAAGCTCGGTGTCGAGGAGTGAAGTCTCGACGACAATATACTCCAGGTTAAATAACCATAGTTTCGTAGCAGATTTCTGGGTTCTTAGCAGCATTACCAATCAGCAGCCTGACAGAAGTCTGCCCATTAAGCAGTGGAAAATTCCTGCGAATGTGGAGTTGGCAGATCCAGCATTCCATCGACCTCAAAGGGTAGATATGCTGATTGGAGCAGACTCGTTCTTCGATCTGTTGTGCACAGGCCAAATAAAACTGGGTGAAGGGGCACCATTGTTGCAAAAGACCCTTTTAGGTTGGGTAGCTTCAGGTCGGTGTAGCAAGCTTCTGACTGGAGAAGCCGCTTGCTGCGTCGCAACCTAATCACCGGAAGAAGACTCTCTGTCTCAAATGGTCGAAAGACTGTGGGAGATAGATGCAACGCCAGAAGAAAAACATGCTCAAACAAATTCGGCAGAGCAGCTGGCATGCGAAGAGTTTTTCAAAGCCAATGTCTGCAATTTACCGACCGGAAGGTTTCAAATACCGTTGCCTTTTAAGACAGACCCAGTATCGTTGGGGTCGTCCTTCGAGGTCGCAAAACGTCGTTTCTTATCGTTAGAGCGACGAACGTTAAGAGAGAGTGAGCTGAGAGACATGTATCTCAGTTTCATGAAAGAATATATCGAGCTCGGCCATATGTCTCCGACAGACAACGCGATTCCGCCAGGACCACATTATTTTATACCACACCAGTGCGTCCTGAGGCCTGATAGCAGTTCCACCAAGCTTGGAGTCGTTTTTGACGCGTCGAGCAAGACCACAACTGGGTGGTCATTAAACGATTTACTTATGGTGGGACCTACTATTCAGAGGGAATTATTTTTATCACTCGTTCTGCAGTGATTTTTATGTAGACGACATGCTGACAGGAGCCGATGACGTAGACACGCTGAAGTCGATTTGCGATCAGGTGTCTGAGATTCTTGGCTCCGGAGGGTTTCAGCTTTCGAAATGGTTTTCGAACCATCCAGAACTAATGGATGGAAACAATGAGGAGAAATCCCTATCATTCAATGATGCCGATTCGACCAAAACATTGGGGATGAGGTGGAGTCCAAGAACAGATACGTTCCGGTATCACTTGGAAGATAGCTTCACAAACTTGAATCCGACTAAGCGCAACATTCTGTCAATTAGTGCTCGACTGTTTGATCCGCTTGGGCTACTTAGTCCAATCAGCATAACAGCGAAAATTTTCCTCCAGAAGCTGTGGCAGCTTCAGCTGGATTGGGATGAAGCCATCCCAATGTCACTGCATACAAGCTGGGAGAGGCTAAAGCTAAACTTGTGTGGTCTTGACAAAATAGCCGTGCCTCGGTACGTTATGGCTAGTGGGTGCTCGTCGATTCAAGTGCATGGCTTCGCGGACGCGTCTAGTCAAGCGTATGGGTGCTGCATTTATGTGCGAGCGCTTTTCGAAGGTCAAACGTACGTTCGATTGATCGCTGGGAAAGCAAGAGTAGCTCCCCTAAAAACAAAGACCATCCCGAGGCTCGAATTGTGCGCCGCAGCGTTATTGGCGCAATTTTGGGCCTACGTAAAGCAAGTTTTGGAAAAGTGTCGAATCGAGAGCGTATTCTTCTGGACGGATTCAGAAATAACGCTACATTGGATTAAAACGCAACCGTCGTCACTTGCAGTATTTGTCTCAAATAGAGTAGCCATGATTCAGGAGCTATGTCAGGGCATTACGTGGCGTCATGTCCCATCGCTGTCGAATCCAGCGGACTTGGCGTCTCGCGGATGCGAAGTGCCTGAGCTCCTGGAGTCCATATGGCTAGAAGGTCCGAAATTTTTATGTGAGCCTGAGCATTGTTGGCCAGAGAACCCGCATTTTAACATCCCAGATGATGTGAAGAACTCCGAGGCGAAACGGTCCGCCCAGGTTCTAATTGGCGTTGCGAACTCGTTTTCAAATGAAATATTTTCTCGTTTTTCGTCGTACCCCAAATTAGTTCGAGTTTTTGCGTATGTATACCGATTTGCTAATATCGGCAAGAACAAGGAACGTTACAGGGAGCTAACTGCAAAGGAGTTGCAGCAATCGTCTCTAAAATTGATGGAGCTGGTTCAGCGAAGCGTCTTCTCTGAAGAGTTTAAGAAGCTGAAGAAAGGGCATACGCTGCAACCGAGCCTGCAGATGATGGCCCCTTTTATCCAAAAAAGATCAGAGGAGGGGCGATCGTTTACACTTATCAGGGTCGGAGGAAGGCTGTTGCATGCTCCAGTGCCAATAGAGGCTAAGTTTCCGGTTCTACTTCCCGCCAAGAGTCAATTCGTCGAACTCTATTTAAGGAACCTGCATTTTAAAAATTGTCACGCCAATGCAAAGACATTAGTAAGTTTGCTGAGACAAGAGATTTGGCTAGTAAATGCACGTCGAGAATGCACTCGCATAGTGAGGAGATGCATCCACTGTTTTCGATACAAACCTAAATTGATGGGTCAGATTATGGGGAATCTTCCAGCAGACAGGTTTAGGGAAGGTCGTCCGTTCCTGATTTGCGGGGTAGACTTTTGTGGTCCCATCTCGCTTCGGATTCGAGGTCGTCAGCCGCTCAAAATGTACATCGCGGTATTTGTGTGTTTCGCTTCGAAGGCCGTCCATTTAGAGCTTGTCCCAGACCTGTCGACTAATTGTTTTCTTTTATCTCTAAAAAGCTTCATCGCAAGACGTGGCATTCCGCTGAGGATGTATTCCGACAACGGGACAAATTTCGTCGGAGCCCGGAACGAGCTGCAGAGGCTTCAGGAAGCGTTCGAGGAGCAGCAGTCCAGCCTGATGACGTTCGCGGCGGAGCAAGGGATGGAGTGGAAGTTCATCCCCCGCGAGCACTGCACTTCGGCGGTTTATGGGAGGCGGCCGTCAAGTCGGCAAAGCTCCTGATCGTCGCGGCAGGTCGCGGACGCCGCGCTCACCGAGAGCGAGGTGAGGACCGTGTTGGCCGAGGCCGAGGCCATCATGAACTCCAGGCCGCTCACTCCAGCCAGCACGGATCCAAACGACGGAGAGGTGCTTACGCCAGGCCACTTTTTGATCGGCCAGCCCCTTCGTTCGCTGCCGCAAGGGTGCGAGCCAGACGGACGGAGCAGCGGTACCACCTTTACCAAGAGGTGGCAACTACTCTCCGAGCTCAAACGACGGTTCTGGCAGGCTTGGTCGAAGGACTACGTCCACAACCTGCAGGGACGCAGCAAATGGCAAACCCCAGAGGCCAACATCGAGGTCGGCGCCATGGTGGTGGTCCACAACGACCATACGCCGCCGCAGCAGTGGATCACCGGCAGGGTCACCAGCGTCGTCGTGGGAGCAGACGGCAAGGTCAGGGTAGCCGAGGTGCGAACAGGAGGGGGCGTGATTAGACGCCCAATCCATAAGCTGGCACTTTTGCCGATAAGTTGAAGCCCGACGTGCGGTCGTTCAAGGCGGCCGGAATGTCGTTACACCATAATAATAATAAATAATAATAATAAGTCAATGAAGTTATGTATGAAATTTAATGTAGTTCGTAAGGTTACGGCATGAAGTCCCGCCACTGTAAATCCAAGCAACATGTAACTACACGCCCGCAGCATAACCGACAAGCAATGCGTGGGAATAAAGCACTCGTAAATTGAACTTCGTTTCGCACGGTTTATATTTTGATCGCCCTTTATCGCCGCCCACAGCTCTGGTCTGTAATACTAATTCCCGCGTCTCAAGCCTAAGTAAAGGCATTAAACAAAATAGTTTCGAATTTCTACAAATACCTCAAAAAAATGTTCAGTTTGTAAAACGAAAAGTCAGGCGCGCCCGCGTTCGTATAATTTTTTCCAGATTAATTATGTAGTTTTATTTTAACAATTATCTCAGATAATAAAGTACAATTAGTTAACGTACTGTTACTGTTGACTAGCAACTTTTGTTAAGGGTCAAGGACAATTTCTATTTACAATTTACTATTTTAAGTTCACTGCGGGACCAACGGACGAAAGCGGCCATTTTGCAAAAAATAATTTATATGTTCCTGGTGGCCAAGTCGGACGGATGGATGCGGTACCATAGACCTGGATGCCATACCTCCATGCAGGCGCCAGGATTTCCTTATATATGCGGATCTTTTTGGCCAGGCTGAGCTTGTTGTTAAGCTTAAGAAGCCAGTAGAGTTTTCTAGCCTTGCTTTCCAAGGCGCTTCTGACCATCCTTAAGTGGCTGGCAAAGGTCTGGCGTATGTCCAGCATGATTCCCAGGTACCTTTGTTCCATCCGCTGCTCCAACAACTCGCCATGAAATAATACCCCAGGACACGTTGTTTTCCTAAGCGTGTAGTGACACACCACACACTTCTCATGGTTCACACTGATATTCCACCTACATGCCCAGTTCTCAAACCTTTTAAGGTACCGTTGGAGGTTTTCCGTGGCGTCGTAAACGCAGTCGACCCTTGAGAGGACTGCCGTGTCATCTGAAAATGTGCCAAGTTTCACATCGATTGGCTGGAAAATATTGTCAACGGTTTTCATAGGCATATCGTGCGTGAAAAGGCTGTACAGCGTTGGCCCTAGCACGCTACCTTGCGGGACTCAGGCTTTAATCACCTTCACCGTGGAAATTGCTGCGCTGTGTGCGACTTGGAACGTTCTGTCCTTTAGGAAGCTTCCGATAATCAGGAACAGCTAGGGGTTTATCAGGGGTTTTATCTTCGCAAGTAATCCGTCGTGCAAAACTCTGTCGAATGCTTGCTGGATGTCCAGGTACGTTGCTACGACATACTGCTTCTTATGGAAGCCATCCAGGATGTGCTCCACCACCCTATGCAGCTGCTCCGGAGTACCATGCTTCAGCCTGAATCCAAATTGGTGGTTAGGGATAGTGCGATGGGCTGTCCAATAATCTGCGAAGAATGCAGCGCTCCAGAAGCCTGCGCGGCTTTCCATGCTTTGGGGAAGTGTCCCAACCTCAGCGGTGCACTCAGTATTTGTAACAGGTACAAAAGCGCTCTAAAAGCAGCACTTTTGCGACTCTGTTATCTATATTGTCCTTTCCTGGGGACTTTTTATCTTTCAGAACGCGTATATCCGTCTTTAGTTCGTAGAGCATGATTGGGGCCACCGGGAGCTCCATTTGGTGGATTTCAACCAGCTTAGGAGCAACTACGCTTGCTCTTCTCACCGAGGGCGTCCTGAATTGTCTGAATCTGCACTTCAGCTTATCTGCAAAGGCTTCCACCCAGTCAGCTGATGACCTCGCCCATGAGCCATCCGCCTTCCTTACTGGGAAGTTAGGGGTGGATTGCCGTTTTTACCGGCTCGTGAGCTTCCATAGGGTGTAGTTCGAGTGAACGTCTGCAGTCGCCTCAGATAGTAGTTTGTCGGTGACTTCGGACTCTAGCTTGGCCAGCTTTTTCCTGAGCCTGTTGACAACTCTCCTGAAGAGTCTATCCTCCCTGCGGTCATTGGTGCGAAGGAATTCTTTGCTAAGCCTTTTTTTAGAAGCAGTAGTTCTTCTACTTCACTCGACGTCCCGCTTCTGTGACTTCCAGTACGCGACGGTTCAGTCACTTGGTCACCTTGTGGGGCAGCAGCTGCAGCAGCCTCGCAGACCTTGGCCACAAATGATTCAATGGCCCCTTCCACTTCCTAGGTGGTCCCCATAAATGTGGGTATTTATTATTAATTTAAATTTTATTTTTTTATTATTGTTGAGCTACTGAGCTTTTTCAATAGCGTAGCTTTGCGATATGTTTATTAACGAGACGATGGTTGTTCAGATTAAATATGGTTTATTGTTGTAAACAGTATAGAAGGCGATACAGAGTCAAAGGGATAGCGAAAGATTCGAGTTAGGTTGATGACGAGTCGCATATGCATACCAAATCACACACACACACAAACACACATTAACATTTGGTGACCCCGTCACAGGAAATCCTCTACAAACTGTCCAACAAGCGACAGGAAAGGATATAACCTGCGGATCACACTGAAGAAGTCACCAGGACTCTTCAACACAAACTGGCAGCAAGCCACATACATACGGTAGAATCTCCTTCCAAAGTTGGCAGATCTGTCACTTGCAGATCATCAGCCAACAAGTGTGTTTCACCATTGAAACAGCACAATCCTCCATCCAGTACGTTGTCTGTACTTTTACTTTGACCAATATCGGTTGCGAATAGGAGCGTATCCAGCTGCAAAGCAAATAAAATACTCCCAACGGGTCAAAGTAAAAAGTAAGAGGCAAAATGGATTCACACAAGGAGGAACACACTGCCGCCACAGAGGCTTACAGCAAATTGCCGTCACTATGTCTGAGACAATTCTCAGAGGCGGGAGGACATACATCAAGTGATTTGATAAAATCATTATGGACTCAAGCACAAGAAGTCCATTTTACTATCCACGAGGAATATGACAACCCAGAAGAAAGAGGATACAACATGGAAGCCTACCTGACCTGAAAAAAGAGGTACAAAGAGCAATGGCAAAACCAGCCACATCAACATTCCCAAGTTTGATGGGGACATACTATAATGGTCCCAGTTCTATGATCTGTTCTCATACATGATACAGTGTGGAAGATGTGGTATCTAAAAACAACCGGAACTGGAGAGGCAGAAAGATTGATCCGACATATCGATCTACAGGAAGAAAATTAGCACGGTATTGAACCGCTTCCTAAAGTAAAACACAGTTAATGACGACTCCAAGTCATTAAAAGAGTTGTACGTTACAACTATCGAATCCCTGGCATCACTAAAGTGATTGGGCATCAATATATCCACCTGGGATGCAATATTGACTGCCGTCATCAAAATTAAGCTGGATATCACTAACAGAGCGTTGTACGAGCTATCATTGGGAAGCTCAAAGGAAATACAGGCCTTGGACACAATGCTTCAGTTCCTAGAACAAAGAGTTCGAGTTCTAGGAACAGGCAAAAAGACACAAATGTCAAGGAAAGAGCCAAAATGCACAACATGTGCAACCGTAAACACTGGAAAATCGAAGATGCCTCTCTGCTCATTCTGCAAGAAGACAAGCCATTGGCTCTACGGATGCGATGAGTTTCGCTTCAAATCACCATCAGAACGACTAAATTGGGTACAAAGGCAGAACTTGTGGGTCAACTGTTTTGAAACAAGCCCAAAACAAATGAATGCCCAGGTCGGACATGTTTCAAGTGCCACAAAAAAAAAAAAAATACACTGCTGCACTTGGACATACCATCGGGCGCAAGTACAGAACCAAGAGCACCGACGGTTGGCGCAGCAAGTAACAATAATTACAACCTGTTAGCTACAGCAAAAGTAGCAGTAGAAGCAAACAATGGACAGAGAGCCAATTTGAGAGCCTTGCTGGATTCAGGATCACAGATCAACCTGATCTCTGGGCGAATGGCATCAATGTTGTCAGTAAAACTTAATGATACAACATTACGCATCGAAGGAATGGGAGGTCAGTCAAAGACCAGCAGAGCACGAGTAAATGTTCTAATAAAATCCCTTCACGGCGGATTTACGCAAAGAATTGAACCATTCGTACTACCTCAGATAATTGCTGATCAACCAGCGCAGGCACTCGATGAAAAGAACTTGAACATACCAAACAAATGCCCACTGGCAGATCCGGATTTCTATAAACCGGGAAAAGTCGACATGCTCATCGGAGCAGAGCACTATTATTCGCTACTACTCCCAGATCAAAAAACAGCCAAATTCAGAAGGCCCGTTGCTGCAAAATACAAAATTGGGATGGATTGTGGCAGGAAAAATCAGGTCTGCACACAACTCCTCATCCATTTGTGCAATTGGACTCAACGAGCTAATGCAAAAATTCTGGACCCTGGACAACTTAGAGACGGAAGAAAAACCACGCACGCCAATCGAAGCACATTGCGAAGCTCACTTTATAGAGAACTTACAAACAGCATCGGATGGAAGGTTGATAGTAAAACTCCCATTTTCCGAACACTCTTCAGCCCTAAGGGGGTCTTTGGAAACTGCAACGAAAAGATTCCTGGCATTAGAGCGACGGATTTCACCAGAAACCTGGAAAGGGTATGTGGAATTCATGACTGAATATGAAGGATTTGGACACATGAATATGGTCCCAGCAACACAACTGCCGGAGAAACATTACTTCATACTACACCACTGTGTACTCAAACCTGAGAGACATTCTGCATGCCGGACCCACAGTTCAGAGTGAACTCATGTCCATTCTACTACGTTTTCGTACACATAAGTACGTATTCACAGCGGATATCGAGAAAATGTACCGACGAGTGTGGATAAATCCCGAGGATCAATTTCATCAGATGATAGTCTGGAGAAACAATCCATATAAATATATCAAGTACTATCGCTTAAAAACAGTCACATATGGGACCACATCTGCTCCATTCCTGGCAACGAAATGTCAGGATCATTTGGCAACTCGGAGCTAAAACAGATTACCTATTGGATCTACTGCATTGAAGAATGATTTCTATGTGGACGACTGTCTCATTGGCGAATGGTATCCGCGTATCAGCGATACAAGTTTAACAAGAACTTAATAACATATTGCTAACGTACGGCCTTAAACTTCGCAAATGGTGCTCCAACAACGACCAGCTATTGCAAGGAATCCCTAAAGAGGACGTTGTCAACGAGGTCAAACTAGATGAAACATTAGAGCGTGAAAACGCTGGGTCTCATTTGGATGCCAAAACAAGACCAACTGCGAGGACTAACCACAAAAAGTCAAGCAACACGCATCACCAAAAGGGTCGTGTGCTCAGAATTGGCACAAATCTTTGATAGTAAAAGCGAAAATATTTATGCAACAGCTGTGGGAGATTAAACTCGATTGGGACGATGAACTGCCATTACAACTCCAAAACGTATGGAAGGAGGACCTACAATCATTAAACTTAATGGAGATTTCCCGGCACGTATATGATGGAAAAGTGCCGGTCAATCAGGATCTACATAGCTTTGTAGACGCATCGGAACGAGCCTATGGCGCGGCAGTGTACGTACGAGCCACCTACAAAACCAATCAGGTCTCGATTAGCACCCACCGCCAAACAATCCCTACCACGTCTAGAACAAAATGGACAAAACCACCCATCATTGAGCTAAGCATGTCAGCTTGCCAATCGCACCTAGCTCTCTCGGAGAAGAGTTATACACATGCAGGCATAGCAACTCGTTCAAAAAACTTCAACGTATCGTAGCGTACATGTTTCGCTTCTGCTACAAAATTAATAGAGCACCTACAACGACACTTTGCACAGGAGAACTAAGCCGTGATCGCACTATGATCCTACGAACGATTCAACAAGTTGAGTTCACAGCGGATTTAAAACAGTTAAAACGCTATAAAACAGTGGATAAATAGAGTTCGATCATTTCGTTATCTCCCATACTAGGAGATGATGACCTCATCCGAGTTGGTGGAAGACTCGAAGAAGCTCAAATTCCGTTCAACGCAAAACACCCAATCCTGCTACCGTACAACGACCCAATAGTCAAAATGATTATGCGAGAACTTCATGAGGAAAATCTGCATTGCGGTGCCCAAGCATTAAGGGCAATTGCAAGACAACAATATTGGACTATGAACGACAAGACGATGGCTAGAAGCAACATACATAGCTGTATTAGATGCACCAGAGCACCAAGGCTGATGCACCAGATAATGGGCAATCTTCCAGCACAAAGAGTCACGCAAACACGCCCATTCCTTAATGCAGGCGTTGACTACTGTGGACCAATTATGATCCACCATAAAATCCGAGGAAAACGGCCAGATAAGGCATTCATTGCCGTATTCTGCTGCTTCTCCACAAAGGCTGTACATCTGGAGTTAGTAAGTGACTTAACCACAGATGCATTCTTGGCAGCACTCCGGCGATTCCTTAGCAGACGCGGGAAGTGTCAGACTATTCATTGCGACAACCCAACAAATTTCGTCGGTGCAAATAACAAGCTAAAGGAATTACAAGAAGCAATATTTAGCGAAAAGGCACATGCTCAGATCACAAATCATTGCAACAAAAAACAAGTGGATTTTAAATTCATTCCTCCTCGGGCCCCATCGTTTGGCGGCCTCTGGGAAGCTGCGGTAAAATCAGCGAAAAGGCTGCTAATTACAACCTCCTTGACGTTTGAGGAGCTGAACACAGTCATAATCGAAATTGAAGCAATTCTCAACTCCCGACCCATAACTCCAATGTCAAATGATCCAACGGATACAAGTGCGCTTACTCCAGGGCATTTCCTGATCGGTGAACCTTTGACCGCAGCACCTGACGTCAACACTGATCGTCAAGAAAAAACTCTGGTTAAGCGCTGGGAATTGATGTCACGCTTAAAACATGCATTTTGGAAGCAATGTTCTACGGAATACCTCCACGAACTACAAACACGGCATAAATGGAAAACCACCGCTCCAAACGTGACCGAAGGATTATTAGTTTTGGTGAAGGAAGACAAGCTTTCAGTAATGAAGTGGCCAATGGGTCGCATCATCAAAACTTATCCTGGGCAAGACAACCATGTACGAGTGGTTGATGTCAAAACATCGTCCGGTGTATACGACCACCCCATCAGTCGTCTCGCCCCATTATTCTCAGAGGAGGTAGCAACAAAACGCTCCAATGTGACGCAATTTTCGAACAAGCCTGGAATATTCTATGAGAAACTTGGAACCTTAAGAATGACCACTTCCGAATGGACCATGATTATATAATACGACTTGGATCCATATTGGAAGGATATGCAAGTCATGTTAGCCGGAATGTCCAAACTAAGACACATGTGCTAAAAAAACTAAAAAATGTTCCAGCGTGCAACTCCATATTTCAACACTTTCAACATTTTTACAAAGAACTACAAACAGGAAATATGCTAATGAAGGCCTCTCGACAACGCAGATCACCGCTGGATATAGTAGGAAACGTAGCACACCAGCTGTTCGGTGTACTTGACTGTACATATGCTGAGAAAATGGCCGAAGTAATCGAAAAGGTAAAAACCAACGAAGACTTTCTGCTACATCTACTACGAAATCAAACGTCAATTGTCGACTCCACAATGAACGTGATCAGGAAGGATAAGTCAGCCATGGACAACCGCCTAAAGGTTTTGGAACAACAAGTGGCAACCATCAGCCGAGAAAGAGGCATATCATATCACGGCGATCATCTAATTTAGTCATACCTAGGGCTTACAGCACAACTAACTCTGTTGAGAACGAGTCTTCAACGTATGCAGTCTGACATATCTGATTTATTAATCGGCAATCACCATCGGACAATAAGCCCAACGCTAGTATCTCCTGAGCAATTAAGAGAGCAGATAGACTAATTCCGAGATCACTTGACAGCTGATCAAATGCTGCCTGTCACAACACAAAATGTGATACAATTATACAAGCTCATGCGATCCGAAGAAACACTGACTGCTACACACGTCATTTTCAAGGTGATACTACCGTTAGTTTCAACAGTTCAGCTCGAAGTTTTCAGTATAATGCCAATTCCGGTCTGGGACTCAACAAGTTGGAACTTGTTCAATCTCAAAACGACTATAATCACTGTAAACACTCACCGAGATCAATTCATGGGATTTACTCCAGAAGAAATTCGACGCTGCTTTAAACTACTCAACTCAGAATACATCTGCTTTGATCATCAAACAGTCTTCAATGTCGACAATCGCTGTGAGTTTCAGTTGTTTAACAATAAAACAGCACCTTTATGTGAAGTGACCCACACGAAGGCGGACATGGTGTGGTCCAAAACTCAGCATGCAAACAATTGGATTTTTGCAACACACTCTACAATGAGACTTCAGGCAGTTTGCAACGGGTCTCCGTCAACCATACAACTGGAAGGAACTGGCTTGCTCTCACTGTCACCTGGATGCACTGCTCGCAATACAGAAATAAGCATCAGTACCTTCAGCACAACAATCAGTGAAGTCAAATCAACCTACAATCGATTTGGGGACATACGCTTACCAACGACACCCCCTTCGCCAGCAACTGTACAATTGGAGAACCAGACATGAGACTATCTTCAAGAATTGGAAGATCTACGCCTGCAATTAGTGGCAATCAATCAGCAAAGGCTGCCACACCAGCTCAACACAGTGCAGCATCATCAAATCGCTACTTATGCTGCCGTAGCAATATCAATGCTATTGATTATTGCGTTCATTCTCCGGAAGAAGTATCAATCATGTAACCCAAGGCCGTCAACAATCAACCAAGCAGAGCCACGCAGATCATCACCCCCGATCCCCATTCCACGCCGCTTTTCAGAGGACTTGGGCGATGGTTGAACACCAGTTCAACGGCCGGGAGAATGTTCAGTCGCATATTTATGCATTAATTAATGTTACATAATATACACTTAGCAAATAAGTCAGGTCGACCCATGTAATGGGAGACATAATAACAAACGACAAAGAATTGTAGCTGAGTCAACAATAACCGCTTCTGCAGCAATTTCTGCTAACGATGCGATCGCTCTTCAGAGGGCAAAAACACTGGTGCAATTGCTGACTATCACAATTGCCCAATAACACAATATCATATTAAATCCAAATTAATTCACTATTAATTCCAATTCCCTTTTACCATATTCTTACTAGACTCAGCACTTTCTGTACCTTTTGTTACTTATAAATAGAATTTAAGTTTGTTGAATAAAATCATTATCAGACACAGTACCATCACTGCCTCTACAACTACAATCACCAGAGGCTGTCGCTGTGTCTTCAGACCCTCACTTTGCTCGACTTAGGAAACCCTCTCCGCAGTCCAACTGGTTCAATTTGTAAACGGTTTATGTACCGTATGCATACCAAATCACACACAAACACACATTAACAATTATTATTTTTTTTTTCCTTAAGATTAATAAAACATCATATATGTAAGTAGTTATTTATTTAAGTTATTCCATTTAATTGTATGTCAAATTGTATATTATATTACAAATTAATTTGAACTGACAGGTTCTTTTGCCTGTAGCCGTTTCTTCGGATGGCGAAGTGCTGCTTTGGTTGAGTCTAGTAGATCTCGGTAGACGCCTTCTCAGTTTTCTTCTCCCCGATTATACGATTACATACACATCTGCCAATTTCTGCAGCTAATTTTAACGATATCAGACAAGCACAGTAACATACAAACGAATTGTCCAATTTTGTGGGATCACAACTAAAACTCCAACTAAAATTAAAAAAAAAACGTTCACAAAATACAGAAAAAAGGTTTAATCGATACGCAAAAAAGATTTAATCAATCAGAATAATTTCACAAGAACAATTTATTAAAGTAAATACCTTCAACTTTAAATTCATTTTAAATAATTAAATTAAGAAAACTTACTTTGACTAAATATTTGTAGATGGTTTTTTTTAATTGTGGCCTATGTACAAATTAGAGCCCTGCATGAATCCACATGCTTCATAAAATCACAGTATACTCATGCCCTTTCAGATTCGATTCAGCCCGAATCACTAAAAACCGAATCCGAGCACTGCGGATTCGTTCAGCATTTTTCGTTCGCATGTCTCTGAATTGATAAAAAACATACTTCGGATTTCGAGTGCCTTCGGCTATGTACATTCTGACTTTTTTTCACTGAAAAAAATGTTTTACGAAAATTTTGGTTTTATTTGGCGCAAAAATTTCTCTTATTGAATCCGAAACCAATTTTTTCAGTGTAAAGCATAGTATCCAGCACTGCGAAATCGAAAAATTCTCCATATAAAAAAACTGTGACAGAATGTTTCGTTTTTTTTTTTTATTTTTTTTAAAAAAACGATATTTTTATAGTTGCCTATCTGGACCGTGTGTGGGGTAAAAAAACGGGTAGGAACCAACCCAGCAAAGAAAACAAACAATTCTTCCTGATATTGAATGTCCGCAACACCAAAAAGATATGAAAATGATTCTTTTTTGTTTTGCAACAATGTACATATGCCGCCTTTAAAGGTCTATCTTCAGCACCGCGGAAAATTGCTGCAAGGAATTTGCTAGCTATTCCATGAGGGTGTGGAGCATAGCTTAAACAGAGTTGATGAATCAGTTTTTTAAAAGCAACTGTGACAGGAATGTTTCTAAAATTAACAAGGCGAAAATGCACCTGATGAGGAAATTGTATTGGCTGTATTGTGTGTATCCAAAAAAGCAACATTTTATCTCTTTTTTTTTTTTCTGAGCGGAATCCACATATTCTATATCGATAGTTAGCCTATCGGTATAAATCTGTGGATTCCGTGGTTGCTGGAACCACTGAATGGAAACATTCCTGTCATTTTTATAAGGGTTTACAGGAATTTTGCGGTGCTGGATACTATGCTTAAGTAAAGAAACATACGCACACACACAATGACAGATTTTGAATCAGAGGGCAAAGTAAATAATCAGAAAGTTTGTGTATTGCTTTCTGGTTCTCTCTACGAGAAAATCAAGTGGAGAATAAAAGACAGAAAAAACCGAAATGTTCGGATCTGACACAGTAAAAATTACGAGACAATGCTTCGTTCGGTCCGTTTTGGACGTGTGATTCGAAGTTATGAGAAAGCCATATCTCTGATTCAATTAGACTGGACGAGGCGAATACCGAATTCCTGCGAATCGATTCGGTTGTCCATTCATGCACGGCTCTAGGACATACATATGTACATATATTATATTGTATACCCAAGTATTTGCCAAACTAATCGGATTGTAAAAAAATAAACAAGCTCAGCTAAGCCCAAAACACTAAATCCGAGAAAAAGTCCTGCAGTTCCGCCAATGGAAACTAGAATAAGCATATATACATAAATGTATGTACATACATACATATGTATTTATCAATCTATTATTTGTACAATGAAAAAATGTGTGCTTACCTAAGAGATCGGTAAAGGAAAATATAACTTGTCGCTTAAGCCGATTCTGTGGCCATGTTTTCATAGAAATAGCACTTCCTATACTTCCGAGTAGTTGTTTCGAGCCTATCATTGGCTAAAATTACGAACACATTTTGGTACACCATAACGAAGTAGCATCCTCCAGCGCATTGAAATAAGAAATAATTAGCTATATTCACTTACTAAAGCACTTTTTGTTGTAACTACTGCATCTAGGCAGTTCTGTTCACAGTGGCATGTCGCTGGCTTTTCATGGAAACCATTTTCTTCGTACAATTTAAGGAAAAAATCTGTGAAGTAAATAATACTGTATGAAGCAACTTAACACGTGGTATATTCATTGTTATCTAAATTAACTATGTATAAAGTATTGTACTTATTTATTTCTGTTATGTCTATCTAAATCAATTTATTTTGTATCATGCTTGTTCAGTCGCCTATTTATGCATTAATTAATGTTACATAATATACACTTATCGAATAAGTCAGGTCGACCCATGTAATGGGAGACATAATAACAAACGACAAAGCATTGTAGCTGAGTCAACAATAACCGCTTCTGCAGCAATTTCTGCCAACGATGCGATCGCTCTTCAGAGGGCAAAAACACTGGTGCAATTGCTGATTATCACAATTGCCCAACAACACAATATCATATTAAATCCAAATTAAATTAAATGTTAATTCCAATTCTCTTTTACCATATTCTTACTAAACTCAGCACTTTCTGTACCTTTTGTTACCTATAAATAGAATTTAAGTTTGTTGAATTAAATCAGTATCAGAAACAGTACCATCACTGCCTATTCACTCATTCTCTACAACTGCAATCATCAGAGGCTGTCGCTGTGTCTTCAGACCCTCACTTTGCTCGACGTAGGAAACCCTCTCCGCAGTCCAACTGGTTCAAGTTCTAGTTGCCACAACAAGTTTGTAAATGGTTTATGTACCGTATGCATACCAAATCACACACGCACAAACACACATTAACATTTGGTGACCCCGACACAGGAAATCCTCTACAAAGACAGTTACTTGCTGCGTCAACCGTCGGTGCTCTTGGTTCTGTACTTGCGCCCGATGGTATGTCCAATTGCTGCAATGTATTGTGTTTTTTGTCTTACTTGAAATATGTCCGACCTGGGCATTCATTTGTTTTGGGCTTGTTTCAAAACAGTTGACCCACAAGTTCTGCCTTTGTACCCAATTTAGTCGTTCTGATGGTGATTTGAAGCGAAACTCAGCGCATCCGTAGAGCCAATGGCTTGTCTTCTTGCAGAATGAGCAGATCGGCGTTTTCGATTTTCCAGTGTTTACTGTTGCACATGTTGTGCCCTTTGGCTCTTTCCTTAACATTTGAGTCTTTTTGCCTGTTCCTAGAACTCGAACTCTTTGTTCTAGGAACTGAAGCATTGTGTCCAAGGCCTGTATTTCCTTTGAGCTTCCCAATGATAGCTCGTACAAGGCTCTGTTAGTGATATCCAGCTTATTTTTGATGACGGCAATCAATATTGCATCCCAGGTGGTTATATTGATGCCCAATCCCTTTAGTGATGCCAGGGATTCGATAGTTGTAACGTAAAACTCTTTTAATGACTTGGAGTCGTCATTAACTGTGTTATAATTTAGGAAGCGGTTCAATACCGTGCTAGCGACGTCTCTGGGATTGTTGTATGTATCAATCAGAATTTCCCAGGCGCGCCCATAATTGTCTTCCTTTAGATCGATATGTCGGATCAATCTTTCTGCCTCTCCAGTTCCGGTTGTTTTTAGATACCACATCTTCCGCACTGTGGGCATGTTTGTTTCATGTATCATACATGAGAACAGGTCATAAAACTGGGACCATTTTAGTATGTCCCCATCAAACTTGGGAATGTTGATGCGTGGAAGCTGCACGTCATTATTGTTTGATGTGGCTGGTTTTGCCAATGTTCTTTGTACCTCTTTTTCCAGGGTCAGGTAGGCTTCCATGTTGTATCCTCCTTCCTCTGGGTTGTCATATTCCTCGTGGATAGTAAAATGGACTTCTTGTGCTTGAGTCCATAGTGATTTTATCAAATCACTTGATGTTCGTCCTCCCGCCTCTGAGAATTGTCTCAGAATGCGTTTTATGGCTCTACTATGGTCTTTTGTCGGCGACATAGTGACAGAAATTTGCTGTAAGCCTCTGTGGCGGCAGATTGTTCCTCCTTGTGTGAATCCATTTTGCCTCCTACTTTTTACCTTGACCCGTTGGGAGTATTTTATTTGCTTTGAAGCTGGATACGCTCCTATTCGCAACCGATGTTGGTCAAAGTAAAAGTACAGACGACTTACTGGATGGAGGATTGTGCTGTTTCAATGGTGAAACACACTTGTGATCTTGATCTTGTTGATCGTTGATCTTGTTGGCTGATGATCTGAAAGTGACAGATCTGCCAAATGGTTCTACTTATTGGTAGGAGATTCTACCGTATGTATGTGGCTTGCTGCCAGTTTGTGTTAAAGAGTCCTGGTGACTTCTTCAGTGTGATCCGCAGGTTATATACTTTCCTGTCGCTTGTTGGACAGTGTTCAGTCGCATATTTATGCATTAATTAATGTTACATAATATACACTTATCGAACAAATCAAGTCGACTCATGTAACGGGAGACATAATAACGAACGACAAAACATTGTAGCTGAGTCAACAATAACCGCTTCTGCAGCCATTCATTATTTAAAGGTTCTATTTACTGATGAAAGTAAATTCAACTTGCATGGGTCCGATGGAAAGATGTTTGTGTGGCGAAAACCAAATGCCGAATTTGATCCAAAAAACACAAAGGCCACTATGAGGCATGGCGGAGGTTCTGTGATGGTTTGGGGCTGTATGTCCAGTGCTGGAGTAGGAAGCCTGCACTTTATAGATGGCATTATGAACAAATTTGGTTATTTGGATATTTTGAAGCAGAATGTGAAGCAAAGTGCAGAGAATTTGGGTATCGCGACAAACTTTGCGTTCTACCAAGACAACGACCCCAAGCACACATCAGGCGTTGCAAAGCTTTGGTTAATACATAACTGCCTAAAACTTGTGCAAACGCCTGCACAGAGCCCAGATCTAAATGTTATTGAAAATCTTTGGGAAGAACTATCCAGGCGGGTGTATCAAAAAAAAAATTTAACCCGCTAAATCAGCTTAAAGAGCCTTTAGTAGAAGCATGGAACTCTATAGTGCCCCAAGTATGCCTGAATTTTTTGCAATCGGTTCCAAGTCGCTTGAAGGGTGTTCTGGAAACGAAAGGATACGCAACAAAATATTAATTACACTATTAGATAATTTTTTCCAAAACTTTTTGGAGGTGTCCGATTATTTGTTGAGTCTCCAAAAATGACTTTTTTTCTTTATTAATTAAAAGTTAGCTGTTCTCACTAGAATGTATGAGTTTTTGCATATGATTTAGATAGTCGATATTACAAAGTTATAATAAAAGTGAAAAAACAACAATTTTATCGCATTTCTTTATACTTTTTGAGAACATTCGTACTGGGTAAACAAGTCTCCGATTATGCGATGGAGCCACTGTATAACACAGTTAATGACGACTCAAAGCCATTAAAAGAGTTGTACGTTACAACTATCGAATCCCTGGCATCACTTAAGGGATTGGTCATCAATATATCCACCTGGGATTCAATATTGATTGCCGTCATCAAAAATAAGCTGGATCTCACTAACAGAGCCTTGTACGAGCAATTATAGGAAAGCTCAAAGGAAATACAGGCCTTGGACGCAATGCTTCAGTTCCTAGAACAAAGAGTTCGAGTTCTAGGAACAGGCAAAAAGACACAAATGTCAAGGAAAGAGCCAAAAGGCACAACATTTGCAACAGTAAACACTGGAAAATCGAAAACGCCGATCTGCTCATTCTGCAAGAAGACAAGCCATTGGCTCTACGGATGCGATGAGTTTCGCTTCAAATCACCATCAGAACGACTAAATTGGGTACAAAGGCAGAAATTGTGTGTCAACTGTTTTAAAACAAGCCACAAGCCAAATGCATGCCCAGGTCGGACATGTTTCAAGTGCCACAAAAAACACAATACACTGCTGCACTTGGACATACCATCGGCCGTAAGTAGAGAACCAAGAGCACCGACGGTTGGCGCAGCAAGTAACAATAATTACAACCTGTTAGCTACAGCAAAAGTAGCAGTAGAAGCAAACAATGGACAGAGAGCCAATTTCAGAGCCTTGCTGGATTCAGGATCACAGATCAACCTGATCTCTGAGCGAATGGCATCAATGTTGTCAGTAAAACTTAATGATACAACATTACGCATCGAAGGAATGGGAGGTCAGTCAAAGACCAGCAGAGCACGAGTAAATGTTCTAATAAAATCCCTTCACGGCGGATTTACGCAAAGAATTGAACCATTCGTACTACCTCAGATAATTGCTGATCAACCAGCGCAGGCACTCGATGAAATGAACTTGAACATACCAACCAATTGCCCACTGGTAGATCCGGATTTCTATAAACCGGGAAAGGTCGACATGCTTATCGGAGCAGACCACTATTATTCGCCACTACTCCCAGATCAAAAACAGCCAAATTCAGGAGGCACGTTGCTGCAGAATACAAAATTGGGATGGATTGTGGCAGGAAAAATCAGGTCTGCACACAACTCCGCATCCATTTGTGCAATTGGACTCAACGAGCTAATGCAAAAATTCTGGACTCTGGACAACTTAGTGACGGAAGAAAAACCACGCACGCCAATCGAAGCACATTGCGAAGCTCACTTTATAGAGAACTTACAAACAGCATCGGATGGCAGGTTGATAGTAAAACTCCCATTTTCCGAACACTCTTCAGCCCTGGGGGGGTCTTTGGAAACTGCAACGAAAAGATTCCTGGCATTAGAGCGACGGATTTCACCAGACAACTGGAAAGGCTATGTGGAATTCATGAATGAATATGAAGGACTTGGACACATGAATATGGTCTCAGCAACACAACTGCCGGAGAGACATTAATTCATACCACACCACAGTGTACTCAAACCTGAGAGGATCAGCACAAAGTTACGGGTCGTTTTTTATGCATCATGCAAATCAACAAGCGGAAAGTCTCTAAACGACAATCTGCATGCCGGACCCACAGTTCAGAGTGAACTCATGTCCATTCTACTACTTTTTCGTACACATAAGTACGTATTCACAGCGGACATCGAGAAAATGTACCGACGAGTGTGGATAAATCCCGAGGATCAATTTCATCAGATGATAGTCTGGAGAAACAATCCATCTGAAGATATCAAGTACTATCGCTTAAAAACAGTCACATATGGGACCACATCTGCTCCATTCCTGGCAACGAAATGTCTGGATCATTTGGCAACCCGGAACCAAAACAGATTACCTATTGGAGAGGACGTTGTCAACGACGTCAAACTAGATGAACCATTAGAGCGTGAAAACGCTGGGTCTCATTTGGATGCCAAAATAAGACCCACTGCAATGTAGAGAACCACATAAAGCCAAGCAACACGCATCACCAAAAGGGTCGTGTGCTCAGAATTGGCACAAATCTTTGACCCACTGGGTCTCTTTGCCCCAGTGATAGTAAAGGCAAAAATATTTATGCAACAGCTGTGGGAGATTAAACTCGATTGGGACGATGAACTGCCATTACAACTCCAAAACGAATGGAAGGAGTACCGGGAGGACCTACAATCATTAAACTCAATGGAGATTCCCCGGCACGTATATGATGGAAAAGTGCCAGTCAACCAGAATCTACATAGCTTTGTAGACGCATCGGAACGAGCCTATGGCGCGGCAGTGTACGTACGAGCCACCTACAAAAACAATCAGGTCTCGAGTAGCACCCACCGCCAAACAATCCCTACCACGTCTAGAGCTGTGCGCTACAGTTTTAGGTGGCGAACTCACCAATCGAGTTAGAAGGGATCTCCATATGAACCTTGACACAGTATCAGGAAGCTTCTGGACTGATTCCACCGTTGTACTGTCCTGGATTAACGCATCGGCGTCCACATACCACACCTTCGTGGCAAATCTAATCGCCAAAATCCAGGCATTGACTAACCTATTACAATGGCGTCATGTTCATCAGCCAACAACGCAGCAGATGTCCTTTCAAGAGGAATCCTAGCAAGCAAGCTAAGGGATCATAGTCTATTATTCTTGAACGGATCAGAAGATAAATGGACAAAACCACCCATCGTTGAGCCCAGCAATCTCGAGAGAAAGGCTAAGCATGTCAGCTTGCCAATCGCATCTAGCTCTCTCGGAGAAGAGTTATACACATGCAGGCATAGCAACCCGGTCAAAAAACTTCAACGTATCGTAGCGTACATGTTTCGCTTCTGCTACAAAATTAATAGAGCACCTACAACGACACTTTGCGCAGGAGAACTAAGGCGTGCTCGCACTATGATCCTACGAACGATTCAACAAGTTGAGTTCACAGCGGATTTAAAACAGTTAAAACGCTATAAAACAGTGGATAAATAGAGTTCGAAGCTCAAATTCCGTTCAACGCAAAACACCCAATCCTGCTACCGTACAACGACCCAATAGTCAAAATGATTATGCGAGAACTTCATGAGGAAAATCTGCATTGCGGTGCCCAAGCATTAAGGGCAATTGCAAGACAACAATATTGGACTATGAACGACAAGACGATGGCTAGAAGCAACATACATAGCTGTATTAGATGCACCAGAGCACCAAGGCTGATGCACCAGATAATGGGCAATCTTCCAGCACAAAGAGTCACGCAAATACGCCCATTCCTTAATGCAGGCGTTGACTACTGTGGACCAATTATGATCCACCATAAAATCCGAGGAAAACGGCCAGATAAGGCATTCATTGCCGTATTCTGCTGCTTCTCCACAAAGGCTGTAAATCTGGAGTTAGTAAGTGTCTAACCACAGATGCACCACAACGTAACAAATTTCGTCGGCGCAAATAACAAGCTAAAGGAATTGGAAGAAGCAATATTTAGCGAAAAGGCACATATTCTGCTCACAAATCATTGCAACGAAAAACAAGTGGTTTTTAAATTCATTCCTCCTCGGGCCCCATCGTTTGGCGGCCTCTGGGAAGCTGCGGTAAAATCAGCGAAACGGCTGCTAATTACAACCTCCTTGACGTTTGAGGAGCTGAACACAGTCATAATCGAAATTGAAGCAATTCTCAACTCCCGACCCATAACTCCAATGTCAAATGATCCAACGGATACAAGTGCGCTTACTCCAGGGCATTTCCTGATCGGTGAACCTTTGACCGCAGCACCTGACGTCAACACTGATCGTCAAGAAAAAGCTCTGGTTAAGCGCTGAGAATTGGTGTCACGCTTAAAACATGCATTTTGGAAGCAATGTTCTACGGAATACCTCCACGAACTATAAACACGGCATAAATGGAAAACCACCGCTCCAAACGTGACCGAAGGATTATTAGTTTTGGTGAAGGAAGACAACCTTTCAGTAATGAAGTGGCCAATGGGTCGCATCATCAAAACTTATCCTGGGCAAGACAACCATGTACGAGTGGTTGATGTCAAAACATCGTCCGGGGTATACGACCACCCCATCAGTCGTCTCGCCCCATTATTCTCAGAGGAGGTAGCAACAAAACGCTCCAATGCTATTTAAGACATTGCGGAAACAGAGGCGCCACCAACACAGCGAAAAAGGTTATCATTACCTACACTAAAATCCATATTGTTAGTGTTACTTCTCATGCTGCCATTAGCATATTCACAATCAATAAATGTGACGCAATTTGCGAACAAGCCTGGAATATTCTATGAGAAACTTGGAACCTCAAGTGGAAGTGGAACATGTCCACTTCCGAATGGACCATGATTATATACTACGACTTGGATCCATATAGGAAGGATATGCAAGTAATGTCAGCCGGAATGTCCGAACTAAGACACATGTGCCCTGAACTAAGAAATGTTCCACCGTGCATCTCCATATTTCAACACTTTCAACATTTGTACAAAGAACTACAAACAGGAAATATGCTAATGAAGGCCTCTCGACAACGCAGATCACCGCTGGATAGAAAAATAGAATCTAGTTAATGCAGTATTATATGAATGACAATTATATGGATTTTATAATTTATTATTTTTTATTAATTTTCATAAATATAAAACAAATATAGTTTTCAAAACATTTTTTCTTCACGGTGTCCGGCACGTGAGGCGTCGCCATCTGCTGCTGCTGATAGCCAGACACATTACCATGCCAATAAAAAGTTGGGGAGCCCAGGATATGCCTGGGGAAGAACGGCCCCAACAGAAGAAGTGCATTTTATTAAGTTTAAACAAAACCAAGCAGCTGTCTGAGCAAAGTAACCGTTGAAGTGCACCTCTGGTCATAGACTGGCTGCTCGAAGAATATATGACATTTGTTTGCTGGCAAACATTTTTCGATCTGAGTACTAGACTTAAAAATTAGAGGATTGTAAGATCAGGTATATCTTACTGGCTATAATTTTAAGGGATAATTCAGGGGATAGGGTATGATAAAGATTATTATAATTAGAGCATACGATTCGAAAAGGGTCGTGTTGAGCTTAATTAGACCTACAGAAGGGTAAACGAAACGGACGAAAGGTACGGGTAGGTCTAAGGGGAGCAGAAAAGTCAAGCAGGCCGTTACAGATTCTGCGATGGCGCAATGAAGGGAGGTCTAAAAGTTGTAGCCTCGATTGATAAGGTGCAAGATTCTATCCGAGCCCCAGTTAAAATTACGTAAGGCAAAAATTAAAAATTGTTTTTGGACCGACTCGAGAATGGAATGTTGCTCCTTGTACTGTTGACTCCACACACAAGAACAATATTCCAGAATCGGACGAACCAAGGAGACGTACAGTGTTTTGGTGACATACGGGTCATCAAACTCCTTGGAACAACGCTTTATAAACGCTAGAATACCCTTAGCTTTATTTACAGTTGCAGCTATATGGCTATTAAAACACAGTCTATAATCGAAAAGAACTCCAAGGTCATTAGAACTCGAAGTTCGTTCGAGGTCATGAATTCCTAGAGCGTACGAGACAAAATGTGGAGCGCGACGGTAAAAAGTCATAAGTTTGCATTTAGAAAGGTTCAGAAAGAGGAGATTTGTTGAACACCAAATTTGCAACTCGTTTAGGTCGAGTTGAAGGCGTTTGTGCAGGTACCAATCAGAGTAGGAGAGATAGATTTTAACATCGTCAGCGTACATTAGTGTAGAGGAGTATGTTATAACTTGAGGAAGGTCATTCACAAATAAAATAAACAGAAATGGACCTAAATGACTACCTTGTGGCACTTCTGATGTAACATTAACGACATTCGACAACACATTAGTAAACAAAACACGTTGTGTGCGGTTAGAAAGATATGACGAAATCCAGTTTAGTGGGGAAACCAATTAAAGAAATCTTGTGAATGAGCAAAGAATGGTTCACGGAGTCGAAAGCCTTGCTAAAATCCGTGAAAATTACGTCTGTTTGCAGTGAGCTTTGAAATCCTCGGTTAATTGCAGAAGAGAACTCGAGAAGGTTTGTCAATGTTGATCGATGTTTAAAAAAACCGTGTTGCGATGGAGATATCAGACTACTGCATAGATGTTGCAATTGCCTGGTAATAAGGAACTCAAGCAACTTTGGAATGGCGGAAAGCTTAGCAGTACCTCGGTAGTTCTCAATGTGATATCTTGAACCCTTTTTGTGAAGCGGAATGATATAGGATTCGTTCCAAATCACTGGAAGACAAGACCGTTCCAATGATAGGTTGAAAAGATATGTCAACGGTTTGCATAAGGACTGGGCACAGTGTTTCAAAATACAACTTGGTACCTTGTCTGGACCCGCCGAGAATGATATGTCAATCGTTGACAAACCTTCTAGAACATCACTTTCCTCAAAGAAAGGCAGAAAAATGCTGTTGGCATAGGGTAAATGGTAGGGATACGGAGTGGATGCGTGGTAGATATGTGACGAGTACGTTGATTGGAAGAAGGTGGCAAATAAATTTTCAATACCAGCAGCAGAAGATTCAGATTTGTTTTGATAATGGAGGGATGGAGGAAATGCATTGGACTTACGTTTAGAATTAACGAACGAATAGAATTTTTTTGGAAAGGTATTGATTATAACAAAGACTATTAACAGTGAGGAATTGAGAACGAGCGGAGGAATATTGGGCGAAGACAATCATAGATCCAGTATTCTGATACTTTTTGTGGAGCCTAGTTTGTCCATTCTTTAAATAAGACAAATTCTGGGAGAACCAAGGAGGTTTTGACGACACAGATTTGATGACAGGAACATATATATTAAGGGCGTCGTTAATAGTGTCATAGAACGATTTGACTGTTTCGTCAATGTTCGGGAACACGTGGAGAAAAGACCAGTCAATGTGCGAGAGGTGAAGATTTAGCTCAGCAAAATTAGTTTTCCGAAAAAACTGTATGCGGCTGGGTGCCATGGGATTGGCAGCGCAACTGGATCGGACACACTCAAGGGATATGGCTAAAGTTGGATGGTAGGGGTCTTCGGGAATTGATACTGGACTTACTCTGGAGACCGTAGCAAGAGCAGCATCACAAACAAACATAAGGTCAAGGAGTCTGTCCGTACAATTTCTTATGGAATTAATTTCAACAAGGGAGACATCGGTAAGCCCGTCGATAAAATCGTTGTGGTAATTGGTAGCAACAGGTTAGACTCATCACTAGGCAGCCAAGAAAGAAGTGGTAAGTTAAAATCACCCATGACAATAATATGATCGTTGCAACCTAAAGTAGATACAATAGTCTGAATTGCAGAAAGGTGATAAGAGTAAACCTCAGCATCTGATTTGGGAGGAATGTAAGAGCAAGTCAAATAGATCGATACCGATCGAACACAAACTTTGACTGCAATGAATTCAATGCCATATATATTGTTGAATGGGAACAATTCAGATGAGAAATCCGTTTTCACAGCAACCAGAACCCCAGCAGCAAAAGATGGACGGTTCATTCTATATGTGATAAACTTTGGAACGAAAATTTCATGATCATAGACGGAGAAGTTAAGCCAGGTTTCAGTTAAAACGACAGCGTCAAAGTCAAAAGAGGCTTTATTCGTATGTATTTGACACAATTTGCCTAACAGACTGCGTACGTTCTGGTAATGAATAATAAAAAGGTTATTTAGTTTTTTGAACTACCAGGGCCAGTAATATTGGGACTCTGGATAGAGTCTTTATGTAGGAACTCATGCATAATTGTATGCTCAGGCCAAATAGACGGGTCGAGTGATCTGGATAGTAAAGAATCGGGAAGAAGAATCTTAAAGGAAATATTGCGCTTATGTCTAAAAATGAATTTGGTCACAATTAAATCATTAAGCGAGCCGTTAAGTCTAGAGCAAAGATGTTGTTTGACATCCTCTGTTGTAGCCTCCGGTATAAGACGGGAGACAAAGATAGCCTTTCGAGGTACCACTGCTCTTAGCTGAAGTCCCGAGCGAGATATAGAAGGTGGAGCCACTCCCACAAGAGATCTCGTGGAAGAAGCGATGGCAGCGTCGGTAGCAGCGGGAGGAACAGGAACAGTGACAGGAACGGTGGGGACATCATCAGCGGCCGGCACGTCCACACTGGGAGCAATCACAGCGGAGCCGACAATGATGGAGAGAAATGCCGAGTGTGAGAGGTGTGAGAAACACCGGAGCGACTGAAGACGGATTGACTAACGGCGAGGCATGATCGCTCGGAGTAGCAAAGAATTCCGATGTATGTAGATGAGAGGCGGGCGTTCCAACTCCAATAGGTTGCAAGAGGTTGTTGTTATCAGTATGAGGGATTTTCCGTCTATGAGATTCACTCAAGAGTTTTTAGGTCAAGGAATTGTGTTTCCAGGGACAGGAACTTTTCGTTGAGAGCGATAAATTGATTCCGGACATCCTGAAAATCAGTACGAGTCTGTCTCATAAAAGTGCGCAATTCAGCGTCAATCTCACGGCAGGCCAAACATGACCAAGTCAGACCCATGCGTTTTGAGATTAGATCGTGTAGACGTCCAAAATTACCCCCACCAGCACATTTTATATGGGCGACATTGTCGCACAGCCAGCAGCAGAGGAATGAATCGCCGAATATGTTGCCACCAAAGTCGCATTTCTTTGCACTGCAGACAAGAGCCATTTTTGACAGCAGTTGAATCACTGTGCTCAAGGAAAAACGCAAAGTGGGAGCGCAAGCGATATAAGAGTGCAGGCAGCAGAGCGAGCGACGATCAGCAGCAGCAGCAGACGATCCAGCGAAGTGACAAACGGTAAAGCTCACGAAACAGAGACACCGAGAGAGCAATTCAAGAAGATGCAGATGCAGGCGAAGTCCAGAGAGAGTGAGAGCAAGAGAGCTTGCACTTATGCTCTCCAGAGCGTGTGTTGATAGGCGATGTAACGGATGGAGTGCACGAACAGTGAGCGCAGAGAGCAATGATCCAAAACGGAATGGATAAAAGCACTAACAAATTGCTTGCGCAAGTCTGATACGCGTTCGAAATATAAAGTTATTATTAACTCAATTGTTAAACATCGAAACACAGATAACACTAGTCAACACGATTTTTCCTCAAGGAACAAAACCAACTTTTTATTAAAGATTTGGGGCTTAGAAATGGTTTGATGATATTTTTTTTTTTCTATGGCAGAACTTTTTTTGAAGAATTTTTTAAATCTGATATTTTTTTTAAGCTTTTTTCAGAGGTAGCGATAGTTTTTTTCACATAACTTTAGTATCTTACGTCTGGTTGTAAAGAACTTTGCTATTTTGAAAAGATAATTAAAACAGCTAGAAGTTAAACCCTAACACTTTGTGATTACAGCTTACCGTCTGAGAAATATAAAGCATTGAAATGCAAAAATGATGATTTTTGTGCGGTATTTTTTACGAAATTTTGACTTTAAAAACTCAGGAAAAGTCGAAAAATTTTTGTGTATAGGTGCGTTAAGTTGGCGTCGTTTAAGGTATCGCTCATTAAAATCTATGGAGAGACTTTGGAGCTAAAATTCGTTAACCAAAACTAAAATATGGAAAAAATGCACAAAAAATACCTTTTTGAAGGCGGCGGGCCCAACTGCCAATTGGGAACAAAGCAAACGAAAAAGGGTTGTACATTTGGTACCTGTTCGCGTTCCTTTGGTATTAAATGTTGTTGACAGTTACTTTTTTCGTGACCTGAGGTAGAATACCTATTCAGGTCAAATGTTTCCTTTATATTCTCACAAGTGCAGGTCCACAAAAATTGGATCTCGTCGCGTCTACCTAATCATAGTCATGGATATATAACGCTGTGCCTATAGTGTCTGTGCCTTAGTGTAGTTCTGACTTCCATCAAAACATCTAACAATTAATTCAAATCAATTGCCATGGATACCTCTGGCCGATCATTTGCATGTGCTTTCCAAGCAGACTCATTTTGCTACATATGTGGTAAGTACATGATGATCAACGAAATAAAAATCGCTTTTACCGAAACTCTCCAAAAACAGTATGAAGAAAACTTTAAAATCAAACCCGAAAGTTTTGTTGAAAAGTGGGCACCAAGCTATATATGTCAAATGTGTAGATTGAATTTAACAGCATATGATAACGACGAAAAGTAAGTAACTCTAATCCACAAAACTATTAATTTTTCCCAAAATTCTAAACATTATTTTTTTCTTACAATTTTTTTTAGAAAACAATTTAACTTTGGTAGTCCAATGATGTGGAAAAAAACAGATATTCACGGCGCCGAATGTTTCTTTTGTTCAGTAAAGAAAACTGGAATTGGGAAACACATGAAAATAGTTTACCCGAAACAATCTGGTTCCGGCTTTACCCTTCCAGCTCGTCCTTCAGAGGAAATACCGCCCCTAAAACGCCAAAAAGGAGAGGTATCTTCCTCGTCGAATGGAACAACGGATTCAAGCAATAACTATTCAGGAGAATGGAAATTTTTTCAATCCTATTTCACAGGAACAATTGAACGATTTGGTGAGGATCCTGGATCTTCCTAAAAATAAATCCGAGCTGCTTGGATCTTTTTTAAAGGATGCCCGTTTATTGAAGGAAGGTGTCAAAATAACTCATTTCCGGACGCGTCATTTGGTTCACGCACAATTTTATATGACGAAGGATGACATGTGCGTTTGCCACGACAATTTCGGACTCTTCAAGCAACTTGGTGAAGCGTACGACCCAAAAGATTGGAGGTTATTTGTTGACAGCAGTAAGGAAAGTTTAAAGGCTGTTTTGCTACATAATGGAAACCAAAAGCCGTCTGTTCTTATCGCCCATGCTGTTAATATGAAGGAAACATATCAAACAATGGCTAAGTTGTTTGTAAACATAAAATATAAAGAACACCAGTGGAAGGTCGCGTGTGACTTGAAGGTTGTAGCCATGTTAACGGGATTGCAAGGTGGTTACACAAAACACTGCTGCTTCCTGTGCCTATGGGATAGTAGAGCTAGAGAACAGCATTATTCAACAAAACTCTGGCCAAAACGGGGGGAACATACTTTGGAAAATTACAATGTAAAGAATGCAGCTCTCGTGAAGTTTGAAGACGTTATTTTACCACCATTAAATTACACATTAAGCTGGGACTAATGAAAAATTTTGTTAAAGCACTGGATAAGGAAGGTGAATCGACGAGTTACCTAAAAACAAAAGTGAAAGAAGGAGTATTTGATGGCCCCCAAATTCGAAAACTACTAAAAGATGATGGATTTGAAAATATTTTATCTACGAATGAAAAAGCAGCTTGGAACTCATTCCGAATGGTAGTAGCAAATTTTCTTGGCAACAGCAAGAGTGATGATTACGTTAATATCGTTCAAGACCTAATTGAGAATTATGAAAAAATTGGAGCCAACATGTCACTAAAAATCCATTTCCTACACTCCCACTTGGACTTTTTTCCGACAAACCTAGGGGACGTTAGTGATGAACACGGAGAGAGATTTCACCAACAATTAAAGGCTATGGAACAAAGTTATCAAGGTGTTTGGAATGAAAACATGATGGGCGACTATGTGTGGACTCTCATAAGGGAATCTGATTGGAGTGACAAAGGAAGACAGCCAGAAAACTTAAATTATTTTATGAACAGTAACAAGCAGTAAAAAATAAAAAGTTTGTATATCCTTAGAATTGACTAAAAAGTCTAAAAATTACTGATTGTTGTATGGGTTAGGGAATGAAATTCTATATCTCAGGTATTTCTACTTTGGTTTCATTGAAATATGAATAGGTAGAAGCGACAAACGTCTAATTTGTGTAAAAATAAAGGTCAACATTTGACCTGAACAGGTACCCATACCTCAGATTGGGCACAACGAAAGAAAGATCCAATTTTTGTGGACCTGCACTTGTGAGAATATAAAGGAAACATTTGACCTGAATATGTATTCTACCTCAGGTCACGAAAAAAGTAACTGTCAACAACATTTAATACCAAAGGAACGCGAACAGGTACCAAATGTACAACCCTTTTCGTTGCTTTGTTCCCAATTGGCAGTTGGGCCCGCCGCCTTCAAAAGGTATTTTTTGTGCTTTTTTCCATATTTTAGGTTTGGTTAACGAATTTTAGCTCCAAAGTCTCTCCATAGATTTTAATGAGCGATACCTTAAACGACGCCAAATTAACGCACCTATACACAAACATTTTTCGACTTTTCCTGAGTTTTTAAAGTCAAAATTTCGTAAAAAATACCGCACAAAAATCATCATTTTTGCATTTCAATGCTTTATATTTCCCAGACGGTAAGCTGTAATCACAAAGTGTTTGGGCTTAACTTCTAGCTGTTTTAATTATCTTTTCAAAATAGCAAAGTTCTTTACAACCAGACGTAAGATACTAAAGGTTTGTGAAAAAAACTATCGCTACCTCTGAAAAAAGCTAAAAAACTTCAAAAATTCTTCAAAAAAAGTTCTGCCATAGAAAAAAAAACCATAATTCTTTAAAAAATTTTAAATCACCATATCTATCAGAAAAAGATCCTTGAGGAAAAAAAAAGTTCGATTTTGTCGAGTAGTGTTATAAGCCCCTTGCTTGTAGCACTAGGAAATACAATAAACAAACAATACAATACAAGTGTGGATAAATCCCGAGGATCAATTTCATCAGATGATAGTCTGGAGAAACAATCCATCTGAAGATATCAAGTACTATCGCTTAAAAACAGTCACATATGGGACCAAATCTGCTCCATTCCTGGTAACGAAATGTCTGGATCATTTGCCAACCCGGAACCAAAACAGATTACCTATTGGATCTGCTGCATTGAAGAATGATTTCTATGTGGACGACTGTCTCATTGGCGAATGGTATCCGCGTATCAGCGATACAAGTTTAACAAGAACTTAATAACATATTGCTAACGTACGGCTTTAAACTTCGCAAATGGTGCTCCAACAACGACCAGCTATTGCAAGGAATCCCTAAAGAGGACGTTGTCAACGAGGTCAAACTAGGTGAAACATTAGAGCAATACAGCGTGAAAACGCTGGGTCTCATTTGGATGCCGAAACAAGACCAACTGCGAGGACGAACCACAAAAAGCCAAGCAACACGCATCACCAAAAGGGTCGTGTGCTCAGAATTGGCACAAATCTTTGACCCACTGGGTCTCTTTGCCCCAGTGATAGTAAAAGCAAAAATATTTATGCGACAGCTATGGGAGACTAAACTCGATTGGGACGATGAACTGCCATTACAATTCCAAAACGAATGGAAGGAGTACTAGGAGGACCTACAATCATTAAACTCAAAGGAGATTCCCCGGCACGTATATGATGGAAAAGTGCCAGTCACCCAGGATCTACATACCTTTATAGACGCATCGGAACGAGCCTATGGCGCGGTAGTGTACGTACGAGCCACCTACAAAAACAATCAGGTCTCGAGTAGCACCCACCGCCAAACAATCCCTACCACGTCTAGAACTGTGCGCTACAGTTTTAGGTGGCGAACTCACCAATCGAGTTAGAAGGGATCTCCATATGAACCTTGACACAGTATCAGGAAGCTTCTGGACTGATTCCACCGTTGTACTGTCCTGGATTAATGCATCGGCGTCCACATACCACACCTTCGTGGAAAATCTAATCGCCAAAATCCAGGCATTGACTAAGAAATTACAAAGGCGTCATGTTTCATCAGCCAACAACGCAGCAGATGTCCTTTCAAGAGGAATCCTAGCAAGCAAGCTAAGGGATCATAGTCTATTATTCTTGAACGGATCAGAAGATAAATGGACAAAACCACCCATCGTTGAGCCCAGCAATCTCGAGAGAAAGGCTAAGCATGTCAGCTTGCCAATCGCATCTAGCTCTCTCGGAGAAGAGTTATACACATGCAGGCATAGCAACTCGGTCAAAAAACTTCAACGTATCGTAGCGTACATGTTTCGCTTCTGCTACAAAATTAATAGAGCACCTACAACGACACTTCGGGGGAGCGCCGAAGCTAAAAGTAGTTCACCCTGGCGGTAGGGATAAAATGCATCCGTTATGGAGGAATGTCCGATAACGAGAAAACAGTTATGGTGCAGGGAGTCGGAGACCCAGTACCGGCGGTGATTGGGGGTGCGAGCGCAGGCCCCCCGGCGTCGATATCCTGTGACTGCAGGAAACCCGAGATGGCAGTGGAGTGCTTGGCTGCCAAATCGCGTAATGCCACAAGCAACAGGAGGATCCGCAGACAGAAAGGGACGATAGAGGATCTGGAACCGGGAACCACAGACGGAAGCTTCGTCTTCACTGGTCCCTCAGTGTCGGAGGCAGAGTTGGATACCGCCTTCTCTCGACTCGGATACAACGAGGAGCCGCAGAAGGTGGAGCCACAAGTCACGGCTCCCAACATCCAGGTCGACTCGGGTCCACTACCTGTGACGGATGAGAAGACGGAGGCTGAGACCCTACGCAAACGGCTGTCGTGATACAGGGCATCGGCAAAATACCTCCGTGGTATTAGCCAAAGACCCCCCGATACGCTGACGGCGAGGGAAAGGAGCCTCAAGAAGAAGCACGAGCAAAAGTGCGGAGGTACGAGCGGCTCAACGGAGTCGCTCCTACCAACGGAGACAAAGCCCCCCCAAGCGCACACGCGGCGGTGACTGAGGACCCCAAACCGTCGACTTCAGCGTCAGCATCAGCTGGCACGAAGACGAAGGTGGACCAACCCTCAAAGTCAACGTCTGCGAACGTGCGAGGGAGAAAGGGGAAAAAGTTGTCCGGGAAGCAGAGGGGGAAGAACCACACCTCTGACGCAGAACACGGCGAGTGCCAAGGCACCACCAACGCCCTCTGTACAGAAGGCACCGGTGGAACCGACTGGTCGAGAGCCAAGGTTCAAGCGACAGAGAACGGACGACTCCACAAAAGCTTCCGAGTCGAAGAAGGCGAAACCAGAGGACATTCTGGCCAGCCTAGGATCGCCGGCCGAGCTGCAGGTAGCCATCATCGACCAAAGTCACCCAGAGGGGAAGATATCGGACGTCAATTGGCTGAAGGCAGAATCGGAGATCCTGACCGCCATGAAGCTCTCTCTCGCTCTTGGCGAATTCGCCCCGCTTCGCCGCCCTAGATAAGTTAGGCTTAAGAATATTTTATAACGAGAAAAGAAAAGAGTCGATAAAGATTATTGAATTCGAGCGCACGTCCCTTTTAGTCTCCCTCCGTCTTTATTAAATATATATAAAATTTGCAGCCACCAAACTCGGTTTTTGTTTGTTAAAGTTAAATTTAGAAAAACTATTCTAAAATTTCATGGCGCCCCCGGGTGGACTCGCAAATTAATATATCAAAAAAACGGCAGAGTGACAGTGACACGAGTGGTGAACAAAATATATGTACATAAATCATATTGAATATTTAAGTGTATATAATATACACCTGCCCGCGTCGCGTGTGTGTGTAAGATCAACCCCCCAAATAACCCACCTAAAACTACCGCGACGGACGGCTAACAAACATACAACAAAATACATAGCGATCTCAACCACCGAGGGATATCCATTCCGAAAGACATTTGCCACCTGCCAAGGAAAGTGGAATTCCCAGGATCGTATTACATACATACTAAAGGTATTTGTGCAAAAAATTGAAAGCTCGAGTAAAGACAGAATCATTAAAATCTCGCAGTTACTGTCTTGTGCAAAAATAAGTGCACCTCGCTTTCAATTCTTGGCACATCCGTATGACATAGTAGAGCTAGATTTGCATGTATTTAGTAGAGTTTGTACATATATTACATATATATATCACATATTCACATACATCAAACCATCTTGGACGCAGAACATATATACATATAATTTATAACTGCAATCACTGTCGCCCCTTCCCCCCTTTCTCGTTTTCGTTGCGCAAATATATAGTTGGGTCATTGGCCAAGCGCACGCATACCAACGTAGCAGCTGCAGCGGTGAATTTTCGTTCTCGCTTTTGCTCGTCACCGTTGCTGACCGTCGTTGTTGTTGGTGTGTTCTTGCGTTGGCGCGTTTAAGTCAAACCGTTCGCCAAGCGACGCGCTACCCTGTAATCGTCGGGTATATAGTTTTGTAAATTTGTCAAAGCGTGCCTCGAAATTCAATTGGGTGTCTATCGGTCGGTCAGCCAGGCCCAGCATACACAAGCGCCAACACAGCTTGGACACACACACATGTGCATATGTTCACAGCTTCAGCGGTGAATTTTTCGTTTTCGCTTTCGCTTGTCACCGTTGCTGCTTGTTGTGTTCTTGTGTGTTTTGTGTTGGCACGCCTGCGTAAACAGATCGCCAAGTGCCTCGATACCCTTTAATCGTCGGGTATATCGATTTTTCGCCTCATTTGGCATCGACACCCTAGGTCCGTCTTAAACAGATCGCCAATTGCCTCGATACCCTTTAATCGTCGGGTATATCGATTTTTCGCCTCATTTGGCTTCAACACCCTAGGTCCGTATTAAACCGATCGCTAAGTGGTGCGATACCCTCTAGTCGCCGGGTATATTGTTTTCGACCTAATTTTGGTACACCTTCCTGCTTCGACAATTTGCGCCGCAGTAAATAATATTATCGTGAGAAAAGCCCTGATTAGTGATTCACTTAAATATCGAGAGTCAAGATGAATCCCAAATCAGATCATAAGCCTATTCTTGAAGAGCTAAAAAAGAAGCTCAGCTCCCGTGTCAAAGGCATTCGCCGACTAGCGGAGCGGCTGGAAGCTGGGGAGATTCCGCTGCAGTTGACAGAGCTCGAGTGCAGACTCGACGTACTAAAAGCAACTATAGCCAAGGCAAGCCAAGTTCAAGAATCAATCGAAGAAATAGATAGTGACGATGACTTTGGAGCCGAGTTGGAAGAACTCTCGATTGTAACCAAGGCAAAGATAATGTCGCTTATCGACGCCTTGAAGACAGCCAGTGATACAATACCTTCAGTATCAGCTTCTGTAGCCCCAACTCGTGCTCGACTTCCGAAGTTAGCCCTGCCAAAGTTCAGCGGAAAATATTCGGAATTCAAAGGCTTCATTACTTTATTTGAGACTCTTGTTCACAATGACGAAAGCATTCCACTTATCGAAAAGTTTAACCATTTGCTTTCATGCCTCTCTGGTGAAGCGTTGGGAACGGTAAGGGCGTTCCAAGTAACCGAGAGCAATTATGAGAAAGCCATGGCTAGCTTAAAACGGGTCTATGATAACGAATGTCTGATCTTTATGAACCATATTGCTGCCCTATTTAGTCTTCCCAAAATGACCCAGCAATCTGCATCGTCCTTAAGGAACCTAATCGATACCACTTCATCGATATATGGTTCCTTGTTGTCGATAGGCGATGACCAAAAGATCTCGAATGCAATGCTTATTCATCTCGTCTTGAACAGAGTCGATCCTGTGACCAAACAAAAATGGGAAGAACAGCTCGATTATGAGAAGCTGCCGCTTTGGGCTGACTGCGAAAAAATGCTTAATCGCAGATATCAGCATCTTTCGGCCGAAGAATCGGCAAAACCAAAGCAGGAGCAGAAAGCTGTGCCAAGCAAGCCTCACAATCGGAGCTTATTCGCGTGCTCTACTGCGAATGCTAAAAACCAACAATGCAGTTACTGCAATGCAAAAGACCATCTGTTGACTACTTGCAGTCCATTTGCGCGGCTTGCAGTGATGCAAAGATTCGAGTTTGTCAAATCGGCATCGCTCTGCATCAACTGTCTGCAACAAGGACACACTGTGGTACGATGCATAGCTAGCAAGTGTCGAGTGTGTGGCCGCTCACATCATGCCTTATTGCATAGGTACTCAGTTGTGGATAAAAGTTTAGCGTTACCATCACCCACAGAGAATTCTTCTCTCCCTTCTAGTCAGAATAACCCTTCCACTTCGCATGCACTCCATGCGACAGCTTTGGATAGAGTATTTCTGGCAGCGTCGATCGTAAGCGTCCGAACTAAAAATGGAGAGCACTGTTTGACTCTGGGTCACAAACTAACTTCATAACTGAGGACCTGGCACAGCGCTTACAGATCCGTAGGGAGGAGTCGTGCATCAACTTGCTTGGAATTGGCGAATCTAATTCACAAGTCTAGAAAAAGATACACACGGTGGTGATGTCGAGAATCAATGGTAGTGAGTTCTCGGTCGATTTCTGGATTCTGAAGTCAATCTCGGGATACCACCCTGATCACGCACTTAATGTGAGTGACTGGAAAATCCCGAAGAACCTACCTCTTGCAGACCCATATTTCTACAAGCCACAAAGAATAGATATGTTGATAGGTGCAGAGTCATTTTTCGAACTCTTATCGGTTGGTCAAATTAGACAAGGTCCTGACTATCCAACTCTGCAGAAAACGCTTCTCGGTTGGATTGTGTCTGGAAGATATAGTCCAAAGGTGACTGTCACCCAGGAAGCGAGGAACTGTCTGAGTTGTCGAGAAGAGTCAGTGGTGTCTATCGACAACACACTACAAAAGTTTTGGTCACTAGAAGAATTGCCATCTTCTAAAAAGCCTTTAACTCCTGAACACAAGTTATGTGAGGAGCATTATAGAAAGACTACTCAAGTCTTGCCTTCAGGTCGGTTTGAAGTACGGCTGCCGTTTAAATCCGATCCAAATTGCTTAGGCAATTCCTTCGAGATTGCTAAACGGCGGTTTTTGTCGCTCGAAAGAAGATTGTCCCGCGACCCTGAGTTGAAGAAAATGTACTTGGAATTCATGGAAGAGTACCTCTCCTTAGGTCATATGTCACCGACTGACAATACTTATCCTTCTGCTCCACACTACGTAATTCCACATCAGTGTGTCCTTCGGCCCCAAAGTACGTCCACGAAGCTTCGCGTCGTGTTCGATGCGTCGTCGAAGACGTCATCTCAGGTGGCCTTGAATGACATTCTGATGGTCGGACCGACTATTCAAGAGGAGTTATACACAACGCTGCTTCGCATCCGTCTGCACAGGTTCGCCCTGACTGCCGACAGGCAGTTTCAGTTGATCGTGTGGAGAAGAGACCCATCTGAGTCCTTGAGAATATACCAGCTCAACACTGTAACATATGGGACTGGACCTGCCACATTTTTGGCTATTCGGTGTTTGAAAAGGTTGAGTGAGTCTGCAAGGCTCTCATTCCCAAAGGCTGCTAAAGTTATCGGGTCCGACTTTTATGTCGATGATATGTTGACTGGTGCTGGTTGCGTGGAGGTTATTAAAGACAATTAAGTCTGATGTGGCTCAGGTTCTTCAAACCGCAGGGTTTGAGCTGACCAAGTGGTTCTCGAACTCACCTGAAGTCTCAGCATCCGAGAGCACAGTTAAACCGATAACGATCTCGGACTCGGAGTCAACCAAGGCGTTGGGAAGATCGTGGCTACCGCATGAAGACGTCTTTAAGTTTCAAATTGACAGTTCAGTCATGGGTCTCCGAGCGACAAAACGGAACATATTATCGGTGACATCAAAGCTGTTTGACCCCCTTGGTTTGTTAAGCCCCTTGGTAATCAAGGGAAAGATCCTACTGCAGGAGCTGTGGCTTAACAAACTAGATTGGGATGAGTCAATTCCAATGAATCTGGAAACATCTTGGAACTTTCTAAAAGAATCCTTGGATCAGCTGGAGAAGATTGCCATACCTCGCTTTGTGCATACTTATCCCATGTCACCGATACAAGTACATGCCTTTGCCGACGCCTCCATGAGAGCTTATGGAGCATGCGTCTATATCCGTAGTAAGACTGCAGAAGGTTTCAAGGTCTCGTTGTTGCCCGCAAAGTCGAAAGTAGCGCCGCTCAAGACGAAAACGCTTCCAAGGCTTGAGTTATGTGCCGCTCACCTTCTCGCAGATCTCTGTCACCGACTCAAATCGCTACTCGAGGTGCCGATTGAACGAATAGTATGTTGGTCGGATTCGGAAGTGACCCTTCATTGGATCCGATCCCACCCTTCGTCGTTATCAACATTCGTTGCGAACCGAGTAGCTGAGATTCAGGAGTGGTCAGATGATGCTACGTGGCGGCATGTTCCAACTAAACAGAACCCAGCAGACATAGTTTCGAGAGGTTGTCACATTGAGGAGATTTCGCAGTCGATCTGGTTTAGTGGACCAGCGTTTTTGAAGGAAGAAGAAGAGAGCTGGCCCAGAAATCCCCACTTCGAGCTTTCTGAGGAAGAGCTGAAGCTGGAAACCAGGAAGACAGCGGTCGGACTGACCGTGGCCGCTAAATCAAATGATTTAGTGGAAATTATTGAGGGATACTCGTCACACCTCAAGCTGCTAAGAGTGTTCGTTTACGTGTTCCGCTTCATCCGAAAATGTAAAGACAAAAGTCTTAAATTTGAAGTCAGTCCGTCACCAGTAGAGTACGATGAGGCTTTTCACAAAATTGTCGAGCTGTCCAAAAAAACGAGTATCAGGAAGAGATCGAAAGGGTTCGTAAAGGCACCAGGTTAGGCCCCAGTCTTCAGCGATTGAATCCCTTCATCAACGAAGAAATGGGGACTTGGTGCTCTTTTTCGTTGTTGCGAGTTGGGGGGCGACTAGTTAACGCTCCTATGTCATACCATGCCAAGTTTCCTTTGCTGTTGACAAAACGCTCGCAGTTTGTGCAGACCTATGTTCGCTATCTGCATCAAACGAATTTTCATGCCGGCCCACGAGCACTTGTGAGCATCCTTAGGCAGCGTGTTTGGATAGTAAACGCTCAGGAGGTCTGCAGGGCAATGGTCAGGTCGTGCATTCGCTGCTTTAAATGCAAGCCTCGACTCCAGACCCAAATGATGGGAAATCTACCCGCAGACCGGCTCCGTGCTCTCCGCCCATTCGCAGTATGTGGCGTTGATTTTTGTGGCCCAGTCTATACGACACTAAAAATTCGTGGTAGGCCCCCTTATAAGACCTACATAGCGTTATTTGTCTGTTTTGCGTCCAAGGCGGTTCATCTAGAAATTGTCTCCGATCTAACGACTAACTCCTTCTTATTGGCTTTTCAAAGGTTCGTTGGTCGTAGAGGATGTCCGCTCCGCGTGAACTGCGACAACGCGACAAATTTCGTCGGAGCAAGTCGCCACTTCGACGAACTGAGGAGGACGCTGGAGACGGAAGCGGACTCAATTCGAGAGTTCGCAGCGAGAAGCGGCTGCGAGTTCGCCTTCCTGCCACCTCGAGCTCCGCACTCTTCACCGCCGAGGAGCTGGAGAGCGTGATGGTGGGCATCGAGGCGGTGCTAAACTCGCGCCCTCTGGGAGCAATAAGCCCCGACCCAAGCGACGGAGACGCCCTGACTCCCGGGCACCTGCTGACAGGCGGGCCGCTAATCGCACCCCCAGCACCCCGGACCCCGGACCAGGAGGGTCTGAGTTGCTTAAGGCGATGGCGGCTTGTCTCGTCAGCCAGGCAAATGTTCTGGCAGCGATGGTCCCGGGAGTATGTGCTGGGCTTGCAAATAAGATGCAAGTGGCACCAGGAGCAGCCCAACGTCGAGGAAGGCGACCTCGTCATCGTCGCAGAGGACAACCTTCCGCCCCAACAGTGGCTCCTCGGAAGGGTCGTCGCAACACACGCCGGGCAGGACGGAAAGGTCAGGGTGGTCGACCTCAGGACGAGCAGCGGAGCGGTCTACAAGAGGCCGATCCATAAATTGGCGCTTCTGCCGATGTGTTGAAGTCCCACAGGTCTTCAACGGGGCCGGTGTCGCGTCAAGACACAATCTGTTTTATTTTGAGAAAATTTGAAGTCTAGTGTAAGATAGTTTAGGGCGAAGCGGGAGCGCAATAAAGCTCTCTCTCGCTCTTGGCGAATTCGACCCGCTTCGCCGCCCTAGATAAGTTAGGCTTAAGAATATTTTATGACGAGAAAAGAAAAGAGTCGATAAAGATTATTGAATTCGAGCGCACGTCCCTTTTAGTCTCCCTCCGTCTTTATTAAATATATATAAAATTTGCAGCCACCAAACTCGGTTTTTGTTTGTTAAAGTTAAATTTAGAAAAACTATTCTAAAATTTCAGATGCCATTGTGCGCGCAGATAACCCGTTTGTCTGCGAGATCAAGGGCATCAAGTGGTATAAGGGAGCCAAAGCAGTGGCCTGTGGCAATGCAGAAACTCTTGAGTTTCTCAAAACCACGGTCCAAGGTTTTGGTGAACTTTGGCCAGGAGCGGCACTCCGCGTGTTCCCGACGGATCAGATTCCCAGGAGAACGATCATGAGGGTGTGGATTCCTCCCCCGATTAAGGCGGATGAGGACACACTCGTTCTGATCAAGGCACAGAACCGGATCCTGGAGACATCTGACTGGACCATCACAAGAGCGATAGCGCGAGACAAGGGGAACGGCAAGGAACTCTGGATCAGCATTGGTCAAGAAAGCCTGGCCAAACTCCTTGCAACGGACTGCCGCATATCCTTTGGTATGGGCACCCTGGCGGTAGCAGTACCGCGACACCCCAGGTCCGCTGAATAGCATGAAGGTGGTGCAGATTAATCTGCATCACTCAAGTGTACCATCGGCGGACCTGCTGCGGTTTATGGAGGAGAAGGCGGTGGACGTGGCCCTCATCCAAGAGCCCTGGATCGTAAGTGAAAGGGTTCGGGGACTGAACGGTCGCGGATACCGCCTTCTCACGCCACACCCCGCGGGTAAGCCAAGAACCTGTATCGTGGTAAGGAACGAGCTTAATGTTCCGTTTTCTTCCAGGTACAGCACTCCGGACCTAACGGTGGCACTATGTGAGAGGGAGGACGGGAAAAACCTATACCTAGCCTCTGCATACCTGCCGTACGAAGAGGAAGACCCACCCTCGGAGGATGTCAGGGCCCTGATCCACCAAGCGCGGAGGGAGGGACTTGATATTGTCTTAGGCTGTGACGCGAATGCCCATCACTCCCTCTGGGGAAGTACGGGCACAAATTCTAGAGGAGAGTCGCTGTTCGAGTACATTCTGTCCACAAATCTTGTTGTGTGCAACCGGGGAGACCACCCCACCTTCCGCAACAGGAACCGTGCAGAGGTTATAGATATAACACTGGCCTCGAATAGCGACTCCCTTACCATCGATGACTGGCACGTGTCCAGTGAGTGTTCCTTTTCGGACTACTACAGGATAGTGTACAGCATCAAATGGAACAAGGAGAGGCCCAAGGCCTACCGCAATCCCAAGCGGACAGACTGGAACCGCTTCTCCGCAACCGTACAGAAGGTGCTGCCCAACCCACCGGAAGGGGACATTATTCAAACGGAAGCACTAGAGAAAGCTACCCAGACCGTCACTAATGCTCTACAGATGGCGTTTCTCAAATCCTGCCCGATCAGCCGACCCCCAAAGTCCAATCACAACCCGTGGTGGACACGGGAGTTGAGCGAAGTCAGAAAGGAATCGAGGAAACTCTTCAATAAAGCAAAAGTGACAAACACACAGGAAAGTTGGGACGAGTATCGCCGCAGCTTCAATACCTACAAAAACACCTGTAGGAGGGCGAAAAGGGAATCATGGGCAGCCTTCTGCGATGCCATAGACGGTACCACTGAGGCCTCAAGGCTTCGACGCGTACTGTCGAAGGCACCCACCACACCAGGCCTGCTTCGCAGCCAGGACGGTACCTTCGCAGAGAGCAGCCAAGAATCCCTGGAGCTCCTCATGAGTACTCACTTCCCGGGTTGCTCAGATGTCACCGGTGACGAATCCAACGCCACCAATGACACTGAGGATCATCCGGGAGAGGAAATCGAGGATCTCATACGAAATATAATGGCACCAGACAAGATAATCTTATCCATTAAATCATTCAGTCCCTACAAGTCACCGGGACCGGATGATATCCGACCAGCCATGCTGCAAGCAACTTGCCTGCACCTACTACCATGGCTGAAGAAAATATTCAAAGGATGCCTCCTAACTGGGTACGTCCCCCATGGGTGGAGGGAGGTGAGAGTGGTCTTCATCCCCAAGGCCGGGAAGATAAACCACATCTCCCCAAAGGACTACAGACCCATCAGTCTGTCGTCATTTTTGCTTAAAACGATGGAGCGACTAATGGATCTATATATAAGAACCAAGCTAGACAAACAAGTGTTCAGTGGAGCTCAGCACGCCTACCTCAAAGGTAGATCCGTTGAGACCGCACTACACGAAGTTGTTGGGCATATTGAAAAGAATCTAAGCCATAAGGAATATGCCTTGGCGGCCTTTCTAGATATAGAAGGGGCCTTCAACAACGTCAGGATCGAGTCAATAACGGCCGCACTGGCCAAGATTGGTACACACCCGACGGTAACCGGATGGCTAGACAGCGTTCTCAGGAGCAGAACGATAAGCGCCAATCTAGGCTCCTCCTCGTCAAGAAAGACGGTCACACGAGGTACTCCGCAAGGGGGAGTTATATCCCCTCTCCTGTGGAACCTGGTCCTCAACGACCTCCTTCTTCAGCTGGGGAGGAGCGGATATAAGGTTACGGCCTATGCAGACGATCTAGTAATACTGGTAACGGGTAAATTTCTGCCCACAATCAGTGACCTTCTGGAATCTGCACTGGGCACTACCGCCAGCTGGGCACGCCAGAACGGTTTGGGGGTCAATCCTCAAAAAACAGAACTGGTGCTGTTCTCACGAAGATATAAGATACCGAGTTTCAAACTACCAGCAATCGGTGGAACGACACTCGAGCTATCGAGCGAAGCCAAGTATCTTGGTGTCATCCTTGACCTTAAACTCTCCTGGAAGAGAAACACGGAGGAAAGGAAGAAAAAGGCAATGGCAGCTTTCTACACCTGTAGAAAGACTTTTGGACGAACATGGGGCTTACAGCCGCACATCATCCATTGGATATATACAGCGGTAATAAGACCCATCCTGACATACGGAGGCATGGTATGGTGGGAAGCGGTTAACACCAAATCCCACCTGGAGAACCTCCGTAGAGTCCAACGGACAGCATGCCTTGGGGTCACCGGATCTCTCAAATCCACCCCACAGGCAGCTCTGGACACCATGTTAGGCCTGGAACCGATAGACCTTCATCTTAAGTGCAAGGCTGAGACAAGTGCCGCTAGGCTATTAGCCGCGCAGTTCTTCAAGCCATCGCCTTATGGCCACGCCACTATACTCCGTATGGAAGATAGTGGAACGGCCAGGTGGAGTGACTACTGTGTCTCAGAGTTCTCATGGAAAAGAAACTTTAAAGGACACATACCGGATAGGGAGAAATGGAAGAGTAACACGGTCCTGGGGCAGAATGAGCTCTCCATTTTCACCGACGGGTCAAAGACGGCCGAAGGGACAGGAGCTGGAATCTTCTCCGAAGAACTAGCAACCAACATATCCCTAAGACTATCAGACTGGTGCAGTGTATTCCAGGCGGAGATATATGCAGTATGGCAAGCAGCAAAGTTGTTATACACCTTGGAGATACCTCCGAGGAACATAGCAATCTGCGTTGACAGTCAAGCTGCCATCAAAGCCCTGGTATCCTGCAAGACCACAAGCAGACTCGTACGTGATACGGTGGACGCACTAAACCAGATCAGCACGCACTCAATCACACTCACGTGGGTTCCGGGTCACACCGACATAGCGGGCAACGAGAGTGCGGACGAGTTTGCCAGAACTGGATCGGCCAAGCCAATGGCGGACGCAGTCAGCGACATAAGGAGACCACTACGAGACATCATCTCGCAGATGATGGGCCGAGCCAGAACGAGATCGGACAGGAGGTGGAACACCACACCCAACTGTGAGATCTCTCGCTCGCTCTGGCCCCACTATGACCTTAAACGCACCAAGACTCTCCTAAGCTTCAGGAAGAGTCGGGTGCGAACACTGACGGGAGTTATAACGGGGCACTGTGTCATCGGCCGCATGGCCACAAGGTACAGACTGCCCCACCATGACTTCTGCCGCAGCTGCAGGGACGAGGAGGAAATAGAGAGCATCCAGCACCTTCTCTGCAACTGTCCTGCACTCATGGGGAGGCGTCACCGAATACTCGGTGGCGCCTTCTACGAAGATCTGGACAGCCTGGCAAACATGCCTCTAGAGAAACTGGTGCTCTTTATAGAGGCCTCGGGTTGGTTCGCGAAACCTCCCTAGGCACCGGACAATATCCCGTGACGAGTGTGGGCATCACAATGGGCAGACTTGCCTCCGAGTGACCTCGACTTCAGTCGAGCAGCCCTATAAACCTAACCTAACCTACAACGACACTTTGCGCAGGAGAACTAAGGCGTGCTCGCACTATGATCCTACGAACGATTCAACAAGTTGAGCTCACAGCGGATTTAAAACAGTTAAAACGTTTTAAAACAGCGGATAAAAAGAGTACGATCATTTCGTTATCTCCCATACTAGTAGATGATGACCTCATCCGAGTTGGCGGATGACTCGAAGAAGCTCAAATTCCGTTCAACGCAAAACACCCAATCCTGCTACCGTACAACTACCCAATAGTCAAAAGGATTATGCGAGAACTTCATGAGGAAAATCTGCATTGCGGTGCCCAAGCATTAAGGGCAATTGCAAGACGACAATATTGGCTAGACGATGGCTAGAAGCATCATACATAGCTGTATTAGATGCACCAGGGCCAGACCAAGGCTGCTGCACCAGATCAAGGGCAATCTTCCAGCACAAAGAGTCACGCAAACACGCCCATTCCTTAATGCAGGCGTTGACTACTGTGGACCAATTATGATCCACCATAAAATCCGAGGAAAACGGCCAGATAAGGCATTCATTGCCGTATTCTGCTGCTTCTCCACAAAGGCTGTACATCTGGAGTTAGTAAGTGACTTAACCACAGATGCATTCTTGGCAGCACTCCGGCGATTCCTTAGCAGATGTGGGAAGTGTCAGACTATTCATTGCGACAATCAAAAATCATTGCAACAAAAAACAAGTGGATTTTAAATTCATTCCTCCTCGGGCCCCATCGTTTGGCGGCCTCTGGGAAGCTGCGGTAAAATCAGCGAAAAGGCTGCTAATTACAACCACAGAAACAGGAGCTGAACACAGTCATAATCGAAATTGAAGCAATTCCCAACTCCCGACCCATAACTCCAATGTCAAATGATCCAACGGATACAAGTGCGCTTACTCCAGAGCATTTCCTGAATTGTGAACCTTTGACCGCAGCACCTGACGTCAACACTGATCGTAAAGAAAAAACTCTGGTTAAGCGCTGGGAATTGGTGTCACGCTTAAAACATGCATTCTGGAAACAATGGTTTACGGAATACGTACTACAAACTCGGCATAAATGGAAAACCACCGCTCCAAACGTAACCGAAGGACTATTAGTTTTGGTGAAGGAAGACAACCTTTCAGTAATGAAGTGGCCAATGGGTCGCATCATCAAAACTTATCCTGGGCAAGACAACCATGTACGAGTGGTTGATGTCAAAACATCGTCCGGGGTATACGACCACCCCATCAGTCGTCTCGCCCCATTATTCTCAGAGGAGGTAGCAACAAAACGCTCCAAAGCTATTTAAGACATTGCGGAAACAGAGGCGCCACCAACACAGCGAAAAAAGTTATCATTACCTACACTAAAATCCATATTGTTAGTGTTACTTCTCATGCTGCCATTAGCAAATTCACAATCAATAAATGTGACGCAATTTGCTAACAAGTCTGAAATATTCTATGAGAAACTTGGAACCTCAAGAATGACCACTTCCGAATGGACCATGATTATATACTACGACTTGGATCCATATAGGAAGGATATGCAAGTCATGTGAGCCGGAATGTCCGAACTAAGACACATGTGCCCTGAACTAAAAAATGTTCCAGCGTGCAACTCCATATTTCAACACTTTCAACATTTGTACAAAGAACTACAAACAGGAAATATGCTAATGAAGGCCTCTCGACAACGCAGATCACCGCTGGATATAGTAGGAAACGTAGCACACCAGCTCCTCGGTGTACTTGACTCTACCTATGCTGAGACAATGGCCGAAGTAATCGAAAAGGTACAAACCAACGAAGACTTTCTGCTACATCTACTACGAAATCAAACGTCAATTGTCGACTCCACAATGAACGTGATCAGGAAGGATAAGTCAGCCATGGACAACCGCCTAAACGTATTGGAACAACAACTGGCAACCATCAGCCGAGAAAGAGGAACATATCACGGCGCTCATCTAATTCAGTTATACCTAGGGCTCACAGCACAACTAACTCTGCTGACAACGAGTCTTCAACGTATGCAGTCTGACATATTTGATGTATTAATCGGCATTCACCATCGGACAATAAGCCCTACGCTAGTATCTCCTGAGCAATTAAGAGAGCAGCTAGACTAAATTCGGGATCACTTGCCAGCTGATCAAATGCTTCCTGTCATAACACAAAATTTGATTCAATTATACAGGCTCATGCGAGCCGAAGGAGCAGTGACTGCCACATACGTCATTTTCAAGGTGACACTACCGTTAGTTTCAACAGTTCAGCTCAAAGTTTTCAGTATAATGTCTCCAGAAAGGAGACCCAAAGCAACAACGACCCACCCACCCAGGCGACAAAGGCATGACGCAATCATAATTACCACAAAAGGAGACCTCTCCTACTCCAACATCCTGATAATTGTGACGAGGAGAGACGACGGAAAGCTGAAGGATGTAGGTAAAAATGTTGACAGAGTCCGTCGCACAGCAAAGGGAGACCTCCTGCTTGAACTAAACGGCGCGCAGAAGGAGAATACTGCCCAGCTGAAGGGGGAGATAGGCCAAGTGCTTGGTACGCTGGCAGGCGTCAGGGCGCTGGTAAGCGAGACGTACATCGAGATCCGCGACATCGACGATGTTGCCACCAAAGAGGAGGTCGCCATGGCATTGTTTGCTCAGGTGGAAACAGCTTGCATTAGAGCCCTACGGCCGGGATGTGGAGTTTCCCCGGTGGCTATTGTCGGGCTTGCGGACCCGCTGGTAAAGCGGCTTATAGAGGCAGGATCGTAGAGCGATCAGGACAGAGGTACTGCAACAAATATCTAGAGTTTGGGCACATCGCAGCCAGGTGCAAGAGCGACGTTGACCGCAGCAACTGCTGCCTCAAGTGTGGCAAGCGCGGCCACAAAGTAGCGGAGTGCACAAATGACACTAGATGCTTTCTCTGTGCCGTAAAGGACCCGACTGTGGCAAACCAAATAGCTGGCAGCAAGATGTTTCCGATAAGCAGAGCGGAGCCTAACCACTGCAAAGCGAAATGAGGATTCTGCAGCTGAATCTAAACCACTGCGAAACGGCCCAGAACCTACTTTGTCACTTAATCCGAGACGAATCAGCGGATGTTGCACTCCTCAGCGAACCTTACCGCAGAACCAGTGACCACCACTTCACGCTGGACACAACTAAAACAGCAGCGATTTGGACATGCGGGCGTTCGGGGCTTCAAGCAGAGTCGGTACGCAAGGGAGATGGCTTTGTCCGAGACAAGGTCGGCCAGCTCTGGCTATACAGCTGTTACCTTGCACCACGACTGTCGCTCCAGGAATTCGGTGCCATACTCGACGAAGTAGCAGACGACGCAAGGGGACGGCCAAATGTCATTCTGGCAGGAGACTTCAATGCCTGGTCAGATGAATGGGGGTCAAGATTTACCAACCATAAAGGTCACACCCTTCTCAACACGGGATCAGAGCACACGTCTCGTGCCAGAACCCTCAGGCCAGAGGTTTTTCTAGAGCAGCTGATCATACAAGAGCCTCAGGGAGATGCAGAAGCCAGTGCTGCCGAACTCGTCCGCTCGATAACATCGGCCTGCAGGGCAAGCACAAGGCAGACAAGGAGCCACCCGCGACACCGCGATCCGGTATTCTGGTGGACCACGGAGATCGCCAAAGCCCGCAGCGAATGCATCCGTGCTAGGAGGCGCCAAACACGCGCGAAGGGAACGCCAGCCTTTCACACGAGGTCCCAGGAATACGCCACGAAACGCCGAGTCCTCAAAAGGACCATCAGAGAAAGCAAGAGGAATTGCTTCTTAGAGCTTTGCGGTTCTGCCAAAAATTACCCCGCATACAAGGTCATTGCAAAAAAGCTGAACGCGGCAAAGCCCTTTACTACGGCCGATCCTGCCAGGATGAAAGAAATCGTAGAATGTCTCTTTCCCACTGTCGCCCCAGCTGTCAGCCCGGCGCGCGCACCGTATCGCCACATCGGATGGACCGACATAACGGCAAGCGAGATTCTGGAGGTGGCAGCAGAAACCCCGACCGACAAGGCCCCAGGCCCGGATGGTATCCCCGATACCGCCGTGAAGCTGGAAATGACAGCGCATCCATCGGCTTTCGGGCATGTCTTCAACATGTGCCTTCGCGAAGGAGTCGTCCCAGAGCCATGGAAGCAGCAGAAGCTTGTTCTGCTGCCAAAGCCCCACAAGCCCCCTGAAGAACCTTCATCCTACAGGCCCATCTGACTGATAGACAACGTGGGCAAAGCGCTGGCGGCAGGAAGCTTCAGAAAGCTGTCGTAGAGGCAGGTGACCTGTCTCCGATGCAGTTCGGCTTTGGAAAGGCAAGATCGACGGCGGACGCAATCCGCATAGTTAAAGACATAGCGGCAAAAGCTATTGAGGGATCCAGGTGGCTTGGAGGACGGAAGCAGTACTGCCTCGTGGTCACTCTCGACGCTCTTAACTCGGCGAGGTGGGACGTCATCCTCTGGGCCCTAACCCGCTTAGGATTTCCGGACTACTTGGTAGGACTACTCGAGGACTACTTCAGAGGCCGGACGCTGCTATACAGCACCAATAGCGGTACGATGCAGTACCAGGTGACATGCGGCGTTCCCCAAGGCACGGTACTGGGACCAGCCCTGTGGAACGTTATGTACGACGCCATCCTTAAGCTTCAAATACCAATAGACGCCCGCACAGTAGGAGACGACGTCGCAGTGGTGGTAGTAGCCAAGCTCCTCGTCGACGTGGAGGCCCGCTGTAACCAAGCGGTTGCCACAATCCAGGAGTGGTTGAACTCAGTGGACCTTAAACTGGCTGAGCAAAAAACGGAGGCGGTGCTTATATCCAGCCGCAAAAAAGTTGAGATAGCGACCGTCCGTGTCGGCTCAGTCGACATATTATCTGCAAGAGCAATCCGATATCTCGGTGTAATGTTGGATACTCGCTTCTCATTTCGCGAGCACCTCCAGGCAGTCAGAAAAAAGGCAGCCGACGTAGGAAGAGCACTCTCGCGCATGATGCTGAACACGACGGGACCTAAGCAAGGCCGCCGACTCCTTCTTCAGTGTGTCCTCAAATCGGTCATGATGTACGCAGCGCCAATCTGGGCAGAGGCGGCGGGGACAAAGTCCTACAGGAGAGGGCTAGATGGAACTCACCGACTAGGAGCTCTGCAAGTCTGCTGCGGTTTCCGAACTATTTCGGATGACGCGGCCTTGGTCATAGCAGGAATGCTCCCAGTGGCGGACCTCGCCGAGGAAGCAAAGGATATATCATTAGAACTCGACGCAGCAGCACAGAATCAATCTCCGGCACTACGGAAATAAATAAAGTCGGCAGCGAGGGAAAGGAGTTTAAACAGATGGCAGGAACGATGCGCACCCTTAGCGAAGGGCAGATGGACATTCCGCCTTATACCAGACATCGCTATGTGGGTAAACCGGAAGCATGGAGAAGTTAATTTTTGGGTAACCCAGCTACTAAGTGGACACGGCTGTTTTAGGAGCTACTTCCATCGTTTCGGGCACGACAGCGACGCTAACTACCCGACGTGTGGCGTCGAAGAAACCGCAGAGTACATCCTCTTCAACTGCGCAAGGTTTGCAGATCAGCGGAGCTGCATTGGCGGGGACACGCTGAACGCCGAGAACCTGATCAACAGGATGGTTTCGAACGAACAGTACTGGTCAAGGGTATCCGGATTCGCGTCAGAAATTATGTGGAAGCTGAGAGAGCTGGGACGGAGTCGCAACGGCATCGAAGGAGGTCTAAGGCGACCCGCCCGTCCCTGCGAAGCAAAGCTTCGCGTCATACCCGCAGGAACTCGGGCTTTATTTATCTTCTCTTCCACATACAATTCTTCTTATTATTATTATTATTCTATACACATCCTTACCTAATAAACTGATATAAAATTAAAAAAAAACCCAAATCACTAACCATACATAACCATACCTGTATGGTTAGTGCCCAAATCTATCAGTAAAACTTAGAAGTTTAAATAAACAGTTAAATTTTGTTGAGTAGTGTTATCTTTGTTACAAATATATACTAAAAATCATACTTTTTTATGTCTGGACGTTGATATGCAATGACTGCACCATCAAGTGGCCCATGCGACACCAAGCCCAAGCCTGTTACGCGCGGAACCCAGGCAGAAACGCAGCCCTCCTCCCGCCCAACCGACCGAGGGGCGCTGCCGCATGACGCGCGACGCGTGTTACCGAACCGTTTGTGAACAGCAGACGAGGAACATTAGAGCTAAGCACAACTAAAAGAGGACAACATGCAAAGAAACACAAGAAAATAGTGCTAATGACGGAAAAAGTATGTTAGTATTAGTGATTTAAGAAGAGGAAGGGAATTAGTAGTGGATATTATGTGGTAGAGGGAATTGAAGTCCGAGCAAAGGACCTTAAATGGTTCGTGCAAGGAATAATTCGATTTACAAAGCGGAAGGAACAAAGGAATGAAGTTTCTAGTAGATCTAACAGGAATCGTAAAGTTTATGCGGCTCAACAAGTCAGGGCTATCTACGTCACCCTTGACCAGGTTGTGCACAAAAATCACACCAAGCATTTTTCTACGACTAACTTAGGTTGGAATGTTTATTAAAAGCAATCTACGAGGGTAAGATGGCAGTCTCACATCTGCATCCCAGTTAAGGCCACGCAGAGCAAAAAGTAAAAAGTTTTTCTGGACTGATTCTATACGGTCCTGGTGTACTTTGTACTGGGGGCACCATACACAAGAGCCGTACTCTAAAATCGGACGAACAAGCGAGATGTAGAGGGTCTTCGTTATATAGGGGTCGTCAAATTCCTTTGACCACCTCTTTATAAACCCAAGCACGAAAACATTAACTCGGGGTCTAGTTTAACACCAAAATCATCAACCAAGTTAATTCTCTCTAGAGAACCACCGCAGCGGCTATAAGGAGCCAAAAAAGGCTGGAGCGATGAAATGTCATTATTTGGCATTTCGAGGCATTTCGGTGTAACATATTTGCACAACACCATGACTGAAAGTTATTGAGATCGGATTGCAAGCGAGAGTGAAATGAAATGTCCTTATACTGGACAAAAAGTTTAACATCATCCGCATACATGAGTACTCGAGAGTTGAAGGCAGATCAATAATAAAGAGTGTGAATAGTAGGGGGCCTAGATGGCTACCCTGTGGTACTCCAGAAGTAAACTTAACAGGTGAAGAGAAGGAGTTTTTGGAGAGGACTCTTTGAGACCTAGAACGAAGGTATCTAGAAATCCATATCAAAAGATTAGGCGGAAACCCTAAAAGGTCAAGTTTTTGTGCTAAAAGGGAACGGATTACAGAATCGAATTCTTTACTGAAATCAGTGTAAATGACATCCGTCTGCAAGTTACCTTGAAAGCCTTTAATGATAAAAGAGGTAAACTCTAATAATTTTTTGGTTGTTGATCGTCGCTGGGACGGAGATATAAGTGATTTGCAGAGATGTTGCAAATGCGTTGCTAACATTTTTTCAAACATTTTAGGAATAGCGGATAACTTAGATATACCTCTATAATTATTTGCATCAGACTTGCTACCTTTCTTATGGAGCGGAATAATAAAAGATTCCTTCCAGATGGGGGGAAGCATGATGAGTTAATGGATAGGGTGAATAGCTTAAGCAAGGGTCCACACAGAGCGTCAGCACAGTACCTAAGTACACATCCGGGAACTCCGTCGGGACCTAGTGAAAACACCGGCTTAACTAGTCGAAGATCATGAAGCAGTGAGCTTTCATTTAACATGGGACTGAAGATGCCATTCGACCTTGGTAAACTGTATGGATACGGCTGACCAGAATAGCTTTCATGAGAATAGGTTGTTTGGAATAATTGGGCAAAGAGATCGGCAATAGCCTGATCATGGTTTGCCGTCGAATTAAGAAATGATAGCGAGGATGGATGTGCGGACGTTCTACGATTACTATTTACGAAGCTGTAAAATTGTTTAGGGTCCTGTGAATATCCTATCCTGCATCGAGATAGGTAGTTTTTATAGCATTGAGCGTTAAGAATGTAGAAATTTGACCGAGCTATTACATAGTGAGAAAGAGAAGAGAGAGAACCAACTTCTCGAAATTTTTTATAAAGTCTTGATTTTAAGTTTTTTTAGGCTAGATAACTCTTTGGTAAACCAAGGAGGCTTTCCAGATCTAACCGGACAAGAAAGTGGGACACAAGAATCAAAAAATGTGTCAAGTACATTGTAAAAAATGTTTGTGCCTTTTATAACGTCAGTGCACAAATACAGAGCATACCAATCAAAATCACTAATGAGGTTATTAAGCTTCGTAAAATCGGCTTTACGAAAGCAGCGGACACGTTCGGATAGCCTACCCATTCGATTCAATACAGTTGGGCCAATATCGACTGACACTTCGAATGTAGGATGGTAGGAGTCTTCAGGTATAGTGAGCGGAAGGGCTCGGGTTAACAACGCTATGGTCGGATCCGAGACAAAGCCCAGATAAAGCAATCGACCCAAGGAATTTTTCACATGGTTGACTTGAGACAGGGATAGGCCAAGCAAGCCATCGATAAAGTCATATCGTGACATGGGCACAAGGTTATTAGACTCGTTTACCGAAGACCACACAGTACACGGCAAATTCAAATCACCAAGAACTCATATGGTCTTATCTGATAGCGAGGAAGAAACAGTTTTTAAAGCGGACAGGTGATGCTCGTATATTAAGATATCCGAGGAAGGTGGAATATACGAGCAAGTAATTAAGATGGAAAAACCTGGGAGAATCAGTTTTACGCACAGGAATTCCAGGTCTTGTTGAACCTGGACCATGAAATGTTCCGACGTGAAGTTTGAGTCCACTGCAATGAGAACCCCACCTCCACGCCGAGACGAACGGTCAATTCTAAAAATTGTGTACCGACTTGCCAAAACTTCGGAACTAAGAATGTCCGGCTTTAACCAAGTCTCGGTAAACACAATAACATGAGACGAAAATGCGAGACTCTCAAGAGTCTACTGCGCAAGCCTCTAGCATTCGGGTAGGTAACTAAAAGATAGGAAGTTATTTTTTGGATGGGTAGAAGTTGAGGTTGAAGATGAGGGTAAAGATGGAGCACTGTTCTGACTACTAGAAGGAGTTATGGGGGCTTATTCTTTTTCTTAGCCTTAAACTCTTTAACCACCAAATACTCCGGCCAAAACTTGGCGGAACAAATGGTGTCAAATTGAGTCGGGGAGACGCTTATCTTAAAGGAAGATATCTCCCTGGCGTAAGAAAAGTTAAACTTTTCCACCTTTAAGCCAACGGCTTTTATTTTGCTTTGTATAAGAGCGGTTACATCATTGGATGTGAGGTCAGGGGCTAGCCGCGAGACAAAAACTTGTCGCTTTGGTGGGACTCCAACCAGTGGTTTTGGCAACACAGACCTAGTACCTATGATGCCAGTATCCGGTGGTCCTGGATATCTATTAGCTGGTGGGAGCGAAACTGATGGGATAATTAAGGAGTTGGGTGCGGACACGACAGACACGGACGCTACTGACATGTCTACCTGCATACTATCCGAAGTGACGCATTCGGCTCCCGAATCTGCATCACCAGCAGAGATCGTTGCCCTTGGAGTAGCAAGCGTAATCGACTGCTGCACTAAGGGAGTGGTCGGAGTAAGTTTTTCAGATGCCGGCGGACATGAGACATGAGTCCCGCGGAGTTGACTTCTTTCGCCTCGGAGACTCAGCCAGCAGCTGTAAACTGCTTAACTGAGTGTCCATGGCCAAGAGCCGATCATATGGAATCATTTCATGGAATAAATAAATAAAACATATTATTACTCACTTGCATGTTTGGGGAAACACGATTTAAGAATTCTATAATTGCAAACTGGCTTAGGTTCTGCAACTGAAATGAAATAAACGTGACATTGATATTTTATATATTGTAAATATTTTATTATATATGTATGTGAGTATAAATTCAGGCAGGAACCGGCTTTTACTTTTGCAAAAACATTCTGATATAAAACACAACAAAAATTGTTTAGTATATAATTTTTCTCCGGTTTGACTAACGATGTATCGGAATAAAATCTCTGTTACACATAAGAGCGGCTTGTGTGCGTGCGATAGACTATATTGTGCGCTAAGCAATAACTAACGGACGCAAAAGTAAGAAAAAACTGGATTCTGCCTGATTGTTGTAAATATATTTGGTTACTTACTACGGTTTGGATAAAAGTGAGGAATACATTTACAAATTTTGTAGGCGAGATTAATTCGACATTCTTGCTGACAAATATTTCTAGTATAAAATGGAAAATGAGTCAAATTGGATTCGTGATAGAAACGACATTTTCTTTGTCCAATGGTAGCTTCTCTACAAAATACAAAAAAAATTAAATTATTACTAACATTCAAAAAAAGTATAAAACACTTGCTTCTCAAGGTTTTCCTCAGCAATTATTTCTTCACTTTCGGGATCGTAGACAACACCTTCTTCAGTGTAACCAAAATTATTATCTACCTTCATTACCTCAAAAGCTGAATGTATATAGCTCTAAAAAAAAATTAAAATTGATTCATTACCAGTGATTGAATCATACATTTGTATAAACATACATCTATAGCTTTGCTACTAAAGCCCAATAAAGTGAATCCAACGTCCTTTTCAAAAAACGAGCCAATCTGAGCTTTTAGTAATCGTCGGCTCTGTTCAAATTTGTTAACTTCAGGATAAGCTCCAAATATCAAGTAACGCGAGCTGTATTCTTCCCCCAGCTTAGAGTTACCTAAGTAGCACAAGCCGTACTCCGTGAGAACTTGTCTTACATGAATATTAATCTGTCCATCAATACTACGGGTACGTTGCTTTTCCACGGGCTCATAAGAGCTATCATAGGTAAGATTATAAATTAACTCCATATATAAAGCAGGTTTAATACCGAGAACATTAAGTAATTTGTCTACATTCTCGCTTTCCGGAATGTTTTGAAAATTTTTGTATGTGGAATTTGCCAAATTTTCAACAAAGCCCCAAAACTCGTCTTTGTATTGTCCTTTGATGCCATTTTTCCTGAAATTCGTTAATCAAACTGTAAATAAGAAAAAAAAAGTTTATTACCTATTACCGACAGTAGTCACTGAATAAACTTTCATTAATTCGTTGCATTGGGCATACTGTTAAACTTGGTATCGTAGTATTCCAAAAGTGGTAGTTTCGCTAAGATTCGAAAAAGAAAAAAAAGTACTTTTAAAATTTTTAATAGTTTAAACTGTATGTTTTTACTTCCAATCCGATATGTGTACTCTTGGTGTAGTAACGATCGATAGAAGATAGGCAAACCACAATGCAGAAATATATAGAAACTATCAACAGAGTAAGCCACAGGAATCTATAAAATAAACAAGAATTAAATGTTACCTGTCCATTTTTAATATATCCCTAGTACACTGATGTGCAAACATATGTATGTTTGTGAACTCTCACACATAATACGTTCTTATAATATATGATATATGTATAGTGCATCATCACTTGAGAACAGCTGCTCAGATTTGGTTTAAATTTTTATTTAGTTGTTGGTATTTACCAGAAGAATGTTTTTACGAAAGAAAAACCATCCATCGCGAAAAAAATTGATTATAAGAACATCTGGATCGATTTGGCACAAATTTTGTTTAGTTGTTCGTATTTACCAAATCAATGTTTTTACGAAAGAAAATTTTGGAAAAACCAACCTTCGATCGCGAAATAGTTATTTTGTGTTTGCTTCTTTAATGGAAGTAGGTATTATTTATCAATTAAGATATAATAACATTTCCTGGCGAATACAAAACAATATAACGGATGCTTTCAAGTGACGTCATTTGGAGCCGAAGTTGTTGATCAACCCGGCTCCAATCCGAGTTATTATGTAATGGCGTCAACATAAAGATTTCTAAATTATATTTTTTTTTTCGAATTTCGAATATTTTTGAACTGGAAGCGAAGATTAGTCGGAATAATCGGAATTCGTGGGATAGGGGCTCTCTTAAATTTTCCTTTGATTACACTACCCGACACGATTTTTCCTCAAGGAACAAACCCAACTTTATCTTAAAGATTTGGGGCTTAAAAATGGTTTGATGATATTTTTTTTTTTTCTATGGCAGAACTTTTTTTTAAGAATTTTTGAAAACTGGTATTTTTTTAAGCTTTTTTCAGAGGTAGCGCTTTTATTCACATAACTCTAGTATCTTACGTCTGGTTGTAAAGAACTTTGCTATTTTGAAAAGATAATTAAAACAGCTAGAAGTTAAGCTCAAACACTTTGTGATTTCAGCTTACCGTCTGGGAAATATAAAGCATTGAAATGCAAAAATGATGATTTTTATGCGGTATTTTTTGCGAAATTTTGACTTTAAAAACTCAGGACAGGTGGAAAAAATTATATCCCTGTCCTCTGCATTAATTTGGCGTCGTTTAAGGTATCGCTCATTAAATTCTATGGAGAAACTTTGGAGCTAAAATTCGTTAGCCAAACCTAAAAAATGAAAAAATTTAACAAAAAATACCTTTTGGAAAGTTGCGGGCCCAACTGGCAATTGGGAACAAAGCAAACGAAAAAGGGTTGTACATTTGGTACCTAATTATTAAATTTTGGTATTAAATGTTGGTAACAGTTCCTTTTTTCGTTACCTGAGCTAGGATACCTATTCAGGTCAAATGTTTCCTTTATATTCTCACAAGTGCAGGTCCACACAAATTGGATCTCGTCGCGTCTACAAGTAACATATTTGCCTCGATTTTTTTATAATTCTTTATTAGCTCTTGGACGATATTAACATAATCATCAGACTTGCTGTTTCCAAGAAAGTTTGTTACTACCATTCCGAATGAGTTCCAAGCTGCTTTTTTATTCTTAGATAACATATTTGGAAATCCATCATCTTTTAGTAGTTTTTTTATTTGGGGACCATCAAATACTCCTTTCACTTTTGCCAGCGATAGACGTGGAAAAACAGCTTTTAGGTAACGCATTGATTTGCCTTCCTTATCCAGTGCTTTAACAAAAGTTTTCACGTCTTTAAACTTCACGAGAGCTGAATCCTCTATGTTGTATATCTTGTAATGGTTCTTGAGTAATGCTCTTCTCTAAATCTACTATCCCATATACATACACAGGAAGCAGCAGTGTTTTGTGTAACCACCATGCAATCCCGTTAACATGGCTACGACTTTTAAGTCACATGCGACCTTCCACTGGTGTTCTTTGTATTTAATATTTTCAAGCAATTTAGCTATTGTTTTTTTTTTTTGGTATTTAATCGCTGCCGCGAAATTGTATGGTCGCACGACGATGAGTCCGCATTGACCAGGTACTTCAGTTCGATTTTTATTTTTGATGATTTAACGTCGACAGACGGACACGAAGTGTGTAAAATATTTGCAAATTCTATAAGTTCACAAATTTGTATACTGGTATACGTAGCTACGCCACTGTACACTCCACTGGTGTTTCTTATATTTTATATTTTCAAACAATTTAGCCATTGTTTGATATGTTTCCTTCATATTAACAGCATGTGCGATGGGAATAGACTGCTTTTGGTTTCCATTATGTAGCAAAAAAAGCCTTTAAACTTTCCTTGCTGCTGTCAACAAATAAACTCAAATTTTTTGGGTCGTAAGCTTCACCCAGTTCCTTGAATAAACCAAAAACGTCGGGGCAAATGCACATATCATCTTTCGTCGTATAAAATTGTGCGTGAGCCAAATGACGCGTCCAGAAATGGGTTATGTTGACGCTTTCCTTTAATAAGCCGGAATCCTTTAAAAAAGATCCAACAAACTCGGATTTACTTTTAGGAAGATCCAGGTTCCTCACCAAATCGTTCAATTGTTCCTGTGAAATACGATTGCAAAATTTCCATTCTCCTGAATAGTTATTGCTTGAATCCGTTGTTCCATTCGACGAGGAAGATACTTCTCCTTTTTTGCGTTTTAGGGGCGGTATTTCCTATGAAGGCCGAGCAGAAAGGGTAAAGCCGCAACCAGATTTTTTTGGGTAAACTTTTTCATGTGTTTCCCAATTCCAGTTTTCTTTACTGAACATTGGGGGCCGTGAGTTTCTTTTTTTTCCAAATCATTGTACTACCAAATTTAAATTGTTTTCTAAAAAAATTGTAAGAAAAAAAATAATGTTTAGTATTTTGGGTAAATTTAATAGTTTGTGGATTAGAGTTACTTACTTTTCGTCGTAATCATATGCTGTTAAATTCAATCTACACATTTGACATATACAGCTTGGTGCCCACTCTTCAACAAAACTTTCGGGTTTGACTTTAAAGTTTTCTTCAGACTGTTTTTGGAGAGTTTCGGTAAAAGCGATTTGTATTTCGTTGATCACCATGTACTTACCACATATGTAGCAAATGAGTCTGCTTGGAAAGCACATGAAAATGATCGGCCAGAGGTATCCATGACAATTGATTTTAATTAATTGTAAGATGTTTTGGTAAACACACGATCGTATTCTGAGGGAAGTCAGAACTACACTAAGGCACAGACACTATACACAGACACTTGTGAGAATATAAAGGAAACATTTGACCTGAATAGGTATCCTACCTCAGGTAACGAAAAAAGTAACTGTCAACAACATTTAATACCAAAGGAACGCGATCAGGTACCAAATGTACAACCCTTTTTCGTTTGCTTTGTTCCCAATTGGCAGTTGGGCCCGCCGCCTTCAAAAAGGTATTTTTGGTGCATTTTTTCCATATTTTAGGTTTGGTTAACGAATTTTAGCTCCAAAGTTTCTCCATAGATTTTAATGAGCGATACCTTAAACGACGCCAAATTAATGCACCTATACACAAAAAATAGAGGACACAGGATATAAGTTTTTCCACTTTTCCTGAGTTTTTAAAGTCAAAATTTCGTAATAAATATACCGTACAAAAATCATCATTTTTGCATTTCAATGCTTTATATTTCCCAGACGGTAAGCTGAAATCACAAAGTGTTTGTGCTTCTAGCTGTTTTAATTATCTTTTCAAAATGAAAAAGTTCTTTACAACCAGACGAAAGATATTAGAGTTATGTGAAAAAAACAAGCGCTACCTCTGAAACCACAATTTCGGATGATTATCTAATTATCCGCAACACGATTATGGAATTCAAGCCATCCTTATTTTTTGCTGCTAATATTGCCCGTTCACTAATCCAATAAAGATTTTTATAAATTTGTGGAATGCCTAGGAACACTTTAGTGATTAGTTCCTCATTCGACGATGTAAACTCGCAAACGGGAAATTTGACGATATGAACAGGAACTATATGAACAGGAATTAACGAAATGACGAATGTCTTGCCTGTCCCACCGCACATGAGCACGCACATATCTTCGATCAGAAAAAACGCTTCGTTGCGGATTTCGTTGTTAATTTCAAGATTGAAATTCGAATTTGTCGTGCGAACTCTGTGCAAAATATCGTCAGCCATTTCGTCCTGGTATCTGTCCCACAATGCGGTTCGGTTCGAGCTTTCGCTCTCGTGCAAATTCAAATAATGACAAGCATCCCGAAAAGTGGCGCAGAGCACACCATCTAATTTTCACCAAAAGCAAGCGAAGCGTTTTTCTTGGCGTGGATGAACTGTGTAAATTCGTCCGAGAGCATCCGTCGAATAGACATCAGCGAAGCTAGCAGCAGCGTCACATTTCTTTCGGCGTTGAAACTTCTTTGATGAAGCGTTCCATGTACAATAGCGTGGCATTTGCGAATAGAGTAAAGTCCTTGCAAACGGATCGCTTTCGCAGGTCGGAAAGCAATTTGTCAGTATTGTCGCTTTGTGGTTTTCCGCTGCATTTGCGTCCGATAAGGACACACGCTAACGGTATTCCAAGTAAACACCGCAATGTTGCTCCCTTTGTTGAAATATTTGCAAACGTATTTGATTTCCGAATGGGGAAATTTCCCCGAGCCAATAACTGGGATGAATGCTTCAACTTCTCACGCACTACCTCTTCAGATCCTCCTCCAGTCATCAAATCGTCGACATAGAAATTGGAAGTTAACACTTCTGAGCCAATTGGGAATGCAGTCTTCTTCTCTTCTTAGGCCAATTGGAGCATAGAACGAATTGCAACATAAGGTGACGGTTTGGTTCGATATGTTGCCGTGTCGAGTTGGAACGTCTTCACATTCTAATGAGGGGAATCTCTCCATAAGATGCACTGAAGGTAATTTTACGGCTCAGTTATGCCTGTATATCTTGCAAATGTCACCAGTCAGCGCAATCGGGAACGTACGGAACCGAAGCAACGTATGCAGAAGCTTTGGCTGGACAGTAGGCCACGCCATTTGGACCTCGTTTAAATAAAAACCTGTTGATGTTGGGGCAGAGATATCCAGCACAACCCGCAGTTTGGTGGTCGTGCTGTCCTCGTTAATCAAGCAATGATGTGGTAGAAAGTAGCGATAGCGATGGAAAAATGATTGTTTGACATGACAAGCTTTTTGGCAGCTATTTCTGTCCAGAAATCAGTTTAAGCAACTTCGATTTAAAACGGTTTAACATTTTTTTATACTGGCGATTACAAAACAGGTTTGGTTTTTAGTGGTTCTTATAGAACTCGAGACTATAACATTAATCTGATAAGCAACGCAAGTAGCTCTTTAGTGTAGGGTGCTTTCATAGCAGCTGGCCCGAAAATACTACGACCGTTGAAGCTCACCTATCAACTGACTTCTCAAGAGGCAGCAAACACAGCCGAGAAACGGGTCTTCTGATGAGGCCGTTTTCAAATCAGCCACGCTGCATATTCCTTGCCCTTGACGACATCGACCAATCTAGCCAGTGGACAACGCATTGGAGAAAGATTCTCGTCCTTCACCAGGACGGTTTGGTTCGATATGTTACCGTGTCGAATTGGAACATCTTCACATTCTCATGAGGCGAGTATGTCCATAAGATGCACTGAAGGTAAATGTCCGGCTCAGTTACCCGAACATATCTGTATATATTGCAAAGTCACCAGCCAGCGCTATCGGGTACGTACGGAACCGCAGCAACGTATGCAGAAGCTTTGGCTGGACGATTGTAGTTGAGCTTCGTTAGGTCCGGCTCGAGGATTGTCTCTTGTCTCCCAACAGCAGATGAGCAGGAGTCAGAACATCTAAGTCAACAAGATTTTTTGAAAGAAAAAGCAAAGGAAGAGAATTAACAATTTCCGTTAACTGGCAGATCAAAGGAAGTAGCTCGTCGAGGCTAAGGACGGATGGCCCACTTGAGCGGTACAGGTGATGCTTAGCAATCTTCACGGCGGATTCCCACAATCCGCCAAGGTGCAGTGAGCGCGGCGGGATGAAATGTCAGTCGATCGAGTAAGCCAAACAGGATTCATAGACCTCCTTCATATGCGAGTCGGTCAGGAAAAGCGTCTTTCGCTCCAGAAGCTCGTTCTTGGCGCCAACGAAATTTGTCTCACTGTCCGACCAAATTTGACTTGGGCTAGCTCGAGTGGTCGCTTAACGCTTCAATGCGCCTTGGAATGCTGTGGTCAGGTGGTCACGTGAAACAGATAAACACGCTAATATAGCACTGGATCGGAAGCCTCATGTGGATTTCCGATCAGCAGAAGATCTATCCACAGTAATCCACTCCAGTCACTTCAAAAGCTCTAAATACTTCCCGACGCTCCTTCGACAGGTCTCCCTTGATGCTCTTAACCGTGGCCTAGTTCTGAAGCATATCGCGCACTTGCTGACACTGCTTTGATTCCTCCAATAGGCCTATATTGAAATCGAATTTTGATAGACAATAGACGAATAGGACCAGCAGTAAAACTGCGAGAAAATTAAATGCGAGAGATGCGTGCCAAACTGTTTCTCGGGTCAATCCAAGTTTAGTGCAGCGCTTTCGGTAGGCTTTCATCTCAATCCAAATGTTCTCCCCAAAGCTACTGAACAATAAAAGAATTAATCACTCCACGAAGGTAGTAGAAACGCACAATCGTTGATAAAACCGACCGGCTATGAATTTCCTTCCAGCGCAGACAACGCAAACAGAAAGGTCCCACGCTAAGCCAAGAATTTTGAGTATGTCGCTTCCATCATGAAACCTCACAAATTTCTCTACGTACTCTTCCCGAATTCCGTCAAGTACCTCCTGGTTACTAGAGCACCACTTCCTAAGCTTGAAGTTACCGCGAGATAGTATCTTGTCTAATTTGTAGACCTGAACGTCGGACTGGATAGAATCTCAGACTGGGATGCACTACAGATAATTGTCTGGAGACACCTTTATGTAGCGGTACATTTTACAAATGTCCCTAGTGAGAGCGACGGGATATGTGCGGAAACGGATGTGTGTGCATAATGACACATGCGCCATTCTTTTTACGGACTAGTTCGATTGGGGCTTCATGAGGGCTCAATGAGACCATCAGTTATCAATTGGTCTACTTATTCGTCCATCATCAGGCTGGCTTCTTGGGATAGTACCGCTGCTTGTTGGGTCGATTAACCCTCATAACGGTGTGCTCCGCGATATCCCGTGGAGATCAGCGAATTTCGATAGCTCTTCCTCCAGGAATACTCGGATTTGCGGCGCTACGTCGGGCGGTCATGGATCCGAGGCTCATTCTGGCTCGTGTTTAGTGGGATCGGCGATATCGGGGTCAAAATGTGGGATGGGGTCTTCCGGCTGAATGGTGGTGTCGAATGCGCTGGGGGAACTTCGGGGAACTCGCTTATGTGGGCGACGATCGGTGTGGCGTCGACCATGGGTACGTTATTTTCAAATGCATCGTGGTAAATTAGGGTTGTATTGCGTCTAGACTGGTGACTGAACAGACGGGTCTCGACGATGCCTCTGTTGTCGGACCAAGCATGGCTCGGTGCATTGGGCTAGGAGTAAGGTTGGAACGCGCAAGGTGTTCCAATGTGTTGGCGAGGATCTGGGTGGCATCGGCCATGGGCACGACCGGGCTGCGGTCGGTGTTTCGTAGGGTCATCGTGCTGGTTTCTGGGTCCTGGCGGAGAGGCTCTGTGGATATAAGTTCAAGTGCTTGTCATGACCAGCGTGGGGTTAGCGTGGCTGTTTCCCTTGTTGCTGGGCTGTCGCACTGACGTTGCCGCTATCGTTGTCATTGTCCTTGTTTGGGGCTGGTTTTTGTCTCTGACGGTGTTCTTGTGTTCACTTTTTCCGTTGAGGATACTGTGCTTTCGAGCTCTATTGATTTTCTTGGACCAGGGCTTCCTGTGTCGAGCGCCGGGTTCAAGTGTGTTTGTCTCGTGTGTGAGATCCTCGTGATTTCGTTGGGATGCGTGTTCCCTGTGTCTGGTCTAGGACGCGGGTGATCCATAGTGACCGCGGGACTCGTTTTCCCGGTTGCTGTCTGCTATTACTGGCCTCGGATTCGTGTTCTACGTTGTGGGCTGGTGCTTCGCGTTCGCTGTTGCTGGGCATGGCGTCATATTCTTCGTTGCGTTATTGGTTCCCGTATTCGTTGTACTTGGTCGTGGACGTGTGTTTGCTGTGTTTGATCTAGGTAACATGTTTTTCGGGGCGAGATTGGGTGCCGTAGTCGTTGTGGTAGGTCGTGGACGTGTGTACTTGGCGTGGGGCACTGACCTAATAGCTGTAGTAGCGTGGTACATTGGATCATTGTTTCGATGGCACATAGGAGGTCCATACCGACAATAACTTGCTCGAACATTTTCGGCATGACCAGGAGCGGAATTTGAACCTCCCATTGATCCAGGTTGATATGTGTCGGATCATAATAATAGTCCCAGTGTATTTTGGTCTGTCGGGTGCCTACGAATCCCCTTTTTGATTGTTCTCAGTGTATTATCACTGTTTCCTTTGTTTTTCGCTATTTGTCGTATGTTTCATCTCCTTGGCCGGAATGCACATATGTTTTAGTGAATAGGGGTGCAGTTGGACTTTGTTGAATATATTTAATTTTTCACAACTCACGCCCAGACAAAACAGAATGGAAGAACTACCGTAGCACTGGAAGTTGGAGGCGACGGAACGGAGAACGGCCGGAATCGCCGATAATATGGCGTGGGCGAAAGAGAAGGAAGCACAGAGAAGGATATCACTGTATGCACAGATATGTATGTCGGAGATGTATAATGAAGATGTATGAAAACTGATGAAAATGTAAACAGAAATGTATAGAGTTAAGAAACTATGTCAATAAAGGAGAAACTACGCAGTAATTAATCCGTTGTTCCTTCTATTCACATTGTTGCTGAGAGCGAGGTTTGAGAACGAGAGAGAGAGACGTCTCAGCCGAGTGTGGCGCGGTTGTGTGTACGATGCCTCTGAGAGAGAGGAGGATCAAAAGGGAATTGCTAAAGAGAGCAATTGGATGATGCAATACGGTGTTATGTATTGCGTAAGCGAAATGAAGAAAACGAGAAGAGAAGTTTTCAGTTTGGTCACCGTATTGCAATACGGTGTTATGTATTGCGTAAGCGAAATGAAGAAAACGAGAAGAGAAGTTTTCAGTTTGGTCACAGAATTGAAGTAGAGAACACATAGCCGCGACTCACTGCGCTCAAGTGCTACAATGCAGGAGGAAGAGCACCCAGATTTCCTGCCCCCAACATCAGAAGTGGGATCGGCTCAGGCCCAGGAGAAACGTGACAGTGAACTTGAAGCACAAAACCAAAGATTTATAGAAATTATAAAAACAATGCAGAAGCCTGCTTCAACTACATCAAGTGAAAAATCAATGAGACTGCCAAAGTTCAATCCAGACGCGGCTGAAGTTGATGCCAGCGCATGAGTCAAAACAGCTGATATGATCCTGACGGAGCATCCTCTGGAGGGCAGCGCACTGGTTATGTCACTGAGCGGAGTATTAGAAGGGAGCGCTTCCCAATGGCTTGCTCAGATCAGCTTTGCTGGCATAACCTGGCTACAATTCAAAGAATTGTTCGTTCACCGCTACGATGACGCTGAGACACCGGCCGCTGTCTTATTGAACATCCTCAACGGACGGCCGAAAACAGGCGAGTGCTTGTCGGCATACGGTAGCCGGCTAGTGACGTCATTAATGACCAAATGGAAGTCGATGGACATGGAAGAAATAGCAGTGTCTTTCGTGTTGGCACACATGTCGCAAATCGACACCAGACTGCAACGTCTACTTTTCACCACCAATATAACGAATAGAAATGAACTTCAGCAGCAGTTGAAAGCATTTGCATACAGCAAGCGAAGCGAGTATTCGGCTTCAGACCATTCGATCGGTCCTGATAAGAAGAGGTTCAAGGCACACACTCCAATGAAGTGCCATTACTGTGGGAATCCCGGACATAAAATGTTGGAATGCCGTAAGAGGAAGGCCGAACAATCAAAGTCAAATCAATCGTATGGAAAACCATTGGCGGGACGAGACAGGACTGGAGTGACTTGCTTTAAATGCGGAAACGTCGGTCACATTGCATCCGCATGCACGAAGCGAGTGGACGTCTGTGCAGTGTTGGAGCCCAAAGGAATCTTATATCAATTTGGTGAGCCCTTTCCATTCTTCTTCGATTCGGGTGCCGAGTGCTCCCTTATCAAGGAAAAGTTAGCAGACAAGTTAGCTGGAAAAAGATTTAATAACTTAGTCATTCTGAAAGGAATAGGTGAAAACGTTTTACGATGCAATGTACAAATACAAATTTGTCAATTTAATCTGGAAATTATGTTTAATGCAGTTATGGACGAGCATTTGTAACATGACATAATGATTGGTCGTGAAATTTTAGCTCTTGGCTTCGGCATAACGATGGACGCTGATAAATTTAATATTTTTAAAACTAAACAGATTAATGCGATTTCCAATGAAACCATTACAAATTACGATAAGCTATTTGACGATAATTTTGATTTAAATGATAATGATAAGTGTAAACTTAAGAACATTTTTGATCTATATTCTGAAAATTTCATTGTCGGAATGCCGAGTAGACGTGTCACGACTGGAGAATTGGAAATTCGTTTTTTAGACGCCAACAAGACTGTGCAGAGGCGTCCATATCGTCTTGGTGTAGATGAAAAAGAATTAGTAAGAGATAAAATCAAGGAAATGTTGGCGGCAAATGTAATACGTCCAAGTAATTCTCTATTCGCTAGTCCCATTTTATTAATTAAGAAGAAAGATGGCAGTGATCGCTTATGCGTTGATTATCGAGAGCTCAATTCAAATACAGTGGCTGACAAATACCCTTTGCCGTTGATATCAGATCAAGTTAACAGATTGCGTGGGGGTAAATACTTTTCTTGCTTAGACATGGCCAGTGGGTTTTATCAGATTCCCATAGATGCAGGATCCATAGAGCGAACCGCCTTTGTAACTCCCGAGGGCTAGTACGAGTTTCTATCTATTCCATTTGGGCTAAAAAATGCCTCTTCGATTTTTCAGCGAGCTATAGCGCGAGCACTGGGTGACTTGGCGTACTCCTATGCAATTGTTTACATTGATGATGTAGTGATAGTCGCGAGGTCAAAAGAGGAAGCATTTGACAGATTGGCAATAGTGCTAAAAGCTTTATCGGAAGCAGGATTTTCCTTTAATATAAAAAAATGCTCATTTCTCAAAACTGAAATAGAATTTCTAGGATACTTGGTCAAAGACGGTAGTATTGAACCAAATCCGCGAAAAATACAAGCTCTGGTTGGACTATCTGAACCAAAGACTGTTACACAATTGAGACAATTTATAGGTTTAGCATCTTACTTCCGTAAGTTTGTTCCACAGTTTTCTGAACAGATGAAACCTTTATATCAGTTAACCTCTAAAATTAATAGTTTCGTTTGGAAAGTTGAGCATGAAGAGATACGCCAGAAAATTATCTCAGTAGTAACTCATGATCCTGTTTTGATTATCTTTGATCCCCAATATCCCATCGAGCTGCATACGGATGCAAGTGCAGATGGCTATGGTGCCATACTCATGCACAAAATAGACGGCAAGTCTAGAGTCGTTGAATACTATAGCAAGTGTACATCGCCCCCAGAATCGAGGTATTATTCATACGAACTAGAGACCCTGGCAGTGTACAACGCTGTAAAACATTTCCGACATTACCTTCACGGTCGAAAGTTTGTGATCTTTACGGATTGTAATTCTTTGAAAGCAAGTCGTACTAAAGTAGAACTAATGCCTAGAGTACACCGCTGGTGGGCATATTTACAGTCGTTTGATTTCACTGTAGAGTACCGCAAGGGAAGTCGCATGGCGCACGTGGACTTTTTATCTCGAAATCCGATTGTCATTGAGCGTGATACCATAATTAGGGCAACCGAAGTCCGCATCGATCTGACTGAGGTGACGGACAACTGGCTTGTAGCTGAGCAGCGGCGCGATTCGTGCTTAAGCGAAATCATAGCCCAGCTGAATAATGGGGAGTCGCAGGAGAATTTGGCGAAAACATATGAGTTAAGAGCAGGAGTTCTATATCGGAATATTCAGAGAAATAGTAAAACGCGCTGTTTACCTTTAATCCCGAGAGCCTTCAGGTGGTCAGTGGTTAATCATGTGCATGAGGCGATAATGCATTTGGGGTGGCAGAAAACGTTAGATAAGGTTTATGAGCAGTATTGGTTTGAACACATGTCCAAGTATGTACGAAAATTCGTAGAGAACTGCATAACATGCAAACTGTCAAAGCCTCCATTAGGAAAGATTCAAATGGAATTGCATCCAATTCCGAAAGTCGAAATACCATGGCTTACTGTGCATTTTGATATAAGTGGAAAGCTGAGTGATAAAAACGATACCAAGGAATATGTCATAGTGCAAATTGATGCGTTCACTAAATTTGTTCACCTATATCATACTTTGAATTTGGATGCAGAAAACTGTATTAAGGCTGTGAAATCGACCATATCGCTTTTTGGGGTACCTAATCGTATCATTGCAGATCAAGGCAGAAGTTTCGCTTGTGGACGATTTCGAGAGTTCTGTTCAATGCATAAGATAGAATTACATTTGATAGCGACAGGTGCAAGTAGGGCCAATGGCCAGGTTGAACGAGTCATGAGCACAATGAAAAGTATGTTGACAGCTGTAGAGACAGGTGAACGTTCCTGGCAGGATGCACTATGTGAAGTACAGTTAGCCATGAATTGTACGACAAACAGGGTAACGAAATTTAGCCCGTTAGAACTATTGATTGGAAGAGAGGCTAGGCCAATGGGCTTGTTGCCTATAAATGATGAAGCTAAAATGGATTGTAAGCAGGCAAGAGCTCAAGCCAAAGTAAATATGGAAAATAATGCGAAATATGAAAAAGGGCGAGTTGATAGGAATAAGGCTAAGATAGTAAAACACAAGGTTGGGGATCATGTCTTGCTTAGAAGTGAGGAACGTCATCAGACACAATTGGATCCTAAATTCAAAGGACCTTTTGTGGTTGTGGAGTTGCTGGAAGGTGATCGATACCTGTTGAAATCGTTGACCAGTAAGCGAACGTATAAGTATTCGCACGAGAGTTTGCGAAGTTTGCCGGAGGAGCAGATTTCTGACGAGAATGTTGAGAAAAACGACAGTGGTGAAAAAGACTCTGGTCGTAAGACCCGTTCTCGCACCTAAGAGAGGTGAAAAAAGCATCAAACGCAGGGTCAAGATTTAGTCAACAATATTCATGCCAGGTGTGGGTGATGTTGTGTGATGGATATTGGATCTGAGTAGATCGTGGCACAAGAGGTGCAAAGCGTCGCAAGGATGCGTCAAGAGCCTGTAACTGTGTTTTGATTACGAGAATAGCCAAATGGGCGGGTTTGCGCAGAAGAGTACGAGCTACTAAGAGAGATGATCCAGGTCAAGTCGAAGGCACAAGTGTAGAACCAGAAGTGTTCTGACATGGCGTGTGGCGCGGCTGACATGGTGTTGCGAGTTTGGTGTGGCTCACTGTAAGAGATAAAGTAAGAAGCCTGCGAAACCGACATTTGAAGACACAATATATGAAGTTGTGTGCTGTTTAATTTGTATTTTTGAATGATCTTGAAAGATGAAAAGAGAAGTAAAGTAAGAATGATACCAACCTAGTGTTACAGTATGCACACGAGGACGTGTGATAGTCAGGAAGGCCGTGTCGGAGATGTATAATGAAGATGTATGAAAACTGATGAAAATGTAAACAGAAATGTATAGAGTTAAGAAACTATGTCAATAAAGGAGAACAGAAACTACGCAGTAATTAATCCGTTGTTCCTTCTATTCACATTGTTGCTGAGAGCGAGGTTTGAGAACGAGAGAGAGAGACGTCTCAGCCGAGTGTGGCGCGGTTGTGTGTACGATGCCTCTGAGAGAGAGGAGGATCAAAAGGGAATTGCTAAAGAGAGCAATTGGATGATGCAATACGGTGTTATGTATTGCGTAAGCGAAATGAAGAAAACGAGAAGAGAAGTTTTCAGTTTGGTCACAGAATTGAAGTAGAGAACACATAGCCGCGACTCACTGCGCTCAAGTGCTACAATGCAGGAGGTAGAGCACCCAGATTTCCTGCCCCCGACATGTATATAAGAATATATATACATATATCGCGGAAATCGGACTTGGCGGGGAATAAAACAAATCGATTTGGGTAGTGCCTCGCTGACCTCAATGCTCAGCTGGCCCAAACGGCAGTCCATCCGTCTGAACCGCAAACCTACCAGGGCGGCTGCCGACTGCCTCCCTGCGACATCGAGGTCTTCGCAGGAGATTACGTCCGTTGGCCTACTTTTCGAGATTTATTTACTGCAATTTACATAAATAATTCTAGGCTGTCTCCGGTAGAGAAGTTTTACCATCTCACCGCGAAGACAAGTGGCGATCCGAAGGCTCCCAGCGAGCTGACTTCCCAACGTTCAGAACTATTTTGCTTCGGGAACAAGAGCGGTGCTTCTCGGTACGGCAATAATCAACATCTTCCACCGGGGGACAAATTTCCGTGCCCGCGCTCTGATCGACTCGGGCTCCGAGGACGTTCATTACGGAACGTCTCTTCAATATTATCAAACTACCATTCCGCCTCATTCAGACCCAAGTTTCAGGTCTTAATCAGACTGTAGCAGCTCAATCCAAGAAGCTCTGTGATTGTCCATTCGCTCCCTGATTACGCCGAGCGTACAGTTAAACGCCACGGGCTACGTCCTGCCAAACATAGCCGGCAATCTCCCTTCATATCCGATCCCGCAGAGCGCGTTGCGAGACTTGCCGAAACTGCCTTTAGCAGACCCTACATTTTATGAGAGCTGCTCACAGATACACGTTCTGATTGGAGCCGACATACTTCCGTCCATACTGTTAAGCGGCTCACAGACCGACATCTGTGGTTTCCTCCTCGGACAGCAAACCATCTTTGGGTGGGTGCTTACCGGTCCAGTGCCAAGTGCTGTTCCAGACCAGATTGCATCTTTCTCCACCCAAATTTCCCACGTCCGCGATGCTCCATTGGACAAACTTCTCACAAAGTTTTGGGAGGTGGAGGATCTACCTATCAAGGTAGCAGGAGAGTCGGAATCCTATTGCGAAAGAAATTTTCTGCGAACCACGTCAAGAACGTCAAGTGGAAAGTACGTGGTAACACTGCCGTTTCGTGACCCCGATCATTGTGGATCAGGCCTGGGGCATTCAAGGTCCATTGCCCTAGCTCAGTTTCTCCGAAATGAGAATCGGCTAAAGAGAAACGTTCCATTTCAAGAACAGTATAACTCTGTGATCCAGGAATATTCCCCCCAAGAATCTCCCCCAAGAATCTCACTGCCTGAGTGGTAAACGTCTCGTGCCAAGTTCAAGCTCTATTTTGAATCTGAACCCCTTTCTAGACCGACATGGGATCATAAGAGCCTGTGGCCGGATCACAGCTTCAAAAGATCTGAAGAGTACAGTCCGTGTATCCCGGCACCGACAACAGGGTTCGGATGGTAGACATTCTTACTGCCCGCGGTGTGCTCAAACGCCCGGTCGCAAAAGTCGTTCTCCTTCCGGGGGAACTCCCTCGTCCCGTACAACAATAACGGAAGGCGTCCTGTGCCTAGCCCGTTTAATAATGCCTCTCCTTGTCTACTATTCCATCCAAGTTCTTTTCGCCTCCAAGCCGTCCTCGTTTGTTCGTCCAACAGTACTTAGAGAAGTGCCTGTCACCTGTTCCTAGCACGTTACTAATTCTCCGATTCTTCTTTTCCAAACCAGTTCATTTTGCATCCAGATCCTGACCTCCTGATCCTCTAGATCCTGATCCCTGGCCGCCGACTTCAAGTTGCCATCATCCGCGCCAGGACCGGCGATGTCCAATTAGACGTGGTCCTCAAACTGGCGCCCCGCTTACGCGTCCGCACGCCGCTGCGACCCTTGAGCGAGGCGACTCGGGTCAGGTTCAACGACATTAGCCTTGCCAATGAGCAATTCCATCGCCCGGCCACCATCTCTCTAGTATTGGGAGCAGATGTCTATCAGAAGGTGATCCAACCCGGGTTCCTTGCTAGAGGAGACGTCCTTCCAGTGGCCCAAAGCACTGTTTTCGGATGGATTGTGTCCGGGGCCTGTACCCAGCCATAGGATGTGATGTTGCAGTCTTGCAAGGGGGGGAGGATGTTTAGAGCAGCAGCGCGGTTAACAGCGTTAACAGCGCTCTGTTAGCTCGCGCGCTCTCCCATGCCCTTCGCTCTCGCGCGGCGTGGACGCGATCCACTCGGCGCTCCATCACGGGCGATAGCCGTAGGCCGAGCTGGAGAGAACAGTCTCTCGACACCTACGCGCTTTTACACAACCGTCTCATCAACCCTCAACTTTATACCTATTATTATTATTACTATTATTTATTGGGAATCCGGGCTGTGGGAACCACCAACATCCACCCTCCCACAAAACACCCTAGTTAAAATGGCAGTTCCAACCCATGAAAATATTAACCCAACATATGCTTGTGTGATCTCTCTGACCGAGCCGTATTGTGGCTTCCGTTGCGTGTCCTCACATGGTCACCATCGCCATTATCCGGCTGTCGTTCACGTGTAGGGGATTTCTTGGTAGAGTTGTACGCGGCGTGGTGCATAAATAGCAGTATCTCGATGGGGAAATCTTTGAATAGTTCGCATACCGTTTGCTTGCGGGCTCGGATCTGGTCTTCCAATTGTTTGAAATTCCGTGGTAGCAAGAAGAAGGTCAAGCTGTCTGGCGGAAATCTGCCTATGAGAAGCTTTGTAGGCGGCTGGTGCGGTACCAGCGACCCGCCCGATTGGGAAGAAGTTCGGTCATGGCCCGAGGCAGCTGGTTTGTGTCCACCCCATACGAGAGCGCATGTTCTTGGAGTAGTTCCAGAAATTATAGTGGGTCGTCTTGTCCGTCGAACCTAATTCCCCATTTCCAAATGCGTTCCGCCATAGGTGCGACGTGGCTATGCTGGCATCCCTCCATGCGTTGGTCGATTGCTGGCACGATCCTCTGCGAGCGGCTGGTCTCCGTATCGGAGGTCTTCGAACTCTGCTGCCGTCACGACGATTGATGGTGCGGGCATTCTTTAATTGGTGGCTGCGGAGACTCGTAACCCGCCTTGGGGTCCATTTAGCGAGTGTAGAATGGTCCAGGAGTAGTAGTGGTGACTTGGGTGGCGAGGAATTCTAGCTCGTCCCGATAGAGTTTGTGGATCCAGCCGGTGCTGACCCCCGGAATGGAAAAGTGTCCCGCAGGGTATGTCTTCTCTAGTTTTTCCTTGTCGTGATTCCATGGTGGTTTTCTGTTGATTTTGGCCCTGAGTCACTGTTTACGGCACAGCATATACTTTCGCGATTGTTTTCGCGCACGGATTACGTGACTGCGCGGGTTCGTTACACTAGTCAACACGACAATTAGGCTGTGGCCCAAAATTACTTTTTCTTATAGATTTCGGCCCCTTGTGCCGGTCACCTGTCTTTTGGCGGGTGCTGAGCTTTTGTTTTTTATGGTATTGATCTCGTCATTTTAGAGCTTTTGTTACTTGAGTTTTGCTGCGGTGGGGGTTGGCCGCGCGTGTACTGAGCTCTCGGTTTTCTTCTTTCTTCTTTTCGACCTGTGGTGCGTCTTCAAATTCGTTGGTATTGATATCTTCAGCTAGGAGCAGCGTTGGTTTCATGGACTGCTTGTGACGAACCATGGCATCTATGGTTCGTTACACCACCACTTCTTCCGGATGGGCGTGTATTTAGCTGTTTTGCTTAAGTCGTGGTGGCGTCGCTGGCCGTGTGCTGTTGTTCGCCTTTTTCCACGTTCTCCTGTCCTTTGGATTGTGCCGAGTCTTCAGATTCGTCGGTGTTGACCTCCTCACTTTAGCGTGGCGTCGGTAACTTTATATTTTCTGCTGCTGTGATCGTCAAACTCTTTCTGCTGTTCTGGATGTTTTGTAGTTGGATGCTGCTTGATGGGTCTATTATATCATAAGACGATGATTGGCTCGGAGTTGTCTGACGTCCCGTGGGGATTAGCAATCTTTGGTAGTACTTTTTCTTGGCATTCTCGGATTGCTGTGCTATGTCGGGTGGCCAAGGATTCCGGGCTGGTTCTGACTTGGGTTCATATGGATCGGCGATTTCGGTGTCAAAGTGTCGGCTTGAGTCTTCTGGTAGGATGGTACTGTCGAACGCGCTGGATGTTTCGATTCTGCAGGGGAACTCGCTTATGGGGCGACGAAGACTTTTTTGGGCAACGAAGATCTCGGACATGGCGCTAGGCATGGCGCGTGTTGCTGGGCTGTCGTTGTCCTTGTTCGATGCTGGTGGTCGGCTCTGAGGGCGTTCAATTTTTCTGTTGCGTTTCACTATAGTAAGCATTGGTTCAGTAATCATGGCACGACGGTCTCATAGCTGTAGCAGGTAGGTGCAGCATTGGATTGTGGGAACATGATTTTTTAGAATTTTAGAATTAAAAAAAAATTTTACATTTTACATTTTTTTGCCACATCTGTTATCTACATCTACAATGTATATATATATATATATATATATATATATATATTTTACATCTAACATGTAAATTATAGATGTACCATTTAGATTCTACATCTCATCCGCTAGGGGTTGCTCGCGCACTGAGCGCGGCAGAGTGTGCTAGCGAGAACGAGAATGAGTAGCGGGTCTCTTGCTGTAGGAGGCGGGGGAAGCAACTGAAAATGAGTAGCGGGTCTCTGCAACTGAAAATTAATGTCTTCATTCTGGCTATAATTGAATCAGATGGGATCATAATTATAGCCAGAACGAAGAAATTAACTTTCAGTTGCAGAGACCCGCTACTCATTCTCTTTCTCGCTCGCACACTCTGCCTCGTTATGTATGCGAGCGCCCGCTGGCGGTGAAGATGTAGTATCTAAATGGTACATGTATAATCTACATGTTAGATGTAGATTATAAATTTTATATGTAGATGTAGATAACAGATGTAGCAAAACAAAAAATATAATATATCATTTTTTTTAATTCGTAAATTCTTTAAAAGCTTATAAATGTATATCCTGACTGAGTACGGGTATAAGTAGATTCACGTCCCCAGCAGCGACACAGAAGTTCCTTCTCGTTTTCATTTTCTTAAAAATATTTTTAAAATTCGGTAGCAACCTCTAAAAAATGTGTTTAAATAAAAATAAAAACTTTAATATTGCTATAAAACCTAAGATAACAAAATTAAGGGTACACGTTTAAATTAAAAAAAAAAAACCTTTTTTTTTGCTCAACCTAATGCGCATACATGTATTACATATGTATGTGAGCTTATGTTTACCCTGCAGTTCTGGCTGTCACGGCATGAAAGTGTCATAGGAAAAATTGTTCGGTCTCGACGTCGCCGTCAGCATGATGGCAGATCGAAGTGGACACATAAGAAAGAGAAGCAGACATCCATAGATTTCCCTCTCTCTCATATTTTTAGTTTTCTCTACCTGCATTCGACCCTAACTCTTCTACTCTCGCTTATTTCGTCTCCTCAAAGGTTTGATGGAAGACAAACCGATTATTTGGTGCAATCTTTTGTTGCGAGCGCCTGTGATTTTTTGTTGTTGTGCGTATATTTAGATGTTAATTCCTTTTAAAAGTAGTTTTTCAGTGGTTTTTAAAGTCAGGTAAGTGGATTCAGTAATAACAGTGCGCGCTGTTAGTTAAATTATATTGTTACATAGGTTTCGCTAGAAAAAATATGTCGAGATTCGAGAACATTCCGCGTGGTTTGTTGAGAGTGTTTGTTTTTGCTCGAGGAAACCTATGTAACTGCAAATACTGGATTTTTAATTTTTTTAAATATATATGCAATTTGACCTTTTCATTTACAGATCAAAAAAGTTCGGAAGTTGCTGGAGAAGGACGCATTGTCTAGGTGCCTCAAAAGTGTGCTGGACGAAACAGTAGTCCAGGAGTACAACCTAAACGGGATTTGCGGCAAAAAATGTTTAAAATGCCCCGCCGGACTATTTCATTTCAGGAGCATTGGTGCTTTTTAACCTGATCGAGTCGGTTAAGGAAAGGCCCTATAGACAATTAAAAATATTTAAATCAACAAAAAATCTAGAAAATCTGTGTAAAATAAATGTATTTACTTTTATTTGAAAACAATTTTGGGTGTCTTTTTCATATGCAATTATCAGTGAAATTTCTTTTAATTTTATGAGAAGTTTCACAGGTGATTTCATATAGGACATTTTTGGAAGTGTCCCGAGTGAAATCACTCGTGGCATGTCTCGAGTGATTTCACTCATGGCTTACACGTATAAGCCACCGGTGAAATCACTAGAATATTCAGTGAAAATTTCATATGAAGTTTCACGAGTGACAAAAGCGGACATGCCCATACAAATTTCATCTGGAGTTTCAGCAGTGAGTCACCAGTGGCATAGGACATGCTATGAGTGATTCACCGAATGAATCACGAGTGAAAAGTGACTTTTACAACTGCAGGGTATCAGGGGTGCCACAGAAATCACTTCCGCTGGAAAATCACCTCAATTCCATTCCGCCGTGCCACACAACGATTTTTCAGCGGAATCAAAATCGCTCACAATTTATCCAGCGATTTGAATAAATACACCCATAAAACACACCTAAAACGATTCGAATCTTACTTTCCCATAAAGGTTGTTCAATTGGTGATTAACCCTCATCCAAATAATTTAACATTATACATGTTAAGTTAATAAAATAAGCATATTAGTAAATCACTATTCATTCCGCTGACTGAATTTTCACTAACGATTCCGCTCTCAATCCGCTGCAGACCGAGGTGGCCACCTAGGGCGATTCGGACTTTCGAAGTCAATACAGTAGTGCCACCTTTTGTAAGTTGAGTTCGGAGCAATATATTTAATATTAATAATATTAAAAGCATTTTTTTTCTTTAATTAAGCATTACAAACGAGAACGAACGTGTGAGTCGCTTCTGGGGACGCGAGTATAAGTAGTTATACCCGTACTCAGTCAGTATATACATTTTTGAGATATGATTTTTTAGAATTTTAGAAAAAAAAAAAATTTTACATTTTACATTTTTTTGCTACATATGATATCTACATCTACATCTACAATGTATATTTTACATCTAACATGTAGATTATAGATGTACCATTTATATTCTACATCTCCTCCGCTAGGGGTTGCTCGCGCACTGAACGCGGCAGAGTGTGCGAGTGAGAAAGAGATAAAGTAGCGTGTCTCTTGCTGGAGGAGGCGGGGGAACCAACAGAAAATTAATTTCTTCATTCTGGCTATAATTATGTTCCGATCTGATTCATATTCAGCAATCTGGTAGATATGGTCATTCTCTACGATACTGCATTTTTAGTTTTATCGTATCTTTAAAATTGTGCCTGCCACAGATGTTCGTTCTTTGTGGGGGCGGAAGGGGGCGGGGCGAAATTTTGAAATACACTTGTAGCAGTGTGATATCACATGAGTCTTGAAACTAAATTTGGTTGCGCTAACTCTTATAGTCTCTGAGATCCAGGCGCTCAACAAGACGGACGGACGTACAGACGGACAGACGGACGGACAGACGGACATGGCTATATCGACTCGGCTATTGATGCTGATCAAGAATATATATACTTTATGGGGTCAGAAACGTTTCCTTCTCTGCGTTGCACACATCCACTTTTACCACAAATCTAATATACCCCTTAACTCTTTGAGTACTTGTGTAATTAGACTGTAGTCCTGGCTGATGACCTTTCGTATGATTTTTTATGTGCATCCAGACAATGGATATACCCAACGATAGGTTAAGCCAAAGTTGAAGTTCACGTTACGTCTGGTATTTTACGACAATTAAAGCGCCTCGATAAAACTGACAAGGGGCGATACTTACCTCTCCAGAAAAGTAAACATTGTTTGGACAACGTATTTGAATCCATGTATGCAACACTTGCAAAAGTATAAATTAATATATTTCACTATTACTTTCGGCCATCTAAAATAACTGTAGGACTTTCGAATCATCTTCTTGGAACCTATATCAGCCTCACGTTCGTTGTCTATAGTTAATGTATTAAACAGTTATACTGAAAGATAGAAAGCATAACAAATTGAATTAAATCCCTGTAGTACAAACAACTTACTACCCTAGTCCGTACATGGGTACTTTCCGAAGTAAACCCCGAACCACTCAAATAGTTAAAAATAATTTTACTCTGTATACTCTACAACCCACCGCGCACCAACGAGCGAACTAGTTCGAACTATTCTCACCAGTAGACGAAAGAAACAGAAGAAAACGAAAGAAAATAATAAAGCAAATAGCCAACAACTAAGCTGCTCTGCCGCTGCGCTGTTCTGTTTTCTGACATTCCATTTCTGTTCTATTTTTCAGCTGCACTTGGTGAGACGCTTTTGTTCCAGCAAAATATAAGTGAAAAGGTGAATATTAAACAATACAATTTTAAAAAAAGTTAAGTAATGAATATAATCTTATCAATGTACAATGTGCAAAATCAAGAAGAAACTAATGAAGAAATATGCATATAAACTAAAACGTGCTCGGACACGAAGATGTCGCACAGCGGCTCGTTTTCTCAAAACACGTTACAAAATTAATAACTTTTGAGCACGGCTACGTATAAGTCTCAAATTTAATACATATATTTACTTAAAATATATACTAAAAATTAATTTTTAAAAGAAAAATTAGAGTATGCGTGTCACTAGAACATTCGTTTTTTTTTACCATAAAAACCATCATAAACGAGAAGGAACGTGTGAGTCGCTTCTGGGGACGCGACTCTACTTATACCCGTACTCAGTCAGTGTTTACATTTTGGAGCATGATTTTTTAGAATTTTAGAATTTAAAAAAAATTTTATATTAAATTTTTTTGCTATATAAGTTATCTACATCTACAATGTATATTTTACATCTAACATGTAGATTCTAAATGTACCATTAATATTCTACATCTCCTCCGCTAAGGGTTGCTCGCGCACTGAACGCGACAGAGTGTGCGAGTGAGAAAGAGATAAAGTAGCGTGTCTCTTGCTGGAGGAGGCGGGGGAACCAACAGAAAATTAATTTCTTCATTCTGGCTATAATTATGTTCCGATCTGATTCATATTCAGCAATCTGGTAGATATGGTCATTCTCTACGATACTGCATTTTTAGTTTTATCGTATCTTTAAAATTGTGCCTGCCACAGATGTTCGTTCTTTGAGGGGGCGGAAGGGGGCGGGGCGAAATTTTGAAATACACTTGTAGCAGTGTGATATCACATGAGCCTTGAATCCAAATTTGGTTGCGCTAACTCTTATAGTCTCTGAGATCCAGGCGCTCATCAAGACGGACGGACGTACAGACGGACAGACGGACGGACAGACGGACATGGCTATATCGACTCGGCTATTGATGCTGATCAAGAATATATATACTTTATGGGGTCAGAAACGTTTCCTTCTCTGCGTTGCACACATCCACTTTTACCACAAATCTAATAGCCTTTTCACACTGGGGACCATCCACCATCCATTTCTGGGATGGTCCGTAAGGTTTTGCCGTTCCGAAAATTTCCCAGTTATTCCACCATCCATCTGGGATGTTCCTAATTCTCATGTTTCAGTGCGGTATTTTTTCGATAATTGTCAAATGCAACCATAAATATATGACATTCACAACAAAAAAATCGGAATTCACTACGAAAATGTAAACAATGACAGACAGGAAAATGGTAAAAACAACAACAAAACATCTGATATGTCAGAATTGTCTCAGGCAGAAAAACTCAGGTCTGTGGACTGGGAATTTTTTTATGAATGCTCTGCAAATCTCATGCAGTATATTGCACGCGCTGTTTGCTGACAGCTTTCCGACTGCTCTGTACTCAGAAAAAGAACCCATAGTATACAATGCCATAGCCATAGGCTATACAAAACTTTCCTTAAAAAGCGCCTCGTTTTTTTTTGGGTATATCTTCACTCCAAACCGCTTTTCAAAAATCATAGAATATATAATTGTATTTAAAACATTGATTGAATTTAGTAGAAGCAGTCACAAATGACCACGCTTCAGTGTTTTCAAAACAGATATCCATTCCAATAAATTCTCCTCGTCAATGTTGACCACATTATTATCATCATCCATGTCCAGCAACATGATTAGATTATGCAAGAATATATATTGGTGCTGAATCAAATTCACAACCATTGCAATATTATTAATATTCTTTTAAATTATAAAAGAAATTTTCCGCCGCATCAAATTGTGTGCACAGTTATTTCTCATGGATGGTGGATGGTGGATGGTGTCAATGTGAATCGGTGTTTCACATCTTTCAAAAATTCCCACCGTTCCCCCAGGATGGACTCAGTGTGCAGAGAGTATAATATACCCCTTAACTCTTTTTTGAGTACGGGTATAAAAATATACATAAAATTGAACAATAGGCAAAAACATTTTTATACAACAAATCTTAATTTTTTATAAATTTATACTAGTAAAAATTATTTAAAAAAATGTAATTATTTTTAAAGTTAACGTCCAAACAACGGCAAGTAAAAACATTGAACAATTAAATGTAAAATAACACTACTCGACAAAATCGAACTTTTTTTCCTCAAGAATCCAAACCGACTCTTTCTGATGAACAACTGGTTTTGTTCCTTGAGAAAAACTCGTGTAATTATAGAGGTATATCTAAGTTATCCCCTATTTCTAAAATGTTTGAAAAAATTGTAACTCGGAATTTGCAACATCTCTGCAAATCACTTATATCTCCGCACTTATGTCTCAGCACGGATTTATAAGGCGACGATCAACAACCACAAAATATATTAGAGTTTATCTCTTTTATCATTAAAGGCTTCCAAGGCTTGCAGACGGATGTCATTTGCTCTGATTTTAGTAAAGCATTCGATTCTGTAAACCATTCCCTTCTAGCACAAAAACTTGACCTTTGAGATGATCGGTTGATGATCTTGGTGTTAACCTAGACCCAAAGTTAAAGTTTTCTGAACACATTTTTACCATGGTAAATAAGGCCATGGGCGTGCTTGGGTTTATAAAGAGGTGGTCAAAAAAGTACACCAGGTCCGTATAGAATCAGTTCAGAAAAACTTTTTACTTTTTGCTCTGCGTGGCCTTAACTGGGATGCAGATGTGAGACTGCCATCTTACCCTCGTAGATTGCTTTTAATAAACCTTTCAACCTTAGTTAGTCGTAGAAAAATGCTTGGTGTGATTTTTGTGCACAACCTGGTCAAGGGTGACGTAGATAGCCCTGACTTGTTGAGCCGCATAAGCTTTACGCTTCCTGTTAGATCTACTAGAAACTTTATTCCTTTGTTCCTTCCGCTTTGTAAATCGAATTATTCCTTGCACGAACCATTTAAGGTCCTTTGCTCGGACTTCAATTCCCTCTACCACATAATATCCACTACTAATTCCCTTCCTCTTCTTAAATCACTAATACTAACATACTTTTTCCGTCATTAGCACTATTTTCTTGTGTTTCTTTGCATGTTGTCCTCTTTTAGTTGTGCTTAGCTCTAATGTTCCTCGTCTGAGTTTCACAAACGGTTCGGTAACACGCGTCGCGCGTCATGAGGCAGCGCCCCTCGGTCGGTTGGGCGGGAGGAGGGGCTGCGTTTCTGCCTGAGTTCCGCGCGTAACAGGCTTCGGCTTGGTGTCGCATGGCCCACTGTAGTCATTGCATACACTAGTCAACACGATTTTTCCTCAAGGAACAAAACCAACATTTTATTAAAGATTTGGGGCTTAGAAATAGTTTGATGATATTTTTTTTTTCTATGGCAGAACTTTTTTTTGAAGAATTTTTTAAATCTGGTATTTTTTTTTAAGCTTTTTTCAAAGGTAGCGATAGTAGGTAGCTATAGTAGGTAGCGATAACTTTAGTATCCTACGTCTGGTTGTAAAGAACTTTGCTATTTTGAAAAGATAATTAAAACAGCTAGAAGTTAAGCCGAAACACTTTGTGATTACAGCTTAAAATGCACCAAAAATACCTTTTTGAAGGCGGCGGGCCCAACTGCCAATTGGGAACAAAGCAAACGAAAAAGGGTTGTACATTTGGTACCTGTTCGCGTTCCTTTGGTATTAAATGTTGTTGACAGTTACTTTTTTCGTGACCTGAGGTAGAATACCTATTCAGGTCAAATGTTTCCTTTATATTCTCACAAGTGCAGGTCCACAAAAATTGGATCTCGTCGCGTCTACCTAATCATAGTCATGGATATATAACGCTATGCCTATAGTGTCTGTGCCTTAGTGTAGTTCTGACTTCCCTCAGAATACGATCGTGTGTTTACCAAAACATCTAACAATTAATTCAAATCAATTGCCATGGATACCTCTGGCCGATCATTTGCATGTGCTTTCCAAGCAGACTCATTTTGCTACATATGTGGTAAGTACATGATGATCAACGAAATAAAAATCGCTTTTACCGAAACTCTCCAAAAACAGTATGAAGAAAACTTTAAAATCAAACCCGAAAGTTTTGTTGAAAAGTGGGCACCAAGCTATATATGTCAAATGTGTAGATTGAATTTAACAGCATATGATTACGACGAAAAGTAAGTAACTTAAATCCACAAAACTATTAACTTTTCCCAAAATTCTAAACATTATTTTTTTCTTACAATTTTTTTTAGAAAACAATTTAACTTTGGTAGTCCAATGATGTGGAAAAAAACAGATATTCACGGCGCCGAATGTTTCTTTTGTTCAGTAAAGAAAACTGGAATTGGGAAACACTTGAAAATAGTTTACCCGAAACAATCTGGCTTCGGCTTTACCCTTCCTGCTCCTTCCGAGGAAATACCGCCCCTAAAACGCCAAAAAGGAGAGGTATCATCCTCGTCGAATGGAACAACGGATTCAAGCAATAACTATTCAGGAGAATGGAAATTTTGCAATCCTATTTCACAGGAACAATTGAACGATTTGGTGAGGATCCTGGATCTTCCTAAAAATAAATCCGAGCTGCTTGGATCTTTTTTAAAATAACTCATTTCCGGACGCGTCATTTGGTTCACGCACAATTTTATATGACGAAGGATGACATGTGCGTTTGCCACGACATTTTCGGACTCTTCAAGCAACTTGGTGAAGCGTACGACCCAAAAGATTGGAGGTTATTTGTTGACAGCAGTAAGGAAAGTTTAAAGGCTGTTTTGCTACATAATGGAAACCAAAAGCCGTCTGTTCTTATCGCCCATGCTGTTAATATGAAGGAAACATATCAAACAATGGCTAAGTTGTTTGTAAGCATAAAATATATAGAACACCAGTTGAAGGTCGCGTGTGACTTGAAGGTTGTAGCCATGTTAACGGGATTGCAAGGTGGTTACACAAAACACTGCTGCTTCCTGTGCCTATGGAATAGTAGAGCTAGAGAACAGCATTACACAACAAATTACAATGTAAAGAATGCAGCTCTCGTGAAGTTTGAAGACGTTATTTTACCACCATTACACATTAAGCTGGGACTAATGAAAAATTTTGTTAAAGCACTGGATAAGGAAGGTGAATCGACGAGTTACCTAAAAAACTGTTTTTCCACGTCTGTCGCTGGCAAAAGTGAAAGAAGGAGTATTTGATGGCCCCCAAATTCGAAAATTGAAAACATGATGGGCGACTATGTGTGGACTCTCATAAGGGAATCTGATTGGAGTGACAAAGGAAGACAGCCAGAAAACTTAAATTATTTTATGAACAGTAACAAGCAGTAAAAAATAAAAAGTTTGTATATCCTTAGAATTGACTAAAAAGTCTAAAAATTACTGATTGTTGTATGGGTTAGGGAATGAAATTCTATATCTCAGGTATTTCTACTTTGGTTTCATTGAAATATGAATAGGTAGAAGCGACAAACGTCTAATTTGTGTAAAAATAAAGGTCAACATTTGACCTGAACAGGTACCCATACCTCAGATTGGGCACAACGAAAGAAAGATCCAATTTTTGTGGACCTGCACTTGTGAGAATATAAAGGAAACATTTGACCTGAATAGGTATTCTACCTCAGGTCACGAAAAAGTAACTGTCAACAACATTTAATACCAAAGGAACGCGAACAGGTACCAAATGTACAACCCTTTTTCGTTTGCTTTGTTCCCAATTGGCAGTTGGGCCCGCCGCCTTCAAAAAGGTATTTTTTGTGCATTTTTTCCATATTTTAGGTTTGGTTAACGAATTTTAGCTCCAAAGTCTCTCCATAGATTTTAATGAGCGATACCTTAAACGACGCCAAATTAACGCACCTATACACAAACATTTTTCGACTTTTCCTGAGTTTTTAAAGTCAAAATTTCGTAAAAAATACCGCACAAAAATCATCATTTTTGCATTTCAATGCTTTATATTTCCCAGACGGTAAGCTGTAATCACAAAGTGTTTGGGCTTAACTTCTAGCCGTTTTAATTATCTTTTCAAAATAGCAAAGTTCTTTACAACCAGACGTAAGATACTAAAGGTTTGTGAAAAAAACTATCGCTACCTCTGAAAAAAGCTAAAAAAAAAAATACCAGACTTCAAAAATTCTTCAAAAAAAGTTCTGCCATAGAAAAAAACCATAATTCTTTAAAAAATTTTAAATCCCCATATCTATCAGAAAAAGTCAGTTTGGATCCTTGAGAAAAAAAAAGTTCGATTTTGTCGAGTAGTAATATCAACGTCCAGACAAGAACAACAATCCTTTCCAATCACAATTTTTTCAACTTTTCCATGACGCACAGTTCGTTTTCCAAAAAACTTTTGTTACACTTCAATTCGAATTTATTCAAGCTATTCAAAACAATAATTTTATAATTTACAAACAATTCAATGTTAGACTATTTTTTTTTTTTTAATTAGTTTAGCTTAGTTTAAAGAACAAATTTTAAATATGATGTTTTAAAACGTAATTTTTGCGCAACTTACAGTTTTTAGCAGCATATTAAAAAAAGTCCGGGCATTGGACTACACGAGAATTTAGTTGCGATATTTAGCAAAAAAAAAAATACTATTATCACAATTGTACTTTTAGGAGATATTAGTTATTTTGCATTCCAACCAGTAGCGAACGCTGCAGAGATGTTGCTCAATATATTCTTTGTTTCGAATTCGAACTAGCTAACAATTAACAATCACAACCTTATGAATGGTACAAATACGTAGATTAGATTTTAGATTTCTATACATGTATACATATGCATTTAAATAAATATTTCAATATTTAAAGAAGAAATTTTCCCTATTTTCAAATGGGGGCAACCATTTCAGATGAATATGCTAATTTTAAATCCAGAGTGGCTTTCACTTGTCTTTGTGCAGAAATTTTTTGATCTGGTAAGTTAACATGAAGTTTAACAAATCTTCGCTTTGTCGCTTTTCTTATGAACTGTAGGTAAAGCTATTTGCAGGGAAGGCTTTTCTTGCACAGTTTTTAAAAACACTTCGATTGCATCTCTATTTCATGATTCAAACTAAAAAAAAACTATAGCAGGACACTATACACTAGTCGACACGAGTTTTCCTCAAGGAACAAAACCAAGCTCTTTTCAGAGGTAGCGCTTTGTCTGGGTTTTAGAAACTTTGGAGCTAAACTCGTTAGCCAAAACTAAAAAATAAAAAAAAATAAAATTAACAAAAAATACCTTTTGGAAGGTTGCGGGCAAAATTTGGAACACAGGAACGCAATCAGGTACCAAATGTACAGCCCTTTTTTTGTTCTCTTTGTTTGGTTAACGAACTTTAGCTCCAAAGCTATAGATTTCCATAGATTTTAATGAGCAATACCTTAAACTACACCTAATTAATGCACCTATACACGAAAAAAAAGACAACACAGGATATAATTTTTGTTTGACTTTTCCTGAGTTTTTAAATTCGAAAAAGTTCGATTTTGTCGAGTAGTGTTATTTGCATTAGACTTGCTACTTTTCTTATGGAGCGGAATAATAAAAGATTCCTTCCAGATTGGGGAGAAGCATGAAGAATGAATAGTTTAAGCAGGAGTCCACACAGAGCGTCGGCACAGTACCTGACTACACAGCCGGGAACTCCGTCAGGACCTGGTGAAAACACCGGCCTAACTAGTCGAAGATCATGAAATAGTGAGCTTTCATTTAACAAGGGCATGAAAATGCCGTTGGACCTTGGTGGCAAATTGGCCATTGCCTGGTCATTGTTTGCTGACATATGGGCAGTTCCGCCAAAAGGTCCACCAGGCGAAAAATCATAAAAAGTCAATAAAAACCGATTTCCATATAATTTTTTTCGGATATTTTTTTTCGAAATTTATTGAAAGGTAACTAATTTACTTGATTGACATATAATTTCATTAACTTTCATGCCAAAAACCTATTCAAATAAGCAAAAGTTCCCGTTTTTGGTATTTTCTGGTATTTTTATAGACATGTTTTCTTTTACTATTATCTCCCAGTAAAAATGTGATTCTTGATAAAAGTTTCTCCTTAAAGTCTTCCTAACATGTTGAACTACCTAAAACCATTATCAGAACGTTTGTCCGACCTCGGCTAATAGTATATTTTTATGCTTTTTTTATCGCGGAATTTGGTAACGTCACGCCAGTAACGTTCGCCAGATGCCTCCGCGGATTTTTAACAAAAAAAGAGGACATGTTTTTACATTTAATAAGTTTGAAAATTACATCTCAATATCTCATTTATTAGCACAAAAAATGTTATACAGATAGCCCTTTCCAATTCACAGAGTTTTGCCATTTTGTACACCAACCTCGAAAACCACTTCTGTTTTATGTAACGCACTACTACTTATATCTTTAAAACCGTACGCTCGATTATTTCCATTTTTTTGGTGAATATAGGTCTAACCAAATTATATTCAACGAAGATAATATTTTTTCCGAACTTCAGCTTTTTGACTATTTTTTTCAACATTTTTTCGTACGAAAGTAACGTAACGCCAGATAGGAACTGCCCATATTGAGAAATTATAGCAAGGATGGAAGTGCGGACGTTCTACGCTTACTATTTACGAAGCTGTAAAACTGAACTCTTAAAAAAAAGTAACGAAAATGGAAAAGCATGGCAGAATTAATTTCACGCACAGGAATTCTAGCTCTTGTTGAACATGAAATGTTCCGACGTGAAGTTTGAAGTCCACGTTGGGACGAACGGTCATTTCTATAAATTGTGTACCGACCTGCCAAAACTTCGGAACTAAGAATGTCCGGCTTTAACCGGACTCGGTAAGCAAAATAACGTGGGACGAGAATGCGAGACTCTCAAGAAAAAGAGTGCTCAGCTTACTACGCAAGCCTCTAGCATTCTGGTAGGTAACTAAGAGGGTCATGTTGAACCTGGAACATGAAATGTTCCGACGTGAAGTTTGCGGCCACTGCAATGAGAACCCCACCTCCACGTCGAGACGAACGGTCAATTCTAAAAATTGTGTACCGACTTGCCAAAACTTCGGAACTAAGAATGTCCGGCTTTAACCAAGTCTCGGTAAACATAATAACATGGGACCAAAATGAGAGACTCTCAAGAAAAAGAGTGCTGAGCTTACTACGAAAGCCTCTAGCATTCTGGTAGGTAACTAAAAGAGAGGAAGTTAGCTTTTTGGATGGGTAGAAGTTGAGGGGTAAGATGAGGGTAAAGATGGAGCACTGGTCTGACTACTAAGAAGAGTTATGGGGGGCCTATTATTTTTCTTAGCCTTAAACTCTTTAACCACCAAATACTCCGGCCAAAACTTGGCGGAACAAATGGTTTCAAATTGAGTCGGGGAGACGCTTATCTTGAATGAAGATATCTCTCTGGCGTAAGAAAAGTTAAATTTTGCCACCTTTAAGCCGACGGCTTTTATTTTGCTTTGTATAAAATGGTTACATAATTGCAAAGCCAGCAAGGGATATTGGGCTGGTTATGGGTGATCTGCTTCTTGCAGGTTTTTTTGGCGCAGACGACAGCAAATTCCATAATGATTTCTTTAATTTTTTTTTTCCAAAAAAAAAAGCAATATAGCATATAGCATATAGCAATCAGACCAATGTGCAGAGCCAATGCTTAGAGCAATGCTTAAAGCGAAATCGGTAAAAATAAGATGAGAGAAGAGCTTATTAGTGAGAGCGTTACGGCACAGAAAGTTACGAGAGCGAGAGAGAAAGAACAGTTATTGACAGTTAGGTGATAGAGAGAGAGTGACAGACGGCAATAACTACGACAAAGAGCGGCTAAATGTAATGAGAGGGCGTACTTACGAAAAGCAACAACACAAACACAAGACTAACCGACGCACAAAATTAATTTAAAAAGTTGTGTTTTTACACAATTATTAGGCATGCACCCGCGGTAAAGATTGATTTTAATGTACGTTAGTAAGAGAGTTAATTTAAAGATAAACAACCACCGGCTGTTTAAGCAAAATAAAAAGAAAATGCGGAGCGCAAAACAAAAACACGTCTGGTCACTACGATAGAGATGGAACGGGTGAAAAGTGAATGGAATGGAAAGTGTTACTGAAATCAAAAAAATTCAGTCGGCTTAGAGTGATAAATAGTGTACAGATAAAATAAATCTGTTTAGACCGATTTGGCTAATTGTTAAAAAATAGTTTAAAAGTGTGGAAAGTTTTACATACAGGCAGGCTCCGGTTTTCACATACACTTTGCGTTTTACTTTTCAGAAAAAGGTCATGCTTTCATTTCGAGGTGCTCTGAAATCCACTTTTGTGAATTTATTTACTCTTTGTACTGTTAAGCGCTAGATTTACTCCTGTAATACCCACGCGTTAGCGCCAGCTCCTTAAATAGGCCTCGGTTATGTTTAACATATACTCATCGATATCCAAGTCGGGCTTCCACAGCTGTTAAGATGAATTCACTTTTTTTTGACCTGACCACTTTTTATACCCGTACTCAAAGAAGAGTTAAGGGGTATATTAGATTTGTGGTAAAAGTGGATGTGTGTAACGCTTGATCAGTACCAATAGCCGAGTCGATAGAGCCATGTCTGTCTGTCCGTCTGTCTGTCTGTCTGTCTTGTTGAGCGCCTGGATCTCAGAGACTATAATAGCTAGGGCAACCAAATATGGTTTCCAGCCTCATGTGATATCACACTGCTACAAGTGTATTTCAAAATTTCGCACCGCTTATATTATATTATTAACTTAACAACTGGAATCATGACCTGTGTCATGACCGGGCCTGACACCCATTTTTTTCAAAAGACCAAAAACTTATGTCAAGCATAGATTTAGGTTAAAAACTACTATAAATCACAAACTACAAGGAAAACACTGCATGAAAAACAAAACACTAATATTTTGGGCATAATTTACATCCTTGCATGGCCACGTATCGCACTTCAAAAACAATAAAAATCTGTATTAAGTTTATTTTTTCCAAAAATTTTGTATGTTGCACACAGTTGAAATGTAAAACTGTGTGATGTCATAAAAAATATAACTCACAATACTCAGATCAGTAGAAAACTCTTAGATTAGTATTAAGCCGATGTAAATATCACAAATATTAGATCATAGCTAAGCTAAAACTTATTTCTAATAAAATTACAATAATAAAAATAAAAAAATTAAATTGATTATAAAACTCTAATTGGAATTTTTTTAGCTGGAAAGCTATGGACCATGATGAAACTATATAATTTCATAATGTCATAATGCAATGGACTACAACTCGAGAGAAGCCTAAAAAAGTAGATACGGAAATACATTATTTTGTTTATAGTTTGTTATACCAGTACTCAAAAAAGAGTTAAGGGGTATATTAGATTTGTGGTAAAAGTGGATGTGTGCAACGCAGAGAAGGAAACGTTTCCGACCCCATAAAGTATATTCTTGATCAGCATCAATAGCCGAGTCGATATAGCCATGTCCGTCTGTCCGTCCGTCTGTCCGTCCGTCCGTCTTGATGAGCGCCTGGATCTCAGAGACTATAAAAGCTAGGGCAACCAAATTTGGTTTGCAGACTCATGTCATATCACACAGCTACAAGTGTATTTCCTAAATTTTCGCCCAGCCCCTTTCCGCCCCCACAAAGGACGAGAATCTGTGGCAGGCACAATTTTAAAGATACGATAAAACAAAAAAGTATCGTAGAGAAAGCACATATCTACCAGATTGCCGAATCTGAATCAGATCGGATCATAATTAAAGCCACAGATTTTCGTCCTTTGTGGGGGCGGAAGGGGGCGGGGCGAAATTTTGAAATACACTTGTAGCAGTGTGATATCACATGAGTCTTGAAACCAAATTTGGTTGCCCTAGCTCTTATAGTCTCTGAGATCCAGGCGCTCAACAAGACGGACGGACGGACAGACGGACAGACGGACAGACGGACAGACGGACGGACAGACGGACATGGCTATATCGACTCGGCTATTGATGCTGATCAAGAATATATATACTTTATGGGGTCGGAAACGTTTCCTTCTCTGCGTTGCACACATCCACTTTTACCACAAATCTAATATACCCCTTAACTCTTTTTTGAGTACGGGTATAAAAAGTGCAAAAACTCAATAGCACTGGTATGATGTCAAATTCATGTCAATGCATTATTAGGTCATCTATTTTTTCCCTTTTGCAATTAGGATTTGTTTAGTTCTATAAAAAGCTGTTTACTTTTTACTTAGGCGAGGAATTGTTGCCGTTTTTAAAACGGAAAAGTCTTGCGTTTTACTAATGCGGGAACGCCTGACTTTTCCTTTTAAAAAGGAAAGGAGCCTGCCTGATAAATTTTTGATCTATTTTAAAAAATTTTTTGTGTGAGTATTTTTATCATTAATATAAGTATACAGATTAGTAAAGCTGCTGCACAAGAAGATGATTTTCAAATATGATTGAGGAAGAACGGGCATCCGTACGAGAGGGAATAACATGAAGCATCCATATGCGTAGCGGGAGACGGAATGGGAGTCGATGAACTGAAGATGCCGGAAACGGGAATGGAATTTTGTATAGATTTATTGAGTATATTAGGATATACGAAAATTAATTTTTGATTTTATAAATATTACTTAAAAGATCAGCAGGTTGTTTATATTTTTGTTCCCGAACATACAAGTTTTTATTTACATGCTATGTGCCATTCGTTTTGAAATCATAATTCAAATCCTAATAATCTTGCGATTTACGAACACCTGAGCATACTTTTTACGTTTTGACTGTCAAATCGTACCTTTTTGCGATTTGATATAACCGGAGCCCTGACCCAGAGGTGTCATGAAATTCCGTTGACCACCTCTTTATAAACCCAAGCACGCCCATGGCCTTATTTACCATGGTAGAAATGTGTTCAGAAAACTTTAACTTGGGGTCTAGTTTAACACCAAGGTCATCAACCAAGTTCATTCTCCCCAAGAGCAACCGCAGAGGGTGGAAGGATCCAACAAGGGGCTGAAGCGATGAAATGTCATTACTTTGCATTTCGAGGAATTTAGGTGTAACATATTTGCACAACAGCATGACTGAAAGTTATTGAGATCGGATTGCAAGCGAGAGTGAAGTGAAATGTCCTTATACTGGACGCAGAGTTTAACATCATCCGCATACATGAGTACTCGAGTATTTGTTAATACTGAAAGCAGGTCATTAATAAAGAGTGTGAAAAGTAGGGGGGCTAAATGGTTGCCCCATGGTACTCCAGAAGTAGCCTTAACAGGTGAAAAGAAGGAGTTTTTGAAGAGAATTCTTTAAGACCTTGAACAAAGGTAGCTAGAAATCCATCTCAAAAGATTGATCGGATACGTCAGTGCACAAGTACCAATCACAAGGACACAAGGTCCAAGCAAAATCCCTGTCTGGTTTCCCAGCCGGAAAATCCCCAACAAATTCCTCAATTAATAGCCAGTGGCGCAAGTAACGTAATTTCACCTTTGTTTGCTATTTGAATTGCCCACTGCATATAAACATTGTAACCGCTTATAATTACTCAATCTATTCGCCTTTGCAACCGTTCTTTCGTCTCTTCGACACGTGCCTTTCTCCTTTACTTTACTATCTCGCTCTTTCGTTCTATCGATCTCTATTCATAGCATCGCGTAGGGCACGGGCAATTTGGTTCGTCTGCCCTAACATACATTCGCAAAGGTCATGATCTGGTCCAGCACTTGCATGCCTTTGCAATCTCTCGAACTTTTCTGTCGTCGCATATATACATACGCATATATTCGGTCATATTTGGTGACACACGAATTGTGGTCTATATATGCATCTCGCTTCCAAGTTTCTTTTGCTATCGTTCTCTTCATCTATGCTGCTCTCTCGCATTCTTTCTCTCTATCTATCGCTCGTACTCGGCTCAGCAGCAGCCCGAGCTTCTATCGTTTATTTGCTCTCTCTCGCTTGCATTAGGGCACGGGCAATTCGGCGCGCCTGCCCTTTCTCAGTCTGGTATTGATCTTCATAACGTATCCATCGCATCACTTTATCGGTCATACTGACGCCTACCTTACATTACCAATATATAAAAAATTGTACATTACCCATTGAAACGCTAGACTTTTTTCACTCCAAAATTTGTTGCGACGAGCCCGCCAGCCGCTGAGTGCGCCAAGCGCATATAAGGCAGACAACACGGTTCGTTACAACGTTCCGATAGCCTATCCGTTGGATCCAATACTGTAGACCCAATAGCGACCGACACTTCGAATGCAGGATATTAGGAGTCTTCAGGTATAGTAAGCGGAAGGGCTTGGGTTAGCTACTCTATGGTCGGATCCGAGACAAAACTCAGATCAAGCAATCTACCCAAGGAATTTTGCACATGGTTGAAGGAGACAGGAAGAGTTCTAACAAGCCGTCGATAAAGTCTTGTCGTTACATGGGCACGAGGTTATTAGACTCGTTTACGGAAGACCAAACAGTACCTGGCAAATTGAAATCACCAAGAACTATCATATCGTCTTTATCTGATAGCGAGGAAGAAACAGTGTTTAAAGAGGACAGGTGCAAAATTAAATTTTAAATTGTGTTCCTTGTTTTCCCCTCACTACCCCTTAATTATACATAAAATGTTGTTAAAAACACGCAGAACGTGCTGGAGTCAAAACTAGTAACTTAATAACTCAACTATTGATAGTTAACTCATGTAGGTGTAAATAGGCTATTATATGGGTACCCATTTCATTACCCATTATATATGTACCCAAATCGTCAACCACAAGAATAGTTCCCATTTTATAGATCGGGGGTAAACGATATTCGCCGATGGACCCCATGCCAGGACATTGCGGATAAAAAATGGAAATAAAGAATAGCATTGCTTGGGTTTGCCGGTAAGTACTGGTGATCTGTTAGGGACTGGTCATATCACAACCTCGCAACTAGTGCCCAGTACTACATGGATTAACATGGATTAGCTGATCAACGATCGATAGCACCTGCCATCTTGGTTTGGATAAATTTCACCAGAGGATGCTTAACATCAGTGCATACGTGCTCGTTCAACTGAGCAGTGCATCAAAGCAGGTATTTTTCAGGTAAAATTAGTTTTGAGTCATTTGGTCAAACGGCTGCAAGTTGACCGTTTATCCATAGATTTTAATGAACAATATTTTAAATGACGCCTAATTAATGCGTCTATCTAAAACTAAAAATGCAAGCCAAGAACTATTTTTTTTCGACATTTCCCGAGTTTTTAAAGTCGAAATTAAAAAAAAAGAATACCGCAAAAAATCATGAAAATTGAATTTGAAAGCTTTATATCTTCCAGGTGTTCTAGTGTTGACTAGTGTTATCTAAGTTTATTTTCTTACTCAACATTATTTTTAAGAACCATTATCTTCTAGTAATAATCTTTGTTAAGGATCTCACTCTCTCCAAATTATCTCCCCTTACTGACAATGGATGATAGTGCATGGAAATCCAGTGCGAGCAGCTATACATGCTGAGAGTACTTGTGAATCAAGGAACAGGTTTGCGTGTCTGCCACATTAATGCCCAAAGCCTGACTAAAAAAATTGACGAATTTATGTATATATTTGTCCAGTCCAATGTTGATTTCATATGTTTGTCTGAAACGTCTCATGTTAATGATGTGTTAGTAGAATGTTTTGGCTATGACCTGTTTCGATCTGATCGAGATAGTCACGCAGGAGGTGTAGCCATATATGTAAGTAAACGTCTAAATGCAAAATTTGTATGTAAACACCCTAGTGATAGTGTAGTCGAATGGATATTTGTCCAAGTCTCCAGTGCAATACACTCCACAAAAATTTTAATTGGCCGTGTATAGATACCCTTCTCCTCACAATAACCAACACAACAAAAAAAGTATTAGCGAAATCGGTCATGGGTGATGCTGAGACCAAGGAAAATAGGGATTCATATATATATATATATATATATATATATATATATATATATATATATATATGTATATAGATAGTAGGATATACGAAAATAAATTTTCAACTAATTCCCGAGTTCCAAAGTAAGTTTTTAAAAAAGATATTTTATTAAACATAGGAGGCGAATTCCCCAACTCGATATTTAGAAGTCTCAAACGGAATTATTATTTGGTTCTCGAGTTCTTCATCTCGAGACCTCGGTTATGAAGCTTCAAGCTTATCTCCATAAGCTTTTGGCTTCGGCTGATGTATTGTCTTCGGGATTGAGTGATGATGGCTTCGGCTGAGAGAGTCGAAGCTTCGGTGGCGAGAGGCGTTGTTTTGAAGAGAGATGGTGATAGCGATGCGTTGGCCTATGCGTGGGAGGCTTGGCGGAGGCGTCGGCTTGGATGAAACGGTCAGCCGCAGATGGTGATTGGTGTCGGCTTTCCTCTTTGGAACTCACTTGTTTACATGAGTTCTCCCTTCTGTTGGAGTGTGGTATCGATTCTAATTAGTCATAGGGTGGAGTGTGGGATCGAGCTGATAACGTATTGGTCAGCGACGTTTCTATTGCACTCCAGAGTTTCGGTATGCATGGGACTTCCTGTCGGTTCTGCGTTGTTTATGCAGGTGTTGGGGTATCTTATATGGTTATCTTATTTCATATAGAGATACATGGGGGTAAGGGTGAGTGCTGGGCATATGCATAATCGTGTGTAAGTGTGGGTGTGGTTATGAATGTGTACAGTGCTTAACGTATACTTAATGCAGGGCATTATGGATATGTTACTATATGTATATCAGCAAATTTGTTTATAATTAATTCCGCTCACACAATTTTTTATTTAGGCAATTTGGTTTGAAATCGCGAGCTCATTAGAAATTCAAAATTTTGCGATTTACGATAACTGGAGCACGCGTTTTTGCGATTTAACCTGCCATTAGTAAGCACATGGAAGGTGGTTGGTAAGCCAAATTTTTTTTATTTATTCTGGGTATAATAATAAAAACTAATCTTAATTGCAAAATGAAAAAAAAAGATTTATCGATGAATTGACAATTAAGCTTTTGCCTCTTTTATACATAATTTTTATAAAACTCGGTTAAACATAACACATAACAGAGGCTTTTTTGTATGAGCTGGCACTAGCGCATGGGTATAACAGCAGTAATAACAGTACTGAAGTAAATAAATTAGTCTTTTGCGAATTTCAAAGTGCCTTGAAATGAAAGGTATGACTTTCTGCTGAAAACGTAAACGCAAAAGTAAGTTAAAGCCGGAACCTGCATGTACATATTATATATATATATTTAATTGGGCGGAAAAACTTTCTTTTGGATGTTACACATATCTACTTACCTTTACCTCTTTAAAGATACGGAAATAAATTTCAAAGCATCTGTCTGAGCTGCCAAGCTATTGAAAGCTGTTTATGCTCAAAAAACCGAATAAAAAAATTGGGTTTCTTTGCTACGTTAAAATATTTATTTAATTAGCTATTTATTTATAAAACCGATTTCTTGCTCTTATTCAAATAAATCTAGGAGAAGGCATATGCAACCTTATGCGGAGACACATTAGCATAGAACTAATTTGTGCTCTGTCGGCTGATCAAACTAAAGCCGAAACGGCAGGTGCAAAGCGCCCTTTTGCAGTGATATCACAGCAGCGTTGCCGAATGTCAGCGTTTACTTTTATTGTTGTTATATTTTCTTAGACAACTCAAGGCTTTTACATGACCCAAATAAAAAATATAAATTAAATATAATAAGCTAACGGAATTTAATAATTACTTTACCTAATAGTTTTAATTACTCTTTATAATTTCATTATATTCAATGCAGTAATAAAGTGTTTTTTTTTAGTCTGGACGCTGATATGCAATGACTGCACCATCAAGTGGCCCATGCGACACCAAGCCGAAGCCTGTTACGCGTGGAACCCTGGCAGAAACGCAGCCCTCCTCCCGCCCAACCGTCCGAGGGGCGCTGCCGCATGACGCACGACGCGTGTTACCGAACCGATCGCGAGCATGCAGGAAAGATAGGTGTTAGACTAAAATTCGAGGAAAATTAGAGCTAAACACAACTCAAAGAGCTAAACATGCACAGATATTTAAAGAATAGTACTAATTACGGGAAAGGTATGTTAGTATTAGTGATTTAAGAAGAGGAAGGGAATTAGTGGTGGATATTATATGGTAGAGGGAATTGAAGTACGAGCATCTCAGTTAAGGCCACGCAGAGCAAAAAGTTTTTCAGGACTGATTCTATACGGTCCTGGTGTACTTTGTACTGGGGTCACCATACACAAGAGCCGTATATAAAATCGGACGAACAAGCGAGATGTAGAGAGTCTTCGTTATATAGGGGTCGTCAAATTCCTTTGACCACCTCTTTATAAGCCCAAGCACACCCATGACCTTATTTACCATGCTAGAAATGTGTTCAGAAAACTTTAACTTTGGGTCTAATTTAACACCAAGATCATCAACCAAGGTAATTCTCTCAAGAAAACCACCGCAGAGGCTATAAGGAGCCAAAAAGGGGCTGGAGCGATGAAATGTCATTACATTGCATTTCGAGGCATTTAGGTGTAACATTTTTGCACAACACCATGACTGAAAGGTTTTGAGATCGGATTGCAAGCGAGAGTGAAATGAAATGTCCTTATACTGGACACAAAGTTTAACATCATCTTCATACATGAGTACTCGAGAGTTTGTTAATACTGAAGGCAGATCATTAATAAAGAGTGTGAATAGTAGGGGGCCTAGAAGGCTACCCTGTGGTACTCCAGAAGTAACCTTAACAGGTGAAGAGAAGTAGTTTTTAAAGAGGATTCTTTGAGACTTAGAACGAAGGTAGCTAGAAATCCATCTCAAAAGATTAGGCGGAAACTCTAAATGGTCAAGTTTTTGTGCTAAAAGGGAATGGTTTACAGAATCGAATGCTTTACTGAAATCAGTGTAAATGACATCCGTCTGCAAGTTACCTTGAAAGCCTTTAATGATAAAAGAGGTAAACTCTAATAAATTTGTGGTTGTTGATCGTCGCCTTATAAATCCGTGCTGGGACGGAGATATAAGTGATTTGCAGAGATGTTGCAAATGCGGAGTTAAAATTTTTTCAAACATTTTAGGAATAGCGGATTACTTAGATATACCTCTGTAATTATTTGCATCAGACTTACTACCTTTCTTATGGAGCGGAATAGTACATAAGTACACAGCCGGGAACTCCGTCGGGACCTGGTAAAAACACCGGCTTAACTAGTCGAAGATCATGAAGCAGTGAGCTTTCATTTAACAAGGGGCTGAAGATGCCATTCGACCATGGTAAACTTTTTGGATACGGCTGACCAGAGTAGCTTTCATGAGAATAGGTTGTTTGGAAAAATTTGGCAAAAAGATCGGCAATCACCTGATCATTGTTTGCTGACATATTTAGAAAAGATAGCGAGGATGTATGTGCGGACGTTCTATGCTTAATATTTACGAAGCTGTAAAACTGTGTGGTCCTGTGAAAATCGTATCCTGCATCGAGATAGGTAGTTTTTATAGCATTGAGCGTTAAGAATGGAGAAATTTGACCGAGCTATTACATAGTGAGAAAGAGAAGAGAGAGAACCAACTTCTCGAAATTTTTTATAATGTCTTGATTTTAAGTTTTGGTAAACCAAGGAGGCTTTTCAGATCTAACCGGACAAGAAAGTGAAACTAAAGAATCAAAAAATGTGTCAAGTATATTTTAAAAAATGTTTGTGAATTTCATAACGTCAGTGCACAAATACAGTGCGCACCAATCAAAACCACTAATAAGGTTATTAAGCTTCGTAAGCACGGCTTTACGAAAGCAGCGAACGAGTCCGGTAGCCTACTCGTTCGATCCAATACAGTAGGTCCAATATCGAACGACATTTCGAATATAGTGAAGACTCCTTTCAGGTATAATGAGCGGATGGGCTCGGGTTAGCAACGCTATGGTCGAATACGAGAAAAGCACAGATCAACTAATCGACCCAAGCAATTCTTCACATTGTTGGCTGGAAACAGTGATAGGTCCAACAAGCCGTCGACAAAGTCATGTCGTGACATGAGCACAAGGTTATAAGACTCGTTTACTGAAGACCAAAGTGTGCCTGGCAAGTTTACATCCCCAAGAACTATAATAAGGTCTTTATCTGATAGCGGGGAAGGCACAAGACACAAGAAGCGGACAGGTGCTGCCCGTATATTAAAATATCCGAGTAAGGTGGAATATACGAGCAAGTAATGAAAATAGAAAAGCCTGGGAGAGTCAGTTTCACGCACAGAAATTCACGCACAGGTCATGTTGAACCTGGACCATGAAATGTTCCAACGTGAAGTTTGAGGCCACTGCAATTAGAACCCCACCTCCACGTCGAGACGAACGGTCAATTCTAAAAATTGTGTACCGACTTGCCAAAACTTCGGAACTAAGAATGTCCGGCTTTAACCAAGTCTCGGTAAACACAATAACATGGGACGAAAATGCGAGGCTCTCAAGAAAAAGAGTGCTGAGCTTACTACGAAAGCCTCTAGCATTCTGGTAGGTAACTAAAAGAGAGGAAGTTAGTTTTTTGGATGGGTAGAAGTTGAGGTTGAAGATGAGCGTAAAGATGGAGCACTGTTCTGACTACTAGAAAGAGTTATGGGGGCCTATTCTTTTTCTTAGCCTTAAACTCTTTAACCACCAAATAATCCGGCCAAAACTTGGCGGAACAAATGGTGTCAAATTGAGTCGGGGAGACGCTTATCTTAAAGGAAGATATCTCCCTGGCGTAAGAAAAGTTAAACTTTTCCACCTTTAAGCCAACGGCTTTTATTTTGCTTTGTGTTTGAGCGTAGAGGCGTGCGAAGCTCCACAGATGGTTTCCCAAAATAAAAGGCGGTAGAGTCCAAGTTCTTCAAGTATATTCTTAGGATTTTATTCGTAATGTAGGTAATCGCGTGCATAAGCCGGCCGTTTGCTTGTGGTTGAAGAAGCGCATTAAATCTAGATCGGTGGTACTCAAGCTGCCGAGGGCTGTCGGAGGCGAGAGCGGGAGCGTGAGCGTGGGCGGGAGCGTAAGGGTGGTGAGTATGCGGTCGAGCGTGCGTTACCGGGGGGAAAAACGCTCATAAGCGTGAGAGCGAGAGCGAGGGCAACAGCTTGCGTAGCTGGATTGCTAACAGTGGTGTGGCTGGAATGCCCACAGAGCTGTTGCCCCGCCAGCGCCCTCCTCACTCTGAACATTCTCCCCCCCCCTTGCAGGATTGCAAAGACCCTACATGCTCCGATTTTGAAGCAAGGAGGTTGCTGATGAATCCGGGATGCCTATGACGGGGCGGCTCAGAGAAAGACGAGGGCGCACATCGGCGCTGTACGCTGAAGATGAAGGCGGCGGTGCCGCAGAGGAGCCAGATGGGTGCCGAGACTCGGGAAGGTGGAGTAACGTGTTGTGGCTCCGGTTACACACCTTACACCGATCCCCGCTTCGGCAATCCTGGCCGGAATGTCGGTGAGCCAGGCAATTGGTGCAATAGTTGAAGTGGAGGACAGCTTGGAGCCTCCTTTCGGAATCTAGACGGAGAAAGCGGCGGCATTTCCGTAGAGGATGGATTTCAGAGCAGACTCGGCATTGGTAGGACTTAATACCCCGTGAACGTCTGCTCTCCACGGTGCGGTCGAAACGGCTTACGTCTGGCCAAGCTGTGGAATTAAGTACGGATGTGGAATTGGGTACGGATGTGGAATGTGACTCGCTGGTAGCTGGATCGCCACGATGCAGAAGCGTGTGGTGTCGTCCTCCACAAGTGTTGCAATTGTGGGAGCTTTGACATTCTCGAAGCAAATGGCCTTTTGCGAAGCAAATTAAGCAGAGCTGCTTTTGCCTTATGCAGCTGGAGCGGGCACCTCAGTGGCGAGAGCTGACGGGGCTGCTGACGAAGGTGCCCTTCGGATCTTGTTTGGTCACAGCTGGAACCTTCAGAGTGACAGGAGACGGGAACAGGACCGATTTGGTCCTTGCCGCAGGGCTGCTACTGGCTGCTCTCGGAGTGAGGGGTGCCTTGATTTTCTGAGTCGGCGTAGTTCCGGAGGCGGACGAGGTGCGTAGCCGGTTGGAAGAGGTCACAGGCAAAAGCTGGTTGCCGTCCTTGTGACCTGTTGGCATATTCCGTACTCACACACGCACAGAAAATCGGACTTGGAAGTCTTGGAGGGACAGAAGAATGATCTGAGTGAAACAAATGGTTACTTATGGAAGGCTGTCAGGAAAAAGGCCTCGAGCTTGTTGGAAAACAATAGTCGGGTCGACTCGGATTGTTTGAGATCACCGTGAAGTGAAATTTCTGAAACAATGAGTGACTTATATTGCGCTGAGCGGAGGAGAGGACCGGTCACACTGATTTTGGCAATATTTTGCAAATATTGTTAGTGCGGGCTCCTCCGTTTACCTCTTTGACGCAGTCGTGATGAGAACGGGGTTATTTGCGGATGGTCGGCGAACGGAATGGCATTTAAATCCTCTATAGTTGATTGGAATGGGCGATAGTTTGCTCTTTATGTCAGTTTGGATCGACAAAGTGCAGATAAACCTAGTCGCCGTAATCGTTACCGGAAGCTACAGTCAAGAATATGACTGCGGAGTGGGCGCTGGAGAACTATCGGGAGAAATACCGAAGGAAAACAGAAAAAATCGGAAAAAGGATGACGAAACGGTTTAGATTAGAAATCGTGGATCGTTCAATTTATTTCTATAGTGTCGGTGTGTTTGTTTGGAAATTGTCTTTTTTTTAATTTTTGTATTTATTTATTTTGGTTGAACGCGAAACTTGGTTACGATACCGATATTTTGGATTGCACCACCTCTAATGAACGGAACAAAAACAACAACAAAAGATCGCGAGTAATTTATTTGGAAAGTGGAGAATTTTGGAGTTGGGGTAGCGATCGTGAAAAGTGGCTGGAGTGCACGGATTGTACAAAATCGAATTTTATATTAAATTTGGCACTTTCGCGCAGTATGTATGTAGTATGGAGTGAGGTATTTTTCTACGGGGAGTGTTTTTTGTATGGAATATTGTTATGGATATAGTTGGCAATATATTGCGGCCAACTATGGAAATAAATGTATGTACATATGTATGGAAGTAAATATTTGTTTGTGTATACATAGGTATGGAAATAAAACACTTAATTTTAATTGTAGTTGCACTCGGAGTGTGCCAGTGTATATTTTCTATTGGGGTGGGTCGTGCATGGAATGCACTTGGAGAGACACGGATGTAGATGTGTATGTATGTACGCAAGCCGCTCTCATGGGCTGGAATGTGCGTACATACATATGCTCGGAATGCACTTTATCGTTAATATTTTTCTTTTTAATTGTTGTCACAATTAAACAAAACGGAATTGAAAAACTACCGTAGCACTGGTAGTTGGAGTTGGAGGAACGGAGAACGGCCGGAATCGCCGATAATATGGCGGTGTCGAAAAAAGAAGAGACACGGATAACGAATGGCACAGAATGAAGGAATAAGTACATATATAAGAATATATATATGTACTTATATCGCTGAACTCGGACTTTTCGGAATTTTGGAACACCAATCGCGAATGAAAGGGACTTGTGGCACACGAAAATCGTACTTATCTTGGGATTCTGGTGTGGTGAAGGCGATGCCGTGCTCGAAGGCTGGATATAGTTGGGGAAGGCGAAGTTTATCCATCTCGAAGGACCAATGTTTGAGCGTAGAGGCGTGCGAAGCTCCACAGATGGTTTCCCAAAATAAAAGGCGGTAGAGTCCAAGTTCTTCAAGTATATTCTTAGGATTTTATTCGTAATGTAGGTAATCGCGTGCAAAAGCCGGCCGTTTGCTTGTGGTTGAAGAAGCGCATTAAATCTAGATCGGTGGTACTCAAGCTGCCGAGGGCTGTCGGAGGCGAGAGCGGGAGCGTGAGCGTGGGCGGGAGCGTAAGGGTGGTGAGTATGCGGGCGAGCGCGCGTCACCGGGGGGAAAAACGCTCATAAGCGTGAGAGCGAGAGCGAGGGCAACAGCTTGCGTAGCTGGATTGCTAACAGTGGTGTGGCTGGAATGCCCACAGAGCTGTTGCCCCGCCAGCGCCCTCCTCACTCTGAACACTTTGTATAAAAGCGGTTACATCATTGGATGTGTGGTCAGGGGCTAGCCGCGAGACAAAAACTTGTCGCTTTGATGGGACTCCAACCAGTGGTTTTGGCACCACAGGCCTAGAACCTATCAAATAAAATGTAAGTTTTTTGAAAATCTAAAATTCTAAAAAATCATAATCTCAAAATATAGCTGAGTACGGGTATAAGTAGAGTCGCGTCCCCAGAAGCGACTCACACGTTCCTTCTCAAAAATGTATATACTGACTGAGTACGGGTATAAGTAGAGTCGCGTCCCCAGAAGCGACTCTCGTTGATCATATGATTTTTCAGAATTTTAGAATAAAAAAAAAATTTTACATTTTACATTTTTTGGCTACATCTGCTATCTACATCTAAAATGTATATTTTACATCTTACATGTAGATTATAGACGTACCATTTATGTTCTACATCTCCTCTTACACTAGCTCTTATAGTCTCTGAGATCCAGGCGACAAACAAGACGGACAGACATGCGTTGCACACATCCACTTTTACCACAAATACAATATACCCCTTAACTCTTTGAGTACGGGTATAATAATGGACCCAGGATGTTTTTTTATTTCGACTTTTCCTAAGTTTTTAAAGTCAAATTATTATGAAGTGGTGCTTTTTTTTAAGTTTGAGTCTTTTTAGATGACCTTGAATAACCCCCTGCACTGCTGAGAATCTTGCGGTAATCGACCAATTTAAATTTTTTTAATACCGCCGGTGGAAGTTACGGGTTTCTCGGAGTATTACTTTACGATAATCTTCGGTAGTTGCCTTTTCAGTTAATCTTTTTATGTTTTTGATATATTCTGATTGATTTTTAATATAATTTTGCTCAGAAGTGGGGCACCTGTATATTATTATTGTAATATCACTATAAGAAAGCTCAACCTACCTACATGTAGAGATTTTTTATTGTTTGTTAACTAAAATATAAGTAAGATACCACAAACTAACCTTACAGTATATAGATGTGCCAATTCATACACCGAAAGTGCCGCAGCGGAGTTTTCTGTCCCAGCTCCCAGGGCCTTCGGATCTGTGAGGCTGAGGCATTCGGGTCGGGAGCTGGGCCGTTCGGCATGTATGACTCATGTCGGTAAGCGAAAGCAAGCTGAGCATTGCAAGTGTATGTGAGTAAACAGACACGACAAATTATTTATCAACTCTTATTTTCCGAAACCGTTTTGAGTTTGTTTTGATTTTCGTTTCCAGGCTACGTAAATGTGTGTGTGCCATGTATTCACACATACTATGCTTGTGTGTGGGATCCATAATTTTTTGCAGTTTTTGTTTTGAGGGCTTTGTGAGCTTGTGTGTCGGTTCTACAATTTTTGGCCGCTTGAACCCAAATTCGTTTTTCGTTTTGTTTTGAGGGCTGATGTAGCGACCTGGGCTGACCTGCCGCAACATAAATGAAGAATGAGCAGAGTGCGTGGGGGTGGGAAATAAATAAAAAAATATAAATGGTACATCTATAATCTACATGTTAGATGTAAAATATACATTCTAGATGTAGATAACAGATGTAGCAAAAAAATTTAATGTGTAAAATTTTTTTTTTTATTCTAAAATTCTAAAAAATCATATCTCAAAAATGTATATACTGACTGAGTACGGGTATAAGTAGAGTCGCGTCCCCAGAAGCGACTCACACGTTCCTTCTCGTTTTTTTATTTATTTGAAATTGCACACTTACATATATATATACATATATACATATACAAATTAAATGTGTATGTATATAAATATTGTGGAAATGCCGTCGGCTTTCGACTTCGTTGCTGCCGAAATATCAACTTTTTCAATAAATTTAAATATATTTTTCAGAGACCTGTTTTTACTATCCATATAATTGCATTCAAAGATATTTTTCTTTAAGCTAATACAAATCGTGGTTTTTTATTTTTTATGGAAGCAGTCAGAAAAGCCCGACAGCTTACACAATTTGACATACTCGTAGCAGTATAAAATTGTTGTATATTCGATTTCGAAATTTCAAATCAATTGTTAATTCCGCGAATTCCGTTGCGAATGAGCAAACCATGGATGTGGTTGTATATCGTAGTGTACTGCCTTAATGTTCAATTTTTAAATATATTTTGTATTTGTCGGAGAATTTTAAGAATTTAAGAATAAGAATAAATTATTTGTAGTTATGTATAAGCAGAAATTTATAGCGGTAAGAAGAATAACAATAATTAAAAAAAGAAGTTACGCAATGGAGTTTTATATTATTCCATCAATGCGCATTTTTTCAGAGCTTGAGAGCTAGAGAATCGTTTCGTTTTTTATGGTCTATGTGGTCAGGTCCTTTATGTTTTGTTTAGTAATCTGGCTCTATAATTTAAACCCTTTCGGGCTGTGATTTTGTACCATTTGTTTTGACGGAATAGAGATTTTTCAGCTATGCAGTTTGAATCGCGTACAGTTTCACTAAAATGCTTTGAACTATATTTTTTGCTGCTCTTTTAATGACCAGACTTTATGGTGTTACCCTCACGAATAACCGGAGAATTGAAAAACATTCCATATATATGTATAGTATGTATATATATGTATACATTAGGCTGGGTCAAAATTTGATCATAATAACTTTTTTTTGCCTTTGTTAGTAAATAAATTTATTTAATTTTTTTCAAATCTTTTGTTTAATGTTTGCGGGTTGCTACGACGAAAAGAAAACACACTTTTTTGGTTGAATATACATATATTATTATATTATATATTAAATTATATATTATATTATTGATTTCGTCGGTTTTTTCAAATAATATTGAAACTAAGAAACTAGTTCATACTGATAAGGTATTTTTATATTTTTTTGTAATTACTGTTCAAAAATTACCTATTAGTGAAAATCAAGAAGTTAAGCTGAGGTTGATATATTTAGTTAAATATTTCGCAGAAAGTTGTGCAGGTTTTTTACTGCCATTAACTGATTAATGACGTTATTAAAGGTAACAATAAATATGCAAAAGATTTCACCGAATTATCCAACTCATTCAGTAAAAATTTATATTTTCCTGCTTAAAATTTTTTGTTAAATTCGGTAACAACCTAAATTTTCTAAAATTTTCTAAAAAATGTTTTAAAATAATAATGAAAACTTTAATATTATTATCAAATCAAAGATAAAAAAATAAAGGGGTGCCCCGTTTAAATTTCAAAAAACATATTTTTGACTCAACCTAATGTACATTGACGTGGGGAAGGGCAAATTTTCAGGACAATGCATTGCGTGACAAAGCTTTTTATTAACAACTGTAGTCGATAAAACGACTACGGTACGGGTAAAAAATACTGTTAGTGTAGTCAGAGCAATTGAACCAAATTAGCCAATTATTTTTCATGGTTTTCATAGCTTTTAAGTAGAAAATAAAATTATATACATACCTACATTTTTTTTCGAAACAAAATAAAAAACGAGAAGGAACGTGTGAGTCGCTTCTGGGGACGCGACTCTACTTATACCCGTACTCAGTCAGTATATACATTTTTGAGCATATGATTTTTTAGAATCTATATATATAAAAGAAAGTCGTGTCTGTTACAACACTTATAACTCGAGAACGGCTGGACCGATTGCCATGGTTTTTGATTTGTTGGACTTGTTTCCGTCCCGAATAGCAGAATACATCTTAAAAACAATGAAAACTCGATATGCGTAATGAATAGATGCATTTCAATAGATGCTGATTTGTTTATTACACATATCGAGTTTTCATTGATTTTCTTTCTCCATGTCAAACATTTGTTGTCCAATCCTGTCAAATAGTCAAATTCCCGAAAATAATACCTACATAAAATCATCGGAAAGGAACGGAATTTAGGGAATAAAAAATCAGTTTGGTGGTTTTATGCGAGTGCACATTTTAATAACAATGCCGCGTCCTAGAAGATTTAATCTTTCCTAGCGAAGCTGTAATGCAATTAGGCAACGGAATATCGCGAGTCAATTATATGATGGAGAACGAGAAATTGCACGAGAACAGCGACGTGTTAGTATGGAGCAAAGAAGGGCCTTAATTCGTGCTTCTCAAACACAAGAGCAAAGAGAGGCAGCCCTTGAAACGGCTAGGTTAGAAAAGAGAAATCGTCGAGCTTATCGTACAGATGAACAGAGGAATAATCTTCGAAGTGCAAGAAGAAATGGTTCAAGTGTTGATTTGAATCGAGCAGCGTTTCTGTATGATTGCACCATCGACTACAGCTTGCATCGTTTAGTTTGCATTGGTCCAATGGACGTTGTTTGCCAGCATTGTGGAGCATTGAAGTTTGCTGGTGAAACGCCTGGTTTGTGCTGCCTTAGTGGTAAAGTTAAATTGCCATTATTGGTCAGAAATGTCCCGTTATTACACTTGGAACGCTACATCGAAGAAATTTCAACGTCGGAAGCAAGGCGATGCAGTTCCTGGTCATCCAGATATGCGTTCTACTGATGCTCTTGGTCGTATTTACACAGTTCATCAGAAGAATGATGAATGTTTCTATTTGCGGTTGTTGCTGGTACATGTTCGAGGGCCAACATCATTTGAATCACTACGAACTGTTAATGGTATTGTGTGCCCCACATTTCGTGCAGCATGTCAAGAGCTAAATTTGCTTGAAAACGGTACTCATTGGGACACGACAATCGCTGAAGCAATTATTTCTGCATCTCCAAGTCAGATACGCACATTATTTGCTATCATCATTTCAACATGCTTCCCATCGAACCCACGTGACCTGTGGAACAAATACAAAGATAACATGTCAGAAGATATTTTACATCGAATTCGCGTCAGCTCAAGAAATTCCGATCTTGAGGTGAATGAGGAGATCCATAACCAGACTTTGCTCTTGATCGAAGATATGTGTTACCTCATGTGCGGCAGTTTGTTAGTTAGGGTAGGAATGCCAGCGCCAGATCGCGGAATGAATGACGCATTTAATAGAGAATGGGAACGTGAACGTGAATATGATCCACATGAACTAATCCAATCAGTTCAAACGAATGTACCTCTGTTGAATCCTAAGCAGAGGGAAGTCTATGATACACTGATTAATGCAATTGATGATGGAAATGGCGGCTTATTTTTTTTGGATGGTGGAACTGGGAAGACATTCCTCATGTCATTGATTTTGGCCACTATACGTGCGAGATCCGAAATTGCGGTAGCAATTGCTTCTTCTGGAATAGCGGCCACATTGTTAGACGGATGCCGTACGGCTCACTCAGCGTTAAAATTGCCATTAAACCTTCAAACTACTGAACAACCGACGTGTAACATTTCGAAACACTCCGCAATGGCCAAAGTTTTAGTAGCATCAAAAATCATCACGAATGCACAATGGCGCACAAACGCGCATTGGAAGCACTAGACCGAACATTAAAAGATCTGCGAAATGACTCGAGATGTTTTGGTGGTGCAATGATTTTATTATCTGGCGATTTCCGACAAACACTACCAGTCATTCCAAGATCTACTGCTGCCGACGAAATAAACGCTTGCCTCAAAGCATCAAATCTGTGGTGATATGTAAAGAAACTTCAACTGTCTGTAAATATGAGAGTTGCATTGTTGAACGATCTATCTGCTGATGATTTCTCGAAGCAATTGCTGACTATCGGTAATGGCCGTGTTCCTGTTGACAAATCGAGCGGTTTGATTTAATTTCCTCCAAATTTTTGCAATTTCGTATCATCAAAAGACGAGCTTATCAACAAAGTATTCCCGGATATCATTGCTAACCACAAAAATACTAAATGTTTAAGTGAGCGAGCAATTTTGGCCGCTAAAAATAAAGATGTAGATGACCTCAATATTATAATTCAAAATCAAATCGTAGGTACTCTGTATTCATTCAAATCTATCGACTGTGTAACAAACGAAGAAGAAGCCACTAATTATCCAACTGAATTTTTAAACTCCTTGGATGTGCCTGGTTTACCACCGCACAATTTAAAACTTAGAGTTGGCTCGGTAATCATCATGCTTAGAAATTTAAACCAACCAAAACTGTGTAATGGAACGCGTTTGGTGATAAGAAAACTGATGAGCAATGTTATTCACGCGTCGATACTTAAAGGAAAATTTAAAGATGAGGAAGTTCTTATTCCAAGGATTCCGATGATCCCAACGGATATGCCCTTTGAGTTTAAACGAATTCAATTCCCGATTCGTCTTCCCTTCGCCATGACGATCAACAAATCACAGGGCCAATCCTTGACTATTTGTGCCTCAATCTAAAAAATGCATGTTGTTCTCATGGTCAATTGTACGTGGCATGCTCACGTGTCGTCAAACCATCCGCTTTATTTGTTCTTGCGCCTGACCAAAAAACAAAGAATGTCGTTTACCACAAAGTGCTTGAATGAAAATAAAGCCTAAATTAGTTCAGCTAAAAAGTAACACGACATTCATTGACTATTAGGCGGTACGAAGTTTGCCGGGTCAGCTATTTCGTGGAAATATCAAACAATTGGCAAGATTGAATTATCTCTAAATATCCTGTGCAAGCATCAAACTCTGTGCACGAGAACAGCGCAATGACTCGAGATGTTTTGGTGGTGCAATGATTTTATTATCTGGCGATTTCCGACAAACACTACCAGTCATTCCAAGATCTACTGCTGCCGACGAAATAAACGCTTGCCTCAAAGCATCAAATCTGTGGTGATATGTAAAGAAACTTCAACTGTCTGTAAATATGAGAGTTGCATTGTTGAACGATCTATCTGCTGATGATTTCTCGAAGCAATTGCTGACTATCGGTAATGGCCGTGTTCCTGTTGACAAATCGAGCGGTTTGATTTCATTTCCTCCCAATTTTTGCAATTTCGTATCATCAAAAGACGAGCTTATCAACAAAGTATTCCCGGATATCATTGCTAACCACAAAAATACTAAATGGTTAAGTGAGCGAGCAATTTTGGCCGCTAAAAATAAAGATGTAGATGACCTCAATATTATAATTCAAAATCAAACAGTAGGTACTCCTATATAAATATATTATTTTGTATCATTGTTTTACGTTATCAAAGCCTAAATTAGTTCAGCTAAAAAGAAACACGACATTCATTGACTATTAGGCGGTACGAAGTTTGCCGGGTCAGCTAGTTTTAGAATAATAAACTATAAACAAAATAATGAACATAATAAATAAAATATAATAATGAATAATAAACTATAAACAAAATAATGTATTTCCGTATCTAGAGTAATGTGATATCACACTGCTACAAGTGTATTTCAAAATTTCGCCCCGCCCCCTTCCGCCGCCACAAAGGACGAAAATCTGTGGCAGGCACCATTTTAAAGATACGATAAAACAAAAAAGTATCGTAGAGAAAGCACATATCTACCAGATTGCCGAATCTGAATCAGATCGGATCATAATTATAGCCAGAATGAAGAAATTAATTTTCAGTTGTTTCCCCCTCCCCCTCCTGGCCAACCAATCGCTACTCATTCTCCTTCTCGCTCGCACACTCTGCCGCGTTCAGTGCGCGAGCAACCCCTAGCGGAGGAGATGTAGAATCTAAATGGTACATCTATAATCTACATGTTAGCTGTAGTATATACATTGTAGATGTAGATAAAATATTTAGAAAAAATATGTAAAATGTAAAATTTTTTTAAATTCTAAAATTTGAAAAAATCATGCTCAAAAATGTATGTACTGACTGAGTACGGGTATAAGTAGAGTCGCGTCCCCAGAAGCGACTCACACGCTCCTTCTCGTTTTATTTTTATTATTGTAGGTTAGGTTAGGTTGAGGCGGCTGTCGGGGTTGTCAGAGACCCGACACACCTAGGCCGGTTTCGGCCCATTGTGATACCGCATGTTTCGTTCCCTTCTCCCTCGTGAGACCCTATTTTATCCATTATCCCATCCGGATGCCCTTATGAAGCCTGCGATCCGTCTGGGACTGATTGCAGACATGTCCGAAATGTCACCCAGAAAAGGAGCGCCCAAGTATTGGAGTCTCCTTCTACTGAGAGCCGGGCAGGAGCAGAACAGGTGTTCCACAGTCTCCTCCTCGTCCTCATCTCTACAGCTACGACAGAAGTCGTTATATGGGGCGCCCAGCCTGTTTGCATGTGTGCCTATTAGCCAGTGTCCCGTAAGGGAGCGTATGACTGAGCTGCACCTACTCCTACTGAGTTTGCAGAGCTCATCGGTGCGCTTCCTATTAATGTTAGGCCATGTTTGCCGAGTTATGCGACATAGTGGCACAGTTTGCCATCTGTCATTTATTAGTTGCTTAAAATGTTCTTTTATTTTGAGCTTGCAGGTGGCCATTGGCATACGAATATCCTCCTTATCATTGAGAAGGGGGATTGTTGTTCCAGCTCTGGCCAGCTCGTCTGCTATGCAGTTGCCTTCAATGTCCTGGTGGCCCGGGACCCATATTAGGCTGATGACGAACTGATAAGCCATCTCATGAAGAGATTTGCGACAGTTTGCCACGGTAGCCGAGCTTGTCGTTATCGCATTCAGCGATTTGATTGAAGCTTGGCTGTCACTATAGATATTTATGTGAGTTGCCGCAGGGGTTAGTTCCTGAAGACAGCTCAAAGCTTCCTTGATCGCTATGACCTCCGCTTGGAAAACACTGCAGTGATCCGGGAGCCTGAAGGAGTAACTTATGTTCAGCTGTTCGGAGTAGATTCCTCCTCCGACCTTGTTGTCCAGCTTTGAGCCATCAGTAAAGATTCGAATGGCTCCCTTTGGACCAGGTGGTCCCTCAAGCCAGTTGTTTCTGTGAGGGATGATTGTTTCAAAGGGGGTATCTGTATACTCCCTCGGAACGCAGTAGTCCGTTTTTGTGGGGACGATTTTGTTTCCATTTAGGATGGACGCATGACCGGTGTGATGTGACACCCATTGGTCAGAGTCTCTAAGACGGATTGCTGCCATTTCTGCCTGCTCCTTACCTGCAAGGTCAAGGCTCTGCAGGCATAGTATAGCATTTAGCGCATCCGTTGGTGTTGTGCTCAGAGCTCCACTGATGCTTAGGGCTGCAGTACGCTGCACCTTGCCTAGTTGTTTAGTGATGGTCCCCTTCGATAGGGCAGGCCACCACACTGCGACTCCGTAGAGCAGTATTGGTCTTACTATTGCTAGGTAGATCCATTGGACTATTCTTGGGTTCATGCCCCATTTTAGATTAAGATCGTCTTGTGTGTCCGTGAATTTTGTGGATAGGGGGGGGAGTAATCCCTCCATTTTTGCACTAAACGTATCCCAGTTGGCTTTTCTTGGATTAATATAGCTAGTGGGTATGGTGCTTTCGAGCGATAGGATTGTCTCGATGTACCTGTGGTCGGAGAAGGAGTGGTCCTCTAGGACTCTCCAACTTTTCATTATGTCTGACAGTTTGTGACACAATAGAGTGAGGTCAATAACCTCTTGACGGTTTTTTATGATAAAAGTGGGGTCATTACCCCTATTACCAATAATTAGGTTGGAGTTTAGGATGAAGCTGAAAAGTGACTCACCCCTTACATTTGTATCCGAGCTCCCCCATTGGGTGTGATGAGCGTTGGCATCGCAGCCTATTAGTAGGCTTGTATCCGACCTCTCGCTGTCGCTGGCAATCTTGCGAACGAGGTCACTGGGAGGATCGCTTTCCTCATGAGCCATGTAGGACGACACCAGGTTCAGGCGTGTCCCTTGTAGCTCTAGGCTAGCCGCCGTGTTGTCGCCATTGCTAAAATTGTGGAGCAGAAAGATATTTAGGTGCTTTCTTGCTAATATGCAGGTTCTAATTTTACCTTCCGTTTGGGCTACAATCAGCTTGTAGTCCTTCGTCGCTAATCTACAGACCCTGCCTCCTACCACCCAGGGCTCTTGGATTAGGACTATGTCCCCTCCGCTGCTTTACAGTGGTGGAGATTTATCTGCAGAAGTCTCAGAGACTTCATTAGAGTCATTCTCCACCACTGTTATATCGGCGTCCGAGTCGTCGAGGATCTCGTCCCGACACAGCGCCTCAAAATCGAGCATCAGCTCCGTCTCCGAGGAGTAGCTCTCCAGGGCCGGCTCCGGCTCCGGGTCTACCTCGGGTGCCTCGATCTCCGAGGCAACGCCCTGCTCAACTGGGTTGTTGACAGAACGCGCCTCGGCCGCTGCATCCGACTTATAGACCTTCATGGTCACCGAGCTGAACCCGAAGTTGAGCTCTCCCTTGGCTGCCTCGATCGGGGCTAGTGACTCCTTATTCAGGATTATCACTGCCTGGTTAGTGGGGCCTTTCGATGCCTCCACTTTGACCACCTTCCAGTCTGTGGTTGGCAGTGTGGGGTTGCATCTCTGCAACATCGTGAGGATCCGCTCGGGCTCCTTGAAAGTGGCCGGTACCCATATACGGGCCCTTGGTCTACTGGGCAGCTCGCTCCAGTCCACAGCGACGAGCTTCGCCCCGGCGTAGACCTCACCGATTTGCGCCACCGCAGCTTTGTATAGCTTTCCGGAGCGCTCATCCTCGTAGGCTACCACTTTGATGCTCCCCTGGAACCATCCCATGTCTATGCAGACTGGGGGTGGCCCGGGATCCTTCTCTAGAAGCTCGAAGCAGCGGTCGGCCAGTGCCGCTTCCACCCACTTCCATTGGCTTCTGGGTATTTTCCCCTCCGCGCTGCCTTTGTCGAGAACGCCTATCAGCGTCCTCTCCTTGGCAATCTGCGCGAAGGACACGTTTGGAAGCACTCTGGAGCGCTTCGCGGCAGGTCCGGGCGTCTCTTGCGAGCGCTGCCTCTTCGGTTGTGCGGCCACCTTCTGTGGCTCCACACTGAAGTTGGGCAACACCGCCGAGGCCCATTCCACCTTTTTCAGCCAGTCTGCTGTTGGACTGACTTCCTGGATGGCGTTCTGCCGACGGAGTATGTGCCCAGCACTCCTCTTTTCGGCATAGCTATATTCTTTGGTTTGGACGCTGGTTGATGGTAAGTCATCACCCGCCGCTTCACCGGAAGGTTGAGCAGCCGCAATATTGCTTAGCTGCCCTACCCCTGCCCTATCAGTTTTGGGTGTTGGCTTTCCACCCATCCCAGGTTTGGGATGGGACCCACCCGGATTCATACCCGCGTCCTTCACCGTGCAGGTCTTTCCTGCGTCTGAGCGGATCGGGCCAGGCCTTTGGGCCGTTGCCTTCTCCCGCTTGGGATTTCTCCCTGCAGGCATTTGGAGAGTGCCTCTCTCGTTTTTGTTTTTGTTGTTATTAATATTTTCGTATTTGTCCATAAAGTTCCCACGAGCTGCAGAGAAGGGGAACGGTCCATCCCGGCAGAGCTCTGCGTTACCCGGGTAAGGCATAATTAGAACAGGGGGCTGCCAAGTCCCTGAGCTCTCCGTTCACGTTTATTATTGTAATTTTATTAGAAAAAAGTTTTAGCTTAGCTATGATCTAATATTTGTGATATTTACATCGGCTTAATACTAATCTAAGAGTTTTCTACTGATCTGAGTATTGTGAGTTATATTTTTTATGACATCACACAGTTTTACATTTCAGCTGTGTGCAACATACAAAATTTTTGGAAAAAATAAACTTAATACAGATTTTTATTGTTTTTGAAGTGCGATACGTGGCCATGCAAGGATGTAAATTATGCCCAAAATATTAGTGTTTTGTTTTTCATGCAGTGTTTTCCTTGTAGTTTGTGATTTATAGTAGTTTTTAACCTAAATCTATGCTTGACATAAGTTTTTGGTCTTTTGAAAAAAATGGGTGTCAGGCCCGGTCATGACACAGGTCATGATTCCAGTTGTTAAGTTAATAATATAATATAAGCGGTGCGAAATTTTGAAATACACTTGTAGCAGTGTGATATCACATGAGCCTGGAAACCATATTTGGTTGCCCTAGCTCTTATAGTCTCTGAGATCCAGGCGCTCAACAAGATGGACAGACAGCTATATCGACTCGGCTATTGATGCTGATCAAGAATATATACAGGGGTGCCACAGAAATCACTTTCGCTGGAAAATCACCTCAATTCCATTCCGCCGTGCCACACACCGATTTTTCAGCGGAATCAAAACCGCTCACAATTTATCTAGTGATTTGATTAAATACACCCATAAAACACACCTAAAACGATTCGAATCTTACTTTCCCATAAAGGTTGTTCAATTGGTGATTAACCCTCATCCAAATAATTTAACATTATACATTTTAAGTTAATAAAATAAGCATTTAAGTAAATCACTATTCAATCCGCTGACTGAATTTTCACTTAACGATTCCGCTCTCAATCCACTGCAGACCGAGGTGGCCGCCTAGGGCGATTCGGACTTTCGTAGTTAATACAGTAATGCCACCTTTTTTAAGTCGAATTCGGAGCAATATATTTAATATTGATTATATTGAAAGCAGGCATTACAAAAAATAGCCCATTGCAGTAAAACTTCCTTTACGTCAAACGTGTGCATACTTTTTATGCAAATTGTGAAAGCATTTGTAGTTCTACCAGGTGGCATCGCTTCAAAATGCCAAAACATTTCAACACATTATTGCCATTGCTTTTATGTCAAAAACACCTGTTCGGCTAAGTGCAGACCCATGGCAGCACAAATAGAAGCATAGCGATCATTATTCCCAAAACTGGTAATTGTAATGAACTAAATTATCAGGTAGTTTGACAAGACAATCACAAAAACCACATACGTATCGTCTGAACGCGGAAACGAGGTAATGCACATCTGAGAAGCCTGCGCTGCAAGGTTTGTATTCTAATATGTTGCCTCCGTAGTTCTTCGATGGCCAACAGTCCCGGTAAAAGCATTTTAATTAAGTTTACCGTAAAATTCAGATGTCTGTTATTTTTTGAACAGCTGATTGCTGCCATTCACAGAGAGTTGCCAGACAACGGCTAGAGTTGCCGAGTACAGTGTTTTGTTTGACTATAAAAGTGCAGCTTTGAAAAATCAGGTTTTTTATATCATAAAAGAAAAAAATAAAAACCAATTGTTTTGATATGATAAAATCAATAAAACTGCAAAACGAACCCTATTCGAATTGAATCTTGAAAGGTGTCAACCCTAGCCTTAGTTCGAATTTGGTTTGTGACAATGCTAAGAAAAATGAAATCGCTCGGAATTCTGTGGCACGGCGGAAATTTTTAAGCGGAAATCCTCTGCGCTGTTTTCAATTTCACTAGTGATTTCTGTGGCACCCCTGATATACTTTATGGGGTCGGAAACGTTTCCTTCTCTGCGTTACACACATCCACTTTTACCACAAATCTAATATACCCCTTAACTCTTTTTTGAGTACGGGTATAAAAATAAAAAACAATTGTTTTGATATGATAAAATCAATAAAACTGCAAAATGACCCCTATTCGAATTGAATCTTGAAAGGTGTCAACCCTAGCCTTAGTTCGAATTTGGTTTGTGACAATGCAAAGAAAAATGAAATCGCTCGGAATTCTGTGGCACGGCGGAAATTTTTAAGCGGAAATCCACTGCGCGGTTTCCCATTTCACTAGTGATACAAGGCAATAAAAGGCACCCAACTTTTGGTCTCTTAAGGCTCTCCTCCAGATCCGCACATGGACACCATTATAATCTCTCAGGTCCTCATGGAACTCTAGAAAACAGTGGCGGGACCGACTTCGGCTGTGGCAGATATCCTCCAATCCCTGAATCAGCTGCGTAATACACCCCTACCAACACAAACCCATAAAAGATCAAAATGTTGTCGGATCTTAAGATCGGATTCTGGAACGCGCGTAGCCTGGTGCTAAACACGAATGAATTAGCTCTTTTCCTCCAGCGTCTCAACATCGACGTCATGCTGGTGGCTGAAACGTACTTACACCCAGGAAGAAGCTACACGTTCAATGATTACGAGTGCTATAGAGCCGACCATCCAAGCTGTGCTCATTAGAAAAAACATCTCCCACTACTACCTTCTCACTAAACCCCTGGAACCGATACAACTTGCGGCGGGCATGGTGCAAACGCAACGCGGGGAGATTTGCATAGCCGCAGTACTTTTTCATTGATACTGAAATGGATGGTAAAATACGAATTTCTTAAGCAGCAAACGAGCAGGAACGTGTGAGTCGCTTTTGTGTACTGTTCAGTTAGTGAAAACAGGAAGTAAAAAAAAATTGGTGTTTATATATTTATTATAAAGTGGAGATAATATGTACAATATTTTACTTAAAACTAATTATGTAACTTCTATTTTATCAATATTTGAGTGTAAAAACATAATTTTATTAACCATATCCTCGGTGGTGGCTATTTTGCAACGCTTTTCGGCTATTAGATTTTATGCTACTGAAAAGGCCCTTTCAGATGCTGCATTTTTTTGCAAACTACTACACACAAAGTGTTAGAACGATACAAAACTAAGAGAGTACAACTATCATTTTCACTCACTTCACTTTTCAGTGTTGTACATTTTTCTAGGATATAGAATATACTGTACAGCAAGAAATGAGTGCAGTATTTTTGAGTACAGTTCACTACTGGAGGGCCCCAGATTCATGATTGCAAAGGGCCCGGTAGAGGGTTGATCCGGCCCTGAATTGGTCGATTTTGGTTTTTTTTCTTGATGCTCGACATACGGTTTCGGAAAATTTTTTTTTTTTTTTTTTTATACCCGTACTCAAAAAAGAGTTAAGGGGTATATTAGATTTGTGGTAAAAGTGGATGTGTGTAACGCAGAGAAGGAAAATTTTCCGACCCCATAAAGTATATATATTCTTGATCAGCATCAATAGCCGAGCCGATAGAGCCAAACAAATTTGGTTTCCAGACTCATGTGATATCACACTGCTACAAGTGTATTTCAAAATTTCGCCCCGCCCCCTTCCGCCCCCACAAAGGACGAAAATCTGTGGCAGGCACAATTTTAAAGATACGATAAAACTAAAAACGCAATATCGTAGAGAATGCCCATATCTACCAGATGGCCGAATCTGAATCAGATCAGATCATAATTATAGCCAGAATGAAGAAATTAATTTTCTGTTGGTTCCCCCGCCTCCACCAGCCAGAGACACACAACACATTCTCTCTCTCGCTCGCACACTCTGCCGCGTTCAGTGCGCGAGCAACCCCTAGAGGAGGAGATGTAGAATATAAATGGTACATCTATAATCTACATGTTATATGTAAAATATACATTGTAGATGTAGATGTAGATAACAGATGTAGCAAAAAATTTAAAATGTAATATTTTTTTTTTTTTCTAAAATTCTAAAAAATTATGTCTCAAAAATGTATATACTGACTGAGTACGGGTATAAGTAGAGTCGCGTCCCCAGAAGCGACTCACACGTTCCTTCTCGTTTTGATTAGATCATCGCATGGATGACTAGATTTTGATCGCAGCTACTTGTACTTGTTCTGGAGTTACATGTGCAAGACATGTTCTCATGTATTTCTTCTATTTTTTTCATTCCTTTTTAACCGAAAATTTGCATCTGTCCAGAACGTTTATTCCAGTCTTATCTCTTTTGTTTTTTTGCAAATTTGTTTTTATAATTCTCTTATATCGAGAATTTAATTATATTGTTTTCTCTTTTTAACCATAGAGCATGGCTTACAACAAAAAAAAAAAAACTCCCTGTGAGCGAGCTTGACAGGTTGTGTATTGTCTGATCATAAAATGCTATTTGATCTTTTATTTATTCTACGTTTACTTTAAAAAGTGATACAAGTTTTTAATTAGAGGTCGAAGATGGCCTTATTCATGAAGATAGCCAGTTCTCTTAGATGTAAAGGCTCTTTTTTTTAAGTAATTCTCTTAGGCTTTTATAATATTTGAAAATACGAAACTTACCCCTGAGGTTGGCGTAACGTTGGCATTCGAATATTAAATGTTCAGCATGTTCTACTACATTACATTTCTCACACATATCGGAGTCCGTCGCTTTGATTTTTAACAAAAAGGATTTGTCATAAGTGTGTCCAGTCATTAGTCTGTTAATCATCTTAATGCTTTTCGCCTTCCACTTGCACTTGTGGTGTCATGGTTTTTTGGGTATTTCCGGGAAAAAATCAGCTTAGATAGTACCCTTACCTTTGCAGTTTTGCTTGTAATCTTCGTTCCACATATTTACTATTTCATTTTTTGTTTCTCTTAGTGCTTCTTTTATACTAAAAAGTGTGTATATCATTTCCCCTTCTGTAGTAGCTCTTTTTGCTACTATGTCGGCTTTTTCATTTAACTTAAACCCTTTGTGTCCTGGTACCCACATAATGTCTAGTTTTTGAACGTCTGATAAGTCTATTATGTTATGAATTTCACTTACTATGTGAGAGTCAGTTTGCTTATGATTAATTAACTTAATTAACAAAATATCACAGCTTTTCGGTATTTGTTTCTCAAACATATCTCACTAGCCTTCTAGATTCCAATAAGCTCCGCCCCCACTGATGAGAGCCTAGTTTCAGTTCTGTACTTATACATATTGTTGCTTGGAAATTCTACAATACCTATGCCAACCGTATCGTGCACTACTGATGCATCCGTTGACAGAATTTTCCAACCTTCTTTGACATATTTGTCCTGTATTTCTGCATAAATCGCTCTTATCTCCTCTTCCGAGTATTCCTCTTTTTAACTCTTTTAACTAGGACCTTTTCTACTATATTTATTTTAGGACATGGTTTGAAGTTGTCACAAATGCGTGTATTATCAAAGAAAAATCTGAATTCTTTTAAAGTTTTGGTATAACTAGTTTCTGCTTTTGACAATTTTAGCTCTTCAAACATCCTTGAATTTATATTTTTAGTTTTAAAGAGTTCTTTAACAGTCAGCCATTTTGCCCTGAAACTAGGGGGCATCACTCCCGCTAATGCAAAAATTTCATGTTTGCTGGTATCAGGTGGTACTCCGACACATCTTCTTAGAACTCTGGCTTGAGCAATCTCCATGTTTTTCCTTGCTCCCACTCCCATATCTGCTAAGCTTGTGATCGCATATTCCTGCATAGATCTTACAAATGATTTAAAAATGTTAACACTAATTTTAGGTTTTAGTCCTGCCTTGATCGTTGTAGCCATCTGCACAATCCTACAGCTCTTCTTGGTTTCGTCCTTAACCATTTTCACATGGCTAGTGCATGACATATTGACGTTTATCAATCTGCCTAGCAACTTAATACATTTTTTATTTGGTATTTGTACGTTGTCTATTGCAATGTTTATTGTATTGTTCCTATCTCTTCCCATGTAAAAGACCGCAGACTTGCTTGGGTTAAAACTGAAACCAAGATCACCGCAAAGGAGATTAAAGTCTGTTAGCTTGTTCTGCAAGTTGGTAACAGCTGCCATACAATTTTGGCAATGGGAAATAATGACAGTCATCTGCAAATTGTATCATTTGTGTTTTGGAATCATTTATTTGATGTAGTCTTTTTGTGTAAATATTGAATAACAGTGGTGATAGGCAGGACCCCTGTGGTAGGCCTCCCTGAACCACCTCCACCGCATCCCCCATTTTTAATAACCTTATTGCTAAAAAACTTATGATCCAGTCTATATAAGTTCTGGGAAGTCCTTCACTTTCCATCAACATTTTTAGGAAGTTAAGGTTAACACAGTTATACGCGTTATTCAGATCCACTGACGCTAATACTACACTCCTGCCCAAAATTATACGACACCCCGAAAAGTTTAGTTTCGACCCTCGTAGGAGAATGGGAGAGTTCCTTGTACATGTTCCTTGTTTTTTTTCCTGGAGGCAATAATATTTTTTACATCATTGATGCACATTGAGGCCGATTTGTTTTTTTTGTATGCGTAAGATCTGTACGGTATTATACCATTTTCACTTATGTAACCTCCTATTTTGTTTTTTATAATACCGTTTACAGTTTTTGCCATGACTGATATCAATATCGGCCTGAAATTTCTTATATTTGTAAGGTCTTTGTCTCTTTTAGGTATTGGTGTTATTTTAATAGATCTCCACTCCACTGGAAAATCACAGTTGGATATTTTTTTATTGTAAAAGTGTACTAACTCTATCTTTGCCTCACTGTTCAAAGCGTTTAACATCTCGTACGTAATTTGGTCTAAGCCTCCAGCTGTTTTCCTGTTTCTACCTAGCACCTTTTCAAGGTCTTCTATGGTAAACTCTGGACTCTCGTTGTTCTCGTTGTTCCTCAACAGGTGTTTGCTCTTTTAGGAATTGCAAAAACTCCCCCGATTTCTCTGGATCATATTTTTCTAGTGTATCTGTATTGCAGTTTTTTAGATTGTTTAGAAACCTCCACGCTTCTCTACTGTTGGAGTTTACGTTGATTTCTGTTATTTTGCGAGCATAGCTTGTTTTTTTGCTATTCTCACTGCTTTTTCCATTTTCCTTTTAAATCAACAGCTCTGCAGTAGTTTTGAAATTCTTCATTAGCTTTTTTTTGAGCCTCAGTAAAGCCACCAAAAAGTTTGGCTAGACTTTCGTCCCACCATAACTTTGGCCTTTATTCCCCTATTACATACGTTGCTGCTTTTATATTTCGCTACTTATGTTTTTAGCTAAACTCTCAATTTTACCATTTGTAACAATCTGCCCTATTTTTTTTAATAATTTATTCTTTGCTAAAAACTTTTTTGTCGTTACTTGTCTGCTTGTAATTTCAAAACATATAGGATGGTGATGGCTGCCTCCTAGAAAAAATTTCTCACACTTCCAACTTTCAATTTTTATTCCCTTCACAAAAGTTAAGTCCAGCACCGATCCTATATTGCTGTCAATATTTCTCTTAAACGTAATGCTGCTGTCATTTGCAAGCATATATCCCGCATCATGCATTACCTGTCTTAAAAAGGTCCCTTTTCTGCTGCTTACCAAGTCACCAAAGCCAGTGTGTCTTGCATTGAAATCACCTGCAATGATGCAACTATCAAAAGGATCAAGCCTGTCCAACAGATTGTCTATAGTTTGCTTATAATTTATAAACGATGTCATAGGTTCGAAATACACGGAAGAGATGACCATGTTTTGATCATCTCCACTAGTTCTTGCTAATACTATGTCATGCACGACGGCCTTACGAACATGAGCAAATCAAAAACACTAAAAAGGTTCTGTGAAAAAAAAACACACAGCACAAAAATGTAAATATGTATGTATACATTTTTATAAGAAAACAATAAATAAAAGAAATTTAATATTTGATAACATAATTTAACCATGCTTTTTTCCTCAAATATCAAATGTTTTTACTTAAATACATCACTTATTAGGGCCTTACTTTTCAAGGGAAATTCATCGCAGAGCCGAAGGCCCTGGGAGCTGGGACAGAAAACTCAGATGCGACACGTTCGTTGTATGATCTGGCACATCTATATACTGTATGGTTAGTGGTACTGCCAAGTAGGAAATGAATATACTGTACAGCATAAAATGAGTATAGTATTTTTGAGTACAGCACACTACTGTACAGTACTGTCCTGTAGGAAATGAATGTAATCATGCAGACCTCTACTGTCTACTGTGTAATGTTATTAGAAGTAGTTACTACCACAGCAGTGACATTTAGACAGATATAAGCTCAGTTAAGCTCAAAATATACTGCTGTTATACCCATTGTTCGGAGCAGCAGCCGTTAATAGATCCTAAGAAATTGATATCACATAGTCACACATCATCTCCTATATTGAACATCGCTTTCTCAGTACGTTCCGGTACCCACACACACATATCATTACTGCTTTTATTGCATTGCTTCGCCCTGTTCTCGCAGCAGTCCAAATTATTTGTAACACATCGAGAAATAAATACTTTTGTAAAATTTACCAACGGATTAGATAATTTGTAAGTGTGTAGTCAGAGATGCCGAGCTCAATCGAGCTGCGACAGCTGTTCGTACTAATTCACTATTTGCTGTTGCACAGTCTTAGTTTTTCAGATCTAATTTTACCGGCAGGCTCTGGTTTTCACTATCACAAAAAATGTGTGATTTCGCTTTTAAAACGAAAAGTAATGCGCTCCAGCATTTGTAAAACGCAAGACTTTTCCGTATTCCAAACGGCAACATATTTTTCGCCGAAATGAAAAGTAAATAGCTTTTTATACAACAAAACGAATCAAATTTGCAAAATGAATTTGCCTCATAACTTTTGACCAATTGCATATTATATAAACATATGTGTATCAATTTTAAGCTAGAGGTATTAGCTAACTATCAGTGAAGAACTAAATTGATTCCTTCATTCTGAAAAATTGTATCAAGAAATTAGTTAAGCAACCTGTTTTCGAGACAAAAAAATATAGGCCTAGTTGTGGACCACCCTGAAAAATCCGCTTAAAATTAAAAAATATGAAAGAAAATCAGCACAAATAACGAGAAATTGGAAGTTTATTTATTCAAAGGCATAAAGAAAAACAAGTATGAATCTTTTTAAATCAACCATCGGAATTAGAGTCTCAATGCTCGCAAGTTAAGTTACTTCCACTCATATTAGCGCACTTCAAATGCACCGGACGATTACATTTATTGCATTCGACGGAATTTGCGGCGGTCAATTTTCTGTGCAGAAGGTGCCGATAGATGATGAAAAAATCCTGATCATCGTCGAGCCTTGGTTCGCTTAGCAGCTGGTTTGGCTAATGATGCCTTCGCATTTTTTTTAGCTTCGAATCTTTCTTAGCTTCTTCTTTCTTTAAAGAAATAATACATTCAGGAGAAGTAAGCACGGAGCTTTCCATCGGCTTTCTATCACGATTCGAAGGCTTCTGTGGTGTAGCCCTTTGCAGATGACCAATATCTTCCAAAACCGAAGGCAGCACGTTAAATTTGCTGCCGTTTTGAAAACGGAAAAGTCTTGCGTTTTACGAGTGCGGGAGCGCTTGACTTTTCGTTTTGAAAGTGAAAACGGAGCCTGCCTTTCTTATGCTGAAAAGTAAAATGAAAAGTGAATGCCTGTTAGGAATGGACTAAAAAAAAACTCAACTGCCCTGGTAATGGTTTCAAATATTTTTTAACGCAAAAATAAGCCATGTTGGTTTTTTTCTTTTGCAATTATGATTCGTTTTGTTGTATAAAAAGCCGTTTACTTTTCCTTTCGGAGAGGAATATGTTGCCGTTTTGAAAACATTGCTTGCACGCAATGCTTAGATAAAAAGCTAAGAATTAAAGGTTTTGTTCGGAGCAGACCAGCCTCTAATTATAGTACATATCATTAAGTAAATGCCACCGAGCATAATTGTTTGTTGTACTATGTTTTGTTATGCTATATCGCTCAGTTAGCTCTCTCGATCTTAAGCTTGCGCTCTTGCTGAGCTTTTGGCTGCTGCTGTAGTTTCTGAGCGCAGATGGAAGTAGTACATCCCCGACCACAAACAGAAATTAAACGTACAAAATATATAAAAAGCCAATTTCTTGTTTTGTTATTTGCGTCAAGGTGATATAATTAGATATCCTCCTCTAAACAGGCTTGAATTCACAAAGATGACACATAACTGCATAGCTGTACTGCAGTTATTTCAAACTCACTAGTACAGCCGCTTGGATTTTGGCAAAAAGGTTTACTTGTGAGCCAAATTTTGTGTGCTAAGAAAATTGGAATTAGCAACATTTTGGAGCACCTTAACGTTTAAAATATTCTAGAAATCAGCGATGTTTATTTATTAAAATCTGAAGATATTACTGACACTTTGTTGTGTGAGGTTTACTTTTATAAAGATACTGGAGTCAAGTCAACCGCAGATTCATTGCCGTGCCTGATGAAAAGTTGGTAGTACTGTTCGTAGCCGTCTCTGGACAAGTCTAATTTTAGAATTTAAAAAAATTGTTACATTTTACATTTTTTTGCTACATCTGTTATCTACATCCATAATGTATATTATACATCTAACATGAAGATTCTAAATGTACCACTTAGATTCTACATCTCCTCCACTAGAGGGCGCTCCCGTAGTGAGAAAAAGAATGAGTAGCGGGTCTCTTGTTGTAGAAGGCGGGGTAGGCAACTGAAAATTAATTTCTTCATTCTGGCTATAATTATGATCCGATCTGATTCAAATTCGGCAATCTGGTGATATGGGCATTCTCTACGGTACTGAGTTTTTAGTTTTATCGTATCTTTAAAATTGTGCCAACCGTCTTTTGTGGCGTGGAAAGGGGGCGGGGCGAACTTTTGAAAAACAATTGTAGCAGTGTGATATCACATGAGTATGGAAACCTAATTTGGTTACCCCAACTCTTATAGTCTCTGAGATCCAGGCGACAAACAAGACGGACAGACGGACATAGAATAGGCTTTTAATGCTGATCAAGAATATATATACTTTATAGGGGGAAACATTTCCTTCTCTGCGTTACATACATTCACTTTTCCCACAAATACATTATACCCCTTAAAGCATGGTATCCAGCACTGCGGAATCGAAAAATTCATGTCAAACTCCATATACAAAAACCTGTGACTGGAATGTTTCCTTTACGTATTCCTGGAGTGTGTATCCAGCAACATGAGCGGAATCCACAGATTTATATCAATAGTTGCCTATCGGGAAAGTGTGTGGACTGAGAGAACAGCTGATACCCAGCTCAGGAATATATACTTTACAATTCTTCCTGAATTGAATGGTGCAAGATATATGCAAACACTGTCCGCAAAACCAAAAAGAGAGATGCAAATTATTCTATTTTGTTTTGCAACAATATATGCCGCCACCAACACAATCACCTCATCATCAGAGTGCATTTTTTTTTTCTTTTTGAATTTATCAGAATTTTACAGTTGGCTCTGTTTACAAAACACATCTGATTCATCAACCCTGTTTTAGTTATGTTCCACACCTTCACGGAATAACTAGCAAATTCCTTGCAGCAATTTTCCGCGGTGCTGGAGACAGGCCATAAAGCTGGGGAAAAATTGATTTTCGCAGAGCCGATTTTTTTCGATCTTTTAGCATAGTATCCAGCACTGCGGAATCGATAAATTCCTGTCAAACTCAATATAAAAAAAACTGTGACAGGAATGTTTCGGTTACGTATTCCTGGAGTGGGTATCCAGCAACATGAGCGAAATCCACAGATTTGTATCGATAGTTGCCTATCGGGATCGAGTGTGGACTGAGAGAACAGCTGATACCCAGATCAGGAATATATACTTTACAATTCTTCCTGAAGTGAATGATGCAAGATGTAGGCAAAAACTGTCCGCAAATCAAAAAGAGAGATGAAAATTATTCTTTTTTGCTTTGCAACAACAAACACAATCACTTCATCATCAGAGTGCATTTTTTTCATTTTTTAATTTTAGCAGAATTTTAGAGTTGGCTCTGCTATGCTTTAGCTATGTTCCACACCCTCACGGAATAACTAGCAAATTAATGGCAGGAATTTTCCGTGGTGCTGGAGAGAGGCCTTTTATTAAAAAACATCGATTTAATCGATTAAGTCGAAAAAAAACTATCCTATGCTTAAGTTTTCCTTAGTTTTTGCGATTACGATTTTGGAACAATTCATACGAATTGAAATTGTGTGCGCACCGGTTGTCGTAACTTTTTCTTATCGATATTGTTTCCTTAAAAATTTGTTTTGCGAAATTTATCTTGAAAAAATTTTTTGTTGGGTTACTATTTTAGTTAAATAAGCCATTGTTTTGGCAATCGCCGCATTTGCTAGCAATCAAATTTCATATATTCTTTTAGCGGCCAGTGGTGTGCACTGCATTCCGTACGGTTACACTGCTCAGACAGCAGCTTTGTTTTGTTTAAAGTTAATAAAATGCACTTCTTCGGATGGGGTTGCTCTTCCCAAGGCATATCCTGGGCTCCCCAATATTTGATTGGCAAGGTAATGCGTCTGACTATCAGCAGCAGCAGATGCCGACCACCATGAAGACAAAATGTTTTGAAAACAATATTTGTTTTATATATTAAATATATATATATTAAAATTAATAAAAATAATATATTATAATATCCATATAATTGTCCTTCATATAATGCTGCATTAATTAGATTCTGTTTGTCTTCATTACTTAAATATTTAATTTGGTTTTTTGTTATCATATTACAATGTTTGCTTCGTGTTTGCTGGCAAAATATATCAAATTGATATTACTTTCGAGGGGTTCGAAACATACCAGCAATACAAGCAAATTCCTTCGGATACTTTTCTAGTATATACCGACATTTGTTTTTGTTGATCTGAGCCACTAACCATACAGTATATAGATGTGCCAGTTCATACAACGAAAGGGGCGCAGCTGAGTTTTCTGTCCCATGTCCCCTGGTCTTCGGCTGATGGACCTGAGACGTTCGGGTGGCGGACCTGAGATGTTCGATTCATTACAAGATGCGAAAGCAAGCCGAGAATTGTAAATGTATGAGTGTACACAGGCACGACAAAATATCAATTCGTATTTTCCGAAAGCGTTTTGCGTTTCGTTTCTTTCAACTAATCCCGATTGAAAGTAACTTAATATAAAAAAAATAAGAATTGATATTTTGTCGTGCCTGCGTACACTCATACATTTGCAATTCTCGGCTTGCTTTCGCATCTTGAATCGAACATGTCGAAAAAATGCCGAACGTCTCAGGTCCGCCACCCGAACGTCACAGGTCCACCACCCGAACGTCTCAGGTCCATCAGCCGAAGACCAGGGGACCGGGACAGAAAACTCAGCTGCGCAGCTGAGTGCTCAGGCACTAACCATACAGTATATAGATGTGCCAGTTCATAGACCGAACGTGTCGCAGCTGAGTTTTCTGTCCCAGCATGATGCAATTATATAAGGTGGTCTCGTCGGCTGCCGAATCGTTCGGGTTTCAGTCCCTTAACGTTCAGTGCGCGCTCGCTTGTTGTAGAGAAAGGTTGTGTGAGGAAAAATATTTTCGTAAGCCTTAACCCTTGTGCACGACAAATATGACGAATTGTAGTTTTTGCCGCAAGCACGTGCAAAGAACAGTTTAGCATAACAAAAAATGTTAAACAAAAATTGTAAATGGCCTCCGAAACAGTTAAAATTAATTTAGATATAAAAACGTTTTAAGATTAGTCACTATAGTGACTCAAGTTCGCGTTAAATTGTGGTAAATTGGTGATGAAACTTTTTTCCGGGGTCGCAAAAAAAATCGGTTCCCAAAACAAGAATCGATGCTTGCACCAAAGCCAAAGAATCGATTTTTTCCCAGCTCTTATTCCTGGCACAGTTTTAAATATATCATTTTTTAGTTTCCGCGGTGCTGGCTACCCGGTTTTAAAATAAATCTTAAAAAGGCGGTGATAGAATACACATAATTCAAAATATGAAAGACATAGAATCCTTTGAACGATCTTTAAAAGACTTTCAATATGTCGAAAACCTACGAAAATTTCAGTTTTCGGCTGATATAATTAAAGGAATGGCCAACTGTTCAAGAAGGAAACAGCATTTACGATTTAACCCACTATTTCATATAAACGAACACCAATTCCGACAAAAATATCGGTACACCAAGGAAAACATTCGCCGTATTATTGAAATTGTTCGGGATGATCTCGAGATTGATTGTTATGAACCTATGGAAAGAGAGCAAGTACCTATAGAGCTGCAAATTTTAACTGCGATTCGATTTTGGGGTGGAACTGAGGTATGTATGCATGAATATTTGTATGTACATACAAACATACATATGTATGTATACATTTAAAGTGAATCAAAAAGTTTATTAACATTGATTCTAAAATTTACCATTGAAAATACGTTTAAAGATTACTCGTAAGATGTTAGTATTGTTGTATAAAGAAGGCCTTTCTAGGGCTGTCAAACGTTGGTTTGATTTATTGTATGGAAAGTGGAAATCAAAAAATAAATTCAGTCGGTTTAGAGTGCTTATATAGTAAAGATGAAATAATCTGTTTAGAATGATGCGGCTAATTCTTTAAAAGTGCTGGAAAAGTCCGAAAATTGTGCGGAAAATGTAGAATAAATTTTTGATCTATTGTTTTGTGAGTATTATCATCATTAATATAAGTATACATATTAGTAAAGATGCTGCACAAGAAGATGGTTTTCAAATATGAATGAGGAAGAACGGGCATCCGTTTGAAAGGTAATAACATGAAGCATCCATACGCGTAGCGGGAGACGGAATGGGAGTCGGAGACGTATCTCCAATTATTGGAAAAACATTTATTTCAAACGTATTATTCGACTCACTTCTCATCCATGCAACCACAATGTGCCACAGTGAAACGTGGTCTGTTCATTACGAAATGTTTTCAATTTTATACCCGTACTCAAAAAAGAGTTAAGGGGTATATTAGATTTGTGGTAAAAGTGGTTGTGTGGAACGCAGAGAAGGAAACGTTTCCGACCCCATAAAGTATATTCTCGATCAGCATCAATAGCCGAGTCGATATAGTCATGTCCGTCTGTCCGTCCGTCCGTCTCGATGAGCGCCTGGATTTCAGAGACTATAAGAGCTAGGGAAACCAAATTTGGTTTCCAGACTCATGTGATATCACACTGCTACAAGTGTAATTCAAAATATCGCCCCGCCCCCTTCCGCCCCCACAAAGGACGAAAATCTGTGGCAGGCACAATTGAACTAAAAACGCAATACCTTAGAGAATGACCATATCTAACAGATTGCTGAGTATGAATCAGATCGGATCATAATTATAGCCAGAATCAAGAAATTAATTTTCTGTTGGTTCCCCCGCCTCCTACAGCCTGAGAAACGATACTCATTATCCTTCTCGCTCGCACACTCTTCCGCGTTCAGTGCGCGATCAACCCCTAGCGGAGGAGATGTAGAATATAGAATGGTACATCTATAATCTACATGTTAGATATAAAATATACATTGTAGATGTAGATGTAGATAACAGATGTAGCAAATGTAAAATATAAATTTTTTTTTAATTCTAAAATTCTAAAAAATCATATGCTCAAAAATGTATATACTGACTGAGTACGGGTATAAGTAGAGTCGCGTCCCCAGAAGCGACTCACACGTTCCTTCTCGTCTACTATGGTATGCTTATAAAAATGAACTATAGAAAAAAAGTTTTTTAGGCACATAAATTATTCGTACAGTGGTTAAACAAGCAGTGCCATTTTCCAGGATTCCATCGATAAAATTTTTGGTTTCTGTATCCTTTTTTCCAAATTTCTCCAGACATGCTTCATGGAACTTAAGTTAGCTATCTGAAGCTGAGTTTTGAGCTGGTTGCCGTGGTAAATGAGCCAGATTTCATCCAAAAATAAATAAATTTGTTGTCTATTTTTTTTGCGGGTACAATATTGTCCTTGGATTTGGCTTTATTTACTTTTCGTAAGGTCCAGTCCATCAATCCAAAATATTGTGTCGGGAGACATCAATTGCCAACATACGGGCTTTAAATGTATGGGGAAGATGAGTTTTATCTTAGCTTGGGGTAGGGTGCAAAAACATTCCATTCCAACGTTCAAGCTCTCATGAAGTTTCCATTGGATTTCGTAATCCAATCAAATCTAAGGTAGAGTGGTAGTATTGATTACTTTTTAGGCGGCTTCTTTGGTTTTAAGCAGTATGTTGACCTAGCGACCTTTTTCACCAGCTGTTGAATTAAAATTAAAATAAGAAGTCGAGCGGATTCGATATAGTTTATTTGTTAAGTAGGCGAAATATGGGGTGTGTAGGTGTAACGAAAGAAAAAGCGAGTGCCGGCTGATTAAATCAAAGCGATGTAATGAACACGCAGGGTATATTCAATATGCGAGAGAAGTGGGCGAGAAGAGGCGAAAGAACGGCCGCTGCCGTGAGTAATTCCAAGCGGTTAAAATATTTATATGCAGTGGGCAATGCAAAGAGCAAACAAAAGTGGAATTACGTTATATTGCTCCACTGGCTATTTTTGAGGAATTTGTTGGGGAATTTCAGGCTGGGAAACCAGACACAGTATTTGTCGGTTTGGCCCCAGTCCCACCAAACTAGTCCATTATAAATAGCTACTACCTACATACAAATTTCGTACTATAATTATTTATATGACATATTTTTTTCACATTTCAACAGCATCCAAAATTGACAGCAATGGCGCACGGTGTAAGCTTAAGAACATTGAAAAAAATCACTCGACGTATTGCTTCGGTGCTATCATCGAAAGCATCGCGCTACATAAGAATGCCTGCGACACTTTCCGAAAAGGAAAGAATGATGCGTTCCTTTCAAGAATTGGCAAATATGCCGCAAGTTATTGGAACGCTCCTACAGACAAGAGTAAGGTTTCAATCAACAGATTTAAGCGTTCATAAGACAGATGACGTAATGCGAGCCCAAGCGAACACTAAAGAGATTGTTCATATGCAACTTGTTTGTGATGCTGATCATAAAATAAGAGACCTAGATATACGACTACTAGAAGAAGTTTCTCCAAATACTGATACAGAAATGTTCTCCTTATCAAAAATTAAAGAGCGGTTCGAGCAAAACGAATTTCGTGGTCGTATACTATTGGGAAATGAATCATTTTCTTGTTCTTCATGCCTCTTCACTCCAGTGAAGATTCCACAAAGTCTACAGGAAGAGCTTTATAACCACGCCCATTCGGTTACATATGCCTCTGCGAAAAAATGCCTTAATATATTGATGTTGCGATTTGGTATTCTTGGAAGTAAGGTATTTGGATCTTTTGGTTCAGTAAAGCAAACAATAACTTCCCTAGCCATACTGCATAATATGGCAATGGATTGGTCGGACCCTAGCATTGGTAAAATAGCATTTTCAAACTTCGAGCTTTATAGATATTTATAAATTTCTTCTCAAATTTTCTCTTTAGATACGGAGACCACTAATTCTCCTTTTAAATCCTTCAATTCACTAAATGGAATAACATTATCTGGGGAACACAGTAATCGAACACAATTTATAAAAACTCATTTTGGATGCAAATAAAAAACAATACTGTTTCCATTAAAAAATCTGAAGCAGCTACACGGGGTAACATAGTTCATTTTGAACGGGTTTCACAGGAAACAGTACGTCGTGGCGGCGTTTCTGGATAGCCAGCAAGCCTTTACGAGCAGGAGTGCCGCAAGGATGTGTACTCATGACATGCCGAAAAGCTACTCCAGAACACCGTCACAGCCCTGGTCTGCGTAGGCGGTGCGCTATTTCACAAAGCTTAGTCATCACCGAACGTTTTGGCAAGAAGACTCACGCGGAGCGGAACCAGACTTCGACTAACACGATTTCACCCGGCAGATCTAGCTACTAGGAAAATTTAATTTATCTTAAAACCACTGTTCGGGCCAGCGGCTATTTAAGCGTCTATTTCATAATATTAAATGTAGCTCTACTTATTTGTATAAGAGTATCGAAACCTAAGCTTATGTATGTCCCCAGCGTTCGGCAGTGCTGCTGCGCTGTCCCTGTTAAAGGGCGCTCTCCACCTGCCGCTTCGGCTCTTGCTTTGATCGGCCGTTGTGGCCTAAGTAAGTTCTATGCTATAGGTTGTATATGTTGCATACCGAGCCCCCTCTTGTGTACATTTATCTGGCCGGGCAAATGAGCGAGCAATTGGCTTTAGTTAGCCGCCGGTATAAATAAATATTATAACGTTTTAAATCGAAGTTCTTTTAACTGATTTTGGAAAGATATAGGTGCCAAAAAGGCTTGGCATCTCAAACAGTTCTGTTCTACAGAATGACACAAAATGAAATAGGCGTTCAAACACACATTTTTAGACAAAATTTGTTCGACAGAATGACACAAAATGAAATGAAGTAGGCGTTCAAACACACATTTTTAAACCAAATTTGAGATTTTTTTTTGATTAATTTTTAATTTATGTGGAACCTATTTATAGAAAAGTGAAAACTTTTGTAAAGAAAGAATGCCGCATACTCTGGCTATCATTTAAAAAAAGCCGCATGCAATTTGGTGCACGCGTTGCGGAGAAATGAAATGAAATAGGCGTTCAAACACACACTTTTGGACCAAATTTAAGATATTTTTGATTCATTTTTAATTCTTGAGGAACCTATTTATCAAAAAGTACAAATTTGTTTGTGCAAACCAGGTCACATTCTCTGGCTATCATTTGAAAAAACAGCATGCAATTTGGTGCACGCGTTGCGGAGTTAGCCGCTTACACACACATTTTTTTCTACAAATTAATAGTATAGATATCTGGTAGATATGGTCATTCTCTACGAGAATGCCGCGTTCAGTGCGCGAGCAACCCCTAGCGGAGGAGATGTAGAATATAAATGGTACATCTATAATCTACATGTTAGATATAAAATATACATTGTAGATGTAGATGTAGATAACAGATGTAGCAAATGTAAAATATAAATTTTTTTTAAATTCTAAAATTCTAAAAAATCATATGCTCAAAAATGTATATACTGACTGAGTACGGGTATAAGTAGAGTCGCGTCCCCAGAAGCGACTCACACGTTCCTTCTCGTCTACTATGGTATGCTTATAAAAATGAACGATAGAAAAAAAGTTTTTTAGGCACATAAATTATTCGTTCAGTGGTTAAACAAGCAGTGCCATTTTCCAGGATTCCATCGATAAAATTTTTGGTTTCTGTATCCTTTTTCCAAATTTCTCCAGACATGCTTCATGGAACTTAAGTTAGCTATCTGAAGCTGAGTTTTGAGCTGGTTGCCGTGGTAAATGAGCCAGATTTCATCCAAAAATAAATAAATTTGTTGTCTATTTTTTTGCGGGTACAATATTGTCCTTGGATTTGGCTTTATTTACTTTTCGTAAGGTCCAGTCCATCAATCCAAAATATTGTGTCGGGAGACATCAATTGCCAACATACGGGCTTTAAATGTATGGGGAAGATGAGTTTTATCTTAGCTTGGGGTAGGGTGCAAAAACATTCCATTCCAACGTTCAAGCTCTCATGAAGTTTCCATTGGATTTCGTAATCCAATCCAATCTAAGGTAGAGTGGTTAGGTTAGGTTTATAGGGCTGCTCGACTGAAGTCGAGGTCACTCGGAGGCAAGTCTGCCCATTGTGATGCCCACACTCGTCACGGGATATTGTCCGGTGCCTAGGGAGGTTTCGCGAACCATCCCGAGGCCTCTATAAAGAGCACCAGTTTCTCTAGAGGCATGTTTGCCAGGCTGTCCAGATCTTCGTAGAAGGCGCCACCGAGTATTCGGTGACGCCTCCCCATGAGTGCAGGACAGTTGCAGAGAATGTGCTGGATACTCTCTATTTCCTCCTCGTCCCTGCAGCTGCGGCAGAAGTCATGGTGGGGCAGTCTGTACCTTGTGGCCATGCGGCCGATGACACAGTGCCCCGTTATAACTCCCGTCAGTGTTCGCACCCGACTATTCCTGAAGCTTAGCAGAGTCTTGGTGCGTTTAAGGTCATAGTGGGGCCAGAGCGAGCGAGAGATCTCACAGTTGGGTGTGGTGTTCCACCTCCTGTCCGATCTCGTTCTGGCTCGGCCCATCATCTGCGAGATGATGTCTCGTAGTGGTCTCCTTATGTCGCTGACTGCGTCCGCCATTGGCTTGGCCGATCCAGTTCTGGCACACTCGTCCGCACTCTCGTTGCCCGCTATGTCGGTGTGACCCGGAACCCACGTGAGTGTGATTGAGTGCGCGCTGATCTGGTTTAGTGCGTCCACCGTATCACGTACGAGTCTGCTTGTGGTCTTGCAGGATACCAGGGCTTTGATGGCAGCTTGACTGTCAACGCAGATTGCTATGTTCCTCGGAGGTATCTCCAAGGTGTATACCAACTTTGCCGCTTACCATACTGCATATATCTCCGCCTGGAATACACTGCACCAGTCTGGTAGTCTTAGGGATATGTTGGTTGCTAGTTCTTCGGAGAAGATTCCAGCTCCTGTCCCTTCGGCCGTCTTTGACCCGTCGGTGAAAATGGAGAGCTCGTTCTGCCCCAGGACCGTGTTACTCTTCCATTTCTCCCTATCCGGTATGTGTCCTTTAAAGTTTCTTTTCTATGAGAACTCTGAGACACAGTAGTCACTCCACCTGGCCGTTCCACTATCTTCCATACGGAGTATAGTGGCGTGGCCATAAGGCGATGGCTTGAAGAACTGCGCGGCTAATAGCCTAGCGGCACTTGTCTCAGCCTTGCATTTAAGATGAAGGTCTATCGGTTCCAGGCCTAACATGGTGTCCAGAGCTGCCTGTGGGGTGGATTTGAGAGATCCGGTGACCCCAAGGCATGCTGTCCGTTGGACTCTACGGAGGTTCTCCAGGTGGGATTTGGTGTTAACCGCTTCCCACCATACCATGCCTCCGTATGTCAGGATGGGTCTTATTACCGCTGTATACATCCAATGGATGATGTGCGGCTGTAAGCCCCATGTTCGTCCAAAAGTCTTCCTACAGGTGTAGAAAGCTGCCATTGCCTTTTTCTTCCTTTCCTCCGTGTTTCTCTTCCAGGAGAGTTTGGAGTCAAGGATGACACCAGGATACTTGGCTTCGCTCGATAGCTCGAGTGTCGTTCCACCGATTGCTGGTAGTTTGAAACTCGGTATCTTATATCTTCGTGAGAACAGCACCAGTTCTGTTTTTTGAGGATTGACCCCCAAACCGTTCTGGCGTGCCCAGCTGGCGGTAGTGCCCAGTGCAGATTCTAGAAGGTCACTGATTGTAGGCAGAAATTTACCCGTTACCAGTATTACTGGATGTCTGCATAGGCCGTAACCTTATATCCGCTCCTCCCCAGCTGAAGAAGGAGGTCGTTGAGGACCAGGTTCCACAGGAGAGGGGATATAACTCCCCCTTGCGGAGTACCTCGTGTGACCGTCTTTCTTGACGAGGAGGAGCCTAGATTGGCGCTTATCGTTCTGCTCCTGAGAACGCTGTCTAGCCATCCGGTTACCGTCGGGTGTGTACCAATCTTGGCCAGTGCAGCCGTTATTGACTCGATCCTGACGTTGTTGAAGGCCCCTTCTATATCTAGAAAGGCCGCCAAGGCATATTCCTTATAGCTTAGATTCTCTTCGATATGCCCAACAACTTCGTGTAGTGCGGTCTCAACTGATCTACCTTTGAGATAGGCGTGCTGAGCTCCACTGAACACTTGTTTGTCTAGCTTGGTTCTTATATATAGATCCATTAGTCGCTCCATCGTTTTAAGCAAAAATGACGACAGACTGATGGGTCTGTAGTCCTTTGGGGAGATGTGGTTTATCTTCCCGGCCTTGGGGATGAAGACCACTCTCACCTCCCTCCACCCATGGGGGACGTACCCAGTTAGGAGGCATCCTTCGAATATTTTCTTCAGCCATGGTAGTAGGTGCAGGCAAGTTGCTTGCAGCATGGCTGGTCGGATATCATCCGGTCCCGGTGACTTGTAGGGACTGAATGATTTAATGGCCCAGATAATCTTGTCTGGTGCCATTATATTTCGTATGAGATCCTCGATTTCCTCTCCTGGATGATCCTCAGTGTCATTGGTGGCGTTGGATTCGTCACCGGTGACATCTGAGCAACCCGGGAAGTGAGTACTCATGAGGAGCTCCAGGGATTCTTGGCTGCTCTCTGTGAAGGTACCGTCCTGGCTGCGGAGCAGGCCTGGTGTGGTGGGTGCCTTCGACAGTACGCGTCGAAGCCTTGAGGCCTCAGTGGTACCATCTATGGCATCGCAGAAGGCTGCCCATGATTCCCTTTTCGCCCTCCTACAGGTGTTTTTGTAGGTATTGAAGCTGCGGCGATACTCGTCCCAACTTTCCTGTGTGTTTGTCACTTTTGCTTTATTGAAGAGTTTCCTCGATTCCTTTCTGACTTCGCTCAACTCCCGTGTCCACCACGGGTTGTGATTGGACTTTGGGGGTCGGCTGATCGGGCAGGATTTGAGAAACGCCATCTGTAGAGCATTAGTGACGGTCTGCGTAGCTTTCTCTAGTGCTTCCGTTTGAATTATGTCCCCTTCCGGTGGGTTAGGCAGCACCTTCTGTACGGTTGCGGAGAAGCGGTTCCAGTCTGTCCGCTTGGGATTGCGGTAGGCCTTGGGCCTCTCCTTGTTCCATTTGATGCTGTACACTATCCTGTAGTGGTCCGAAAAGGAACACTCACTGGACACGTGCCAGTCATCGATGGTAAGGGAGTCGCTATTCGAGGCCAGTGTTATATCTATAACCTCTGCACGGTTCCTGTTGCGGAAGGTGGGGTGGTCTCCCCGGTTGCAAACAACAAGATTTGTGGACAGAATGTACTCGAACAGCGACTCTCCTCTAGAATTTGTGCCCGTACTTCCCCAGAGGGAGTGATGGGCATTCGCGTCACAGCCTAAGACAATATCAAGTCCCTCCCTCCGCGCTTGGTGGATCAGGGCCCTGACATCCTCCGAGGGTGGGTCTTCCTCTTCGTACGGCAGGTATGCAGAGGCTAGGTATAGGTTTTTCCCGTCCTCCCTCTCAAATAGTGCCACCGTTAGGTCCGGAGTGCTGTACCTGGAAGAAAACAGAACATTAAGCTCGTTCCTTACCACGATAGAGGTTCTTGGCTTACCCGCGGGGTGTGGCGTGAGAAGGCGGTATCCGCGACCGTTCAGTCCCCGAACCCTTTCACTTACGATCCAGGGCTCTTGGATGAGGGCCACGTCCACCGCCTTCTCCTCCATAAACCGCAGCAGGTCCGCCGATGGTACACTTGAGTGATGCAGATTAATCTGCACCACCTTCATGCTATTCAGCGGACCTGGGGTGTCGCGGTACTGCTACCGCCAGGGTGCCCATACCAAAGGATATGCGGCAGTCCGTTGCAAGGAGTTTGGCCAGGCTTTCTTGACCAATGCTGATCCAGAGTTCCTTGCCGTTCCCCTTGTCTCGCGCTATCGCTCTTGTGATGGTCCAGTCAGATGTCTCCAGGATCCGGTTCTGTGCCTTGATCAGAACGAGTGTGTCCTCCTCCGCCTTAATCGGGGGAGGAATCCATACCTTCATGATCGTTCTCCTGGGAATCTGATCCGTCGGGACCACGCGGAGTGCCGCTCCTGGCCAAAGTTCACCAAAACCTTGGACCGTGGTTTTGAGAAACTCAAGAGTTTCTGCATTGCCACAGGCCACTGCTTTGGCTCCCTTATACCACTTGATACCCTTGAACTCGCAGACAAACGGGTTATCTGCGCGCACAATGGCATCCTTCATGGCGGTCAGGATCTCCGATTCTGCCTTCAGCCAATTGACGTCCGATATCTTCCCCTCTGGGTGACTTTGGTCGATGATGGCTACCTGCAGCTCGGCCGGCGATCCTAGGCTGGCCAGAATGTCATCTGGTTTCGCCTTCTTCGACTCGGAAGCTTTTGTGGAGTCGTCCGTTCTCTGTCGCTTGAACCTTGGCTCTCGACCAGTCGGTTCCACCGGTGCCTTCTGTACAGAGGACGTTGGTGGTGCCTTGGCACTCGCCGTGTTCTGCGTCAGAGGTGTGGTCTTCCCCCTCTGCTTCCCGGACAACTTTTTCCCCTTTCTACCTCGCGCGTTCGCAGACGATGACTTTGAGGGTTGGTCCACCTTCGTCTTCGTGCCAGCTGATGCTGACGCTGAAGTCGACGGTTTGGGGTCCTCAGTCACCGTCGCGTGTGCGCTTGGGGGGGCTTTGTCTCCGTTGGTAGGAGCGACTCCGTTAAGCCGCTCGTACCTCCGCACGTTTTGCTCGTGCTTCTTCTTGAGGCTCCTTTCCCTCGCCGTTAGCGTATCGGGGGGTCTTTGGCTAATACCACGGAGGTATTTTGCCGATGCCCTGTATCCCGACAGCCGTTTGCGTAGTGTCTCAGCCTCCGTCTTCTCATCCGTAAAAGGTAGTGGACCCGAGTCGACCTGGATGTTGGGAGCCGTGACTTGTGGCTCCGCCTTCTGCGGCTCCTCGTTGTATCCGAGTCGAGAGAAGGCGGTAGCCAACTCTGCCTCCGACACTGAGGGACCAGTGAAGACGAAGCTTCCGTCTGTGGTTCCCGGTTCCAGATCCTCTATCGTCCCTTTCTGTCTGCGGATCCTCCTGTTGCTTGTGGCATTACGCGATTTGGCAGCCAAGCACTCCACTGCCATCTCGGGTTTCCTGCAGTCACAGGATATCGACGCCGGGGGGCCTGCGCTCGCACCACCAATCACCGCCGGTACTGGGTCTCCGACTCCCTGCACCTTAACTGTTTTTTCGTTATCGGACATTCCCCCATAACGGATGCGTTCTATCCCTACCGCCAGGGTGAACTACTTTTAGCTTCGGCGCTCCCCCATGACCTGCCCGGCTTGGAAGGCCCTTCTGGCAGCATTACGCTACCGCCGGTAAAGCTCTTGGGTTCTTTACGCTTACTAAGCCCCCTCATCGCGGCAAGATGGTAGTTCTCCGAGGGGGAAGGTAGAGTGGTAGTATTGATTACTTTTTAGGCGGCTTCTTTGGTTTTAAGCAGTATGTTGACCTAGCGAGCTTTTTCACCAGCTGTTGAATTAAAATTAAAATAAGAAGTCGAGCGGATTCGATATAGTTTATTTGTTAAGTAGGCGAAATATGGGGTGTGTAGGTGTAACGAAAGAAAAAGCGAGTGCCGGCTGATCAAATCGAAGCGATGTAATGAACACGCAGGGTCTATTCAATATGCGAGAGAAGTGGGCGAGAAGAGGCGAAAGAACGGCCGCTGCCGTGAGTAATTCCAAGCGGTTAAAATATTTATATGCAGTGGGCAATGCAAAGAGCAAACAAAAGTGGAATTACGTTATATTGCTCCACTGGCTATTTTTGAGGAATTTGTTGGGGAATTTCAGGCTGGGAAACCAGACACAGTATTTGTCGGTTTGGCCCCAGTCCCACCAAACTAGTCCATTATAAATAGCTACTACCTACATACAAATTTCGTACTATAATTATTTATATGACATATTTTTTTTCACATTTCAACAGCATCCAAAATTGACAGCAATGGCGCACGGTGTAAGCTTAAGAACATTGAAAAAAATCACTCGACGTATTGCTTCGGTGCTATCATCGAAAGCATCGCGCTACATAAGAATGCCTGCGACACTTTCCGAAAAGGAAAGAATGATGCGTTCCTTTCAAGAATTGGCAAATTAGCCGCCGGTATAAATAAATATTATAACATTTTAAATCGAAGTTCTTTTAACTGATTTTGGAAAGATATAGGTGCCAAAAAGGCTTGGCATCTCAAACAGTTCTGTTCTACAGAATGACACAAAATGAAATGAAATAGGCGTTCAAACACACATTTTTAAACCAAATTTGAGATTTTTTTTTGATTAATTTTTAATTTTTGTGGAACCTATTTATAAAAAAGTGAAAACTTTTCTAAAGAAAGAATGCCGCATACTCTGGCTATCATTTAAAAAAAACCGCATGGTGCACGCGTTGCGGAGAAATGAAATGAAATAGGCGTTCAGGACACACACTTTTGGACCAAATTTAAGATATTTTTGATTCATTTTTAATTATTGAGGAACCTATTTATCAAAAAGTACAAATTTGTTTGTGCAAACCAGGTCACATTCTCTGGCTATCATTTGAAAAAACAGCATGCAATTTGGTGCACGCGTTGCGGAGATAGCCGCTTACACACACATTTTTTTCTACAAATTAATAGTATAGATATCATACGCTCAAAAATGAGTACTGACTGAGTACGGGTATAAGTAGAGTCGCGTCCCCAGAAGCGACTCGCACGTTCCTTTTCGGTTTATATGGAGTTTGACAGGAATTTTTCGATTCCGCAGTGCTGGATACTATGCTTTAACTTTGAACTAAAAAAAACGCAGAAAAATTATACATATTTTATTTAAAGCTTACTAAGACGGCCAGCCAAAGCTAAAAAGATTAAAGATTAAAAGAAGTTTGATTTTGTTTCATAGTGCTATTATGAATTTCTTAAGGCTTCTTAAGGTTTCCAAGACTTCTCAAACATTGGTGACCCCGACGTTATTTAACTATAGTTTTTAATCGTGTTTCGTTTAAAACCTATGTTGAGCTATTGAGCCTTTTCAATAGCGTAGAACTAAGTCGAACGAGAAGGAACGTGTGAGTCGCTTCTGGGGACGCGACTCTACTTATACCCGTACTCAGTCAGTATTTACATTTTGGAGCATGGTTTTTTACAATTTTAGAATTAAAAAAAAAAAATTTTACATATTACATTTTTTTGCTACATCTGTTATCTACATTTAGAATGTATATTTTACATCTAACATGTAGATTATACATGTACCATTTAGATTCTACATCTCCTCCGCTAGGGGTTGCTCGCGCACTGAACGCGGCAGAGTGTGCGAGCGAGAAAGAGATAGAGTAGTGGTTCTCTGCAGAAGGGAGCGGGGGAACCAACAGAAAATTAATTTCTTCATTCTGGCTATAATTATGATTCGATCTGATTCATATTCAGCAATCTGGTAGATATGGTCATTCTCTACGATATTGAGTTTTTAGTTTTATCGTATCTTTAAAATTGTGCCTGCCACAGATTTTCGTTCTTTGTGGGGGCGGAAAGGGGCGGGGCGAAATTTTGAAATACACTTGTAGCAGTGTGATATCACATGAGTCTTGAAACCAAATTTGGTTACCCTAGCTCTTATAGTCTCTGAGATCTAGGCGACAAACAAGACGGACAGACAGACGGCCAGACAGACAGACAGACATGGCTATATCGACTCGGCTTTTGATACTGATCAAGAAAATATATACTTTTTGGGGTTGCAAACGTTTCCTTCTCTGCGTTACACACATCCACTTTTACCACAAATCTAATATACCCCTTAACTCTTTTTTGAGTACGGGTATACAAATTGTACGTTGATTAATTCACAACACAGTTTGTTTGATTATCTTAATTTCTTTATTTTCCATGTAAGGCGAGTGGGAAGAGTGTGGGTAAGTGTTAGCAACAGGCGGACCCGTGGTGGACCGTGTTGACGCGAGAAACAAAAAAGAGCTTTGTATAAAAAGTTAGTAACGATATGGCAGGCCACTGTGCCAACCGACGATATATTGTTTTTTTGATGATGCGAGATTTCGAAGTGCCTCTGCCGCGTAGACGAGCCTCCTTCACAGCCTTCGTTGGCTGACGATTTTTGGGAAGGGGGCAAATGACTCAAGAGCGCAGATTCAGGCGGGCAATGTTGTGCGCAAGAGCTTAGCTCTGCTCTCTTTGCGCTGCCATGGGCCGGTGCTTAGCCGAACATTCTCCCCCCGTTGAAAAGCACGGGTCTTCGACATCCTTCTTTGGCAGCATACACAGCTTTGCGATAGCCCTCGTGGTGCTCCCAGTATCCGTTTTGAGCTCAGCTACCCTGGAAACGCCATCTCTGCAGGCGATCAGTTTCGTCACCCTTCCCAGCGGCCACTTAAGTGGAGGCAAGTTCTCGTTCTTTACGAGGACCACGTCGCCGACGCTGAGGTTAGGCTGCTCAGTCCTCCATTTTGCCCTCTCCTGCAGAAGCGTGAGGTACTCCTCTCGCCAGCGGGACCAGAACGTCTGTTGCAGGAAGTTGACCTGCTGCCAGCGATCAAGACGATTGAAATTGAGTCCGGTCACATCTGGTTCTGCGAAGGTACGGATTGGAGCAGTACCTAATAAATGCGCAGGTGTTAGCACGTCCAAGTCGTCGGGGTGCTCTGAAATGGGAAGCAATGGCCTTGAATTTATTATGGCAGTGATGTGGCACACAAGCGTTCTCAGGTCATCAAAGCACAGCAAGGAGCTGGAAGCAGAACGATAGAAATGATGTTTGGCTGTTTTAACCGCAGCCTCCCAGAGTCCGCCAAAGTGGGGAGAGCGAGGGGGAATAAACCGCCAGTTTATACGCAACGAAAACTCCTGAACTTCCTTTATATGCCTTTCTGCCAGGAACAGCTTCTTCAACTGCGCCAACTCGTTCTTTGCTCCCACAAAGTTGGTTGCGCTGTCGGACCAAATTTCCCTGGGCCGACCGCGAGTTAAAATGAATCGCTTTAGAGCGCTTATGAACGCTGGCGTCGATAAATCCTGCCAAGCTCCAAATAAACGGCCTTGGTGGCAAAGCATATGTAGCATTGATGGGTGGTCTGGTCCGCACCTCGCTCTTATAAAAGAACGGACCACAAAAATCCACACCGGTGACTGCAAAAACATACGACGCATTCACACGATCCTTCGGCAAGTCGGCCATAATATGCTGAAGCAGGCGCGATTTACGACGTTGCGAGCAATGATCGAGGCCCAGCGTGCAGATTCTGCTCATGGAAATGTACAATTACCGCAGATGTGACGAGATGACGCCTTGGAAGAATGACTGGGTGCCGTGCGTAGAAATCAAGTGTTGAATTTTCCAACCGCCCACAGACGCGTAACAAGCCAAGGTCATCCAGGAATGGCGCGAGTGACGAGATAGAGGTCGACGACTGCACCTGCTGTTCGTCACGCAGAGTCTTGTAGTCAGGCCACGAATGCACTCGCTGAATCGACCGAAGAAGTATCCGCGTACCACCAACGATGTCAGCTACTGTTAATCCGGACGACCTTATGCGCTGCAGAAACTTGAAGACGTATCCAAATGTGCGCTGGATCTTTCCGAAGGAATTGGAGAACCACAGGGGTTGCTCATCTTGAAGAAAGGGTGGCCCGTGGGCCCAGAGATGCGATTCCAGAAGCTCTGATGGCAGAGCACCTCTGGACAATATATCAGCAGGATTCTGGGCGGTGGGCACGTAGCGCCACTCCATCTGAGCAGTCCGCTCCTGAATGGCTGAGACCCGATAACAACAAATACGTTAAAACTTGATGAGTCATTGCGCACCCAAGACAAGGCAGTTGTGGATGTCGGACCAGCAATAGAAGCTTCCAGTGAACAATTTAAGTTGCTGTATCTCACTGATCAATTGAGAAAGCAAGTCAGCGCCACATAACTCCAACTTGGGCACCGTCAATACCTTAAGAGGGGAGACACGAGACTTCGCACACGGAAGTTGCACGTGCGCGCGATTATTTGTCCTTGACACAACGTAAATACATGCGCCATAGGCGTCTAGGCTGGCGTCACAAAACCCGTGAACTTCCACTGTTGAATTGGGGAGAACTGCCAGACGAGGATATCTAAACAGCTGAGGGGTGGACAAACTCTCGCAGAACACCAATCAGTCCTTAAGGATCATAAAAACAAGCAATCGTTGACAACATTGAACGTTTCGTCGGCTTTGATGGCAGATGCGTGGGTACTACCGAGAAGAGAAAATTATCAGATGCAGGCTCCCAAACCAATCCGTCGAACCTTAGCAGCGTTTCCTTATCCTTGTCCGGAATTCCTTCTAGTACGTCAGGGACGCTGGAGCACCACTTCCGAATTGGGAACCTTCCCCGAGCCAATAATTGGGATGTCTGCCTCATCTTTTCGCGCACTTCCTCTACAGATCCTCCTTCGGTCAGCAAATCGTCGACATAGAAATTGGAGGTCAACACTTCCGAGCCAATGGGAAATGCAGTCTTCTCTTCTTCGGCCAATTGGATCATGGAACGAATTGCAAGATAGGAATCCGGTTTGGTTCCATATGTTACCGTGTCGAGCTTGAACGCCTTCACATCCTCGTGAGGGGAATCCCTCCATAAGATGCACTGCAGGTAATTGTCCGGCTGGATAGTAGGCCCCGCCATTAGGACCTCGTTTAACGAAAAACCTGTTGATGTTGTGGCAGATCCATCGAACACGACCCGCAATTTGGTGGTGCTGTCCTCCTTAAACACGCAATGATGCGGTAGGAAATAGCGACAACGGCTGAGCAGTTCTGATTCCACCAATGACATATGATTAAGCTCTTGGTACTCCCTAATGAAAGATGAGTACTGAGCTTTCAGCTGCGGACGACGCTCAAGTTTCCGCTCCAAGTTGAGGAAGCGCCGATATGCTTGCGTGTATGAGTCGCCCAAGATATCCAAGCTTTTCTTGATGGGCAGCTTCACGGCAAACTCTCCAGATGACAGGCGCGAGTAATTAGCTTTGAAGTTCTCTTCACAATCGATGTCATCCTGCTTGACCATCACCGCATCTTCATTGGAACTTTCAACCTCCCAGAAACGTCTCAATAACAGTTCCACTTGATCGAGAGACTCCTCCCTGGCATCAGATGAGGCCTGAGTCCCAAGTAAGGCTGTCCTACGTGTTTGCTGACCACCTCCTGAAACCACCCATCCAAGGCGAGTCTTCTGAAGCGATGGCAAGCCAACAGCCAATTTGATTTGGCCAATGCACAGCAGTTCGAAGAATAGGCTATCCCCAATGAGCAGGTCGATACGCTGTGGCCTGAAGAACTGCGGATCTGCCAATGGTAAATTCGGCGGAATTTTCCAACCAGAAACTGGGCTGCTGCTCAGTGATTGTGGGAGCTACCAACGCTACAAAACTGGTACTGTAGTCAGAGGCTTGAGACTGCAAGTTGAGTCCCACGGTATAGCCTTCCGATACAAAACTGGAATCCCCAAGACCCGACACTGCGGCCGACGACATGGTCCTTTTCAGTCTAAGTTGTTGGGCAAGGCTGGAGGTTATAAGGTGCATTTGTGATCCGGAGTCCAGGAGTGCCCGACATGGTACGAGCGATCCAGCACGATCCCTCAGCAGAACAACTGCAGTGGCTAAGAGAACAACATCCCTGCAGGAGTTCTGTGCAACCAACGAGGCAGCTGAGGACTGTGGCTGCACTTCAGGGTGCGGGAATGAAGAGACAATGTGTTCCGTGGGCGAGGGTTTGGCGTTCAAATGCAATAACGTGTGATGTTTGCTACCACAGTGGCGACAAGTTGATGACCTGCAAGTGCGCAATTGATGGCCAGCCTTCAGGCAATTCAGGCAAAGACCAAGCTTTTTCACCTCAATTAGGCGAAGGGACGGCGAAAGATTTCCAAACAGCGCGCATGTATATATACTATGACCAGCAGTATTGCAAATAGACACTCAAGAGAAACAGACTCAGTGGCTACAAACGAACTTCTAGTGTTGCTCTGTACTTTTTTAATCTTTCCCACCTGAATGCCAGGCGTATACATTGCCAAGGCGACATCTGACATCTTTGCTCAAAATAAGCGGTGAATTGCTGGCTTGTGGGTATGCTATCCAGCGATGACGTTTCCTCCCACTTGGCTTGCGTAGCGCTGTCCACCTTCTGCAGCAGGCTGTGTATCAAAATATAGTCTGTAATCTGCTCCGTTGTTCCCATACTCTGCCAGGCCCGAAGATTAGCATTCACAGTGTCCGACAAGGACCGAAGTTGTGACACAGACGAAGCCTCTATGCGCGGCACACCCAGAATGTCCGTGACATGCGCCTGAAAAATTAAACGTTTGTTATTAAAACGCTTATCAAGGAGGTCTAGCGCGATGAGATAGCTGGCGTGCGTGAACTCTAGAGACGAAATAGTGTCTAGTGCTGGTCCAGGCAGGAACGCAGGTGCTGCAGCTTCTCCACATTTGACAAATCGGTATCCTTGTCTATTATGGAGGAAAACATGCTCCAAAACGAGGAATACTGAGCGTAGCCCCCACTGAACTCAGGAAGCAGCCGACTTTGCACTACGACCGTATTTGGGGCCTCTCCTACATGGTCCGTCCGCATTGTTGAGCATGGTAGCATTGTGGGCTGCCGCTTGTTTAACTCCCGTGTCATGCGAACCTCCAGCATGAGCACGCACTCGTCAAACTCGTCCCTCAAGGGACTACCGATCTCATCCAGATCAATCCTCTCCAGGGCATTATGGTGCTCGTTGAATGAAGCTACAAGTTCCGCTACCAACTTCAGCCTGACGTTTAGCTCCTCCTCACTGAGCTCTCCAATTCTCTCCTTGCCGACGGCCGTTTCGATTCTCCGTGCTGCCCCTACCATGGATTTCACTTTGCGCTTGTAGAATGCAGATTCCGAATTTACGAACAATGGTGAGGGGGGCATGAGTGAGGGGGTGCTATTAGAAGCCATTGGGTATGTTTACGAAGCACTGGGTTCAAGTTTCTGAAGCACGGAGAGGTTAATGATCGGTGAATAACCTCGAACAGTTTTATAGGAACTGTACACTCGATCGCAGCGCTCAAACACACTGGCTCACAGTTCTACAGACCAGCAGCGAAAGTTCACAGTTTTAAAGGAACTGAGTAGGTGCAGCTGACAACAACAATGGCATGCACACTTAGAGCACCGAAACCGAAACGAAACAACCGCAAGTAAAACCGCAAAGCAGATGACGCGAGAACAGTTTATGTTGCTTGTGCACAAACGAACGAAACGAAAAACCGTGGTACAAAGCGAATTAAAACAACCGACAAGTGTTATTAATATATATATATATGTATATATATCGATCAGATCACGTCGGGGTCATCAAAATGTTGAGCTATTGAGCCTTTTGTACGTTGATTAATTCACAACACAGTTTGTTTGATTATCTTAATTTCTTTATTTTCCATGTAAGGCGAGTGGGAAGAGTGTGGGTAAGTGTTAGCAACAGGCGGACCCGTGGTGGACCGTGTTGACGCGAGAAACAAAAAAGAGCTTTGTATAAAAAGTTAGTAACGATATGGCAGGCCACTGTGCCAACCGACGATATGTTGTTTTTTTGATGATGCGAGATTTCGAAGTGCCTCTGCCGCGTAGACGAGCCTCCCTCACAGCCTTCGTCGGCTGACGATTTTCGGGAAGGGGGCAAATGACTCAAGAGCGCAGATTCAGGCGGGCAATGTTGTGCGTAAGAGCTTAGCTCTGCTCTCTTTGCGCTGCCATGGGCCGGCGCTTAGCCGAACAGCCTATAAAAATCGAATAAGATATTCGTTGCTATACTGTTTAACTACCAACAAATACATTTTGTGCAAATAAGAACAGTTAAAGTGCAAGTTCTGTGAGACTGCAGCCGTCTAATATTCTGTTGCTTAATCGCCGAATCTCTGTTGCTCTGCGTCACTGCAGCCGCGGTTCTTGACTTTCCGTGTCTTCTATTCTCGCTCCGGTTCTGTTCGTCGTCGCTTAAGCGGTCTTACATTTTCCGTTGTTTCGTTGCATTACACCGGTAGTCATGGACAACGAGCCGAATACAGGCGCTCGTGGAAATAATGCGATGGAGGAAAAAAGGCTGAGGTTTTACAAGCGTAAAGTTCAGAGTATGCATGATCGGCTGCACCGTCTTGACGAGTCATTCTCTGGAAATAAAATGGACAAACTAAGTGCGTCTTAAATAGATGTTTGAGGAGGAGTTTAACAAGTCCCATCAAGAGTTGGAATCACTGGATAAACACGAGATTGGAAATGAGCTGCATGAAACCTTCGATACGTTGTTCATTTCTTTGGAAGACAAGCTTCTGTCTGCTCTTGAATTAGATCACTTACGCGTAGCTGCTCATTCCACTAGCACGCCCAACAGCTCTGGAGGTCATACGGTCATCATGGCTCACAAGCAGCGGATTCCTGAGCTGAAGCTGAAGCCTAGCTTCTCCGGTTGCGATGTGGAATATGCGGATTTTATTGCCATGTTCAATTCTGTCATCGAATGGGATGCAGATCTAAGTGAAATCGAGCCCCTGCCATTCATCGGTCCACGCAATATACTCTTGCAGCATCTTCACAAATTTATCTCCGTTTCTGCGTGACAAGGAACTGAAAAAGCTATCAGTGTACAGTTTGCGGAATCCATAGCGCAAAGCTCCAAAGCTGTTTCTCCTCCAGAATGAGCTGTAAAGCCAGGAGCTGGGTCGTCTCATGCGTCTGCACTCTGATGTTGTGATGTTGGCTACAGCTGTTGTTTTGGTGAAGAATTGATCTAGCGTTTTGGTTCCTTGTCGCGCCAGTCTAGATTCAGGATCCTAGCTTCATCTCGTCACATCCAGGTTCGATAAGCAGCTTCAGCATAGGAGCACTCAATCGTCTGCCCTTGTCTCTGGTCTGGGCGATACTATCGTGTCCACTGAGGGATCCAACTTAAGCATTTGCATGCAGTCAAGCACTTCGGACTATTCGACTACACTCACTGCTCTCATCGCCTGACAATCACAGATAGCCAACCAAGTCTGGCAGTTAATGTCACCGATTGGAACATTCCCTCCAATATTAAGCTTACCAATCCTGCATTCTTTAATCCTCAGCGAGTAAATCTCCTCATTGGCGCAAGCATATTCTATGACCTTCTCTGCGTAGGGCAAATCAAGCTCATAGATGGATTGCCTCTTCTGCAGAAGACCCGGCTTGGGTGGATCGTATCTGGTGGTAGACAGAGGGTATCAAGCTCATCGCTTTTGGCAACTCACAACTGAGAGAGGTTGAGATTGGGAAGCTAGAATGCAAGGTTGCATCAACTCTTCGTATGTTTTGGGAATTCGAGAATTGTGTGGAGGCTCGCTTCAAAAGCTTCATTAGTTTATTTGAGACTCTTGTTCACAATGACGAAAGCATTCCACTTATCGAAAAGTTTAACCATTTGCTTTCATGCCTCTCTGGTGAAGCATTGGGAACGGTAACGGCGTTCCAAGTAACCGAGAGTAATTATGAGAAAGCCATGGCTAGCTTAAAACGGGTCTATGATAACGAATGTCTGATCTTTATAAACCATATTGCTGCCCTATTTAGTCTTCCCAAAATGACCCAGCAATCTGCATCGTCCTTAAGGAACCTAATCGATACCACTTCATCGATATATGGTTCCTTGTTGTCGATAGGCGATGACTAAAAGATCTCGAATGCTATTTATCTCGTCTTGAACAGAGTCGATCCTGTGACCAAACAAAAATGGGAAGAACAGCTCGATTATGAGAAACTGCCGCTTTGGGCTGACTGCGAAAAAATGCTTAGTCGCAGATATCAGCATCTTTCGGCCGAAGAATCGGCAAAACCAAAGCAGGAGCAGAAAGCTGTGCCAAGCAAGCCTCACAATCGGAGCTCATTCACGTGCTCTACTTCGAATGCTAAAAACCAAGAATGTAGTTACTGCAATGCAAAAGACCATTTGTTGACTACTTGCAGTCCATTTGCGCGGCTTGCAGTGATGCAAAGATTTGAATTTGAGTTGTGGCTAAAAGATTGGCGTTACCATCACCCCCAGAGAATTCATCCCCCCTACTAGTCAAAGTAACCATTCCACTTCGCATGCACTCCATGCGACAGCTTTGTATAGAGTAATTCTGGCAACGTTGTATGTGTCCCGAGCACTGCTTGACTCTGGGTCACAAACTAACTTCATAACTGAGGACCTGGCACAGCGCTTACAGATCCGTAGGGAGGAGTCGTGCATCAACTTGCTTGGAATTGGGGAATCTAATTCACAAGTTAAGAAAAAGATACACACGGTCGATTTCTGGATTCTGAAGTCAATCACGGGATAAAACAGAGGATTGAAAATATTATGAGACCAACTTATATAGTTACACCATTTTACAGCATATTGAGAACCATTCCTGGCGCACCATAGAACCTCCGGAACGAGAATATCCACAGTGTTCTGTCGCAGAATTAGGCATTCATTAATATTACATAATATATACTCAGCGAATAAGTCAGGTCGACCCATGTAACGGGAGATATCATAAAAAACGACAAAGCATTGTATGTGATTCATAATAATAACAATAACCGTTTCTTCAGCGATTTCTGCCAACGATGCGATCGCTCTTCAGAGCGCAAAAAACACTGCTGCAATTGCTGACTATCACAATTGCCCAATAACACAATATCATATTAAATCCAAATTAATTCAATATTTGTTGGTTTGTGTAATATTCTGAGTAATAATTAAGACGGCTTGTTTAATACTTTTAAATATTCCTTTAATGTTCTTTTCAAATATATAGCAGCGGCTTGCATGCGCACAGTTCAGAGTCTGAGATAGAAGAGAACAAACAAACTTAAGAGATGGCCTATCGCCAATTCCAACTATCGATATATCATCGATGAGATCTTTGTCTCTTTTGTATGTAACACACTGGTTACTTCAACAATATTAATTCCAATTCCCTTTTACCATATTCTTACTAAACTCAGCACTTTCTGTACCTTTTGTTACCTATAAATAGAGCTTAAGTTTGTTGAATGAATTCAGTATCAGAAACAGTACCATCACTGCCTGTTCACTCGTCTACTCTACAACTGCAATCATCAGAGGCTGTCGCCGTATCTTTAGACCTTCATTTTCTCAACGTAGGAAACCCTCTCCGCAGTTCAACTGGTTCAAGTTATAGTTGCGACGACAAAATTGTAAACGGTTTATGTACGGTATAGTACTGGAACTAATTCGGAGGTGGTGATATGACCCGTCCCTAACAGACCACCACTACATTGGACGAACACAAAGCAATGCTATTCTTCATTTCCATTTTTACCCGCAATGTCCTAGGGCATGGGGGCCAGCGACACCACATCGTTTACCGCCGAACTAGTGAAATGGGTACCCATCTAAGGGGTACCCATCTGGTAGGTAGTGAACTGGGCACCCATCTAAGGGGTAATGAAATGGGTACACCAATAGCTAAAATTAGAAAAACTCGTGTAGTTAAAAATTTTCTAATATCCTTTTTCTTAATTTCAGTATTTTCAGCTGAAGAGCTTTTCTTAGTTGTATTTCCCCTGATCCAGTCCCTGCCTCTGCAGTTATAGCATCTACAAATATAAAACTCAAATACATATTAATAGGCAGGAAAATTTAAATTAGAAAGTCAAACAGATATGCATTCCAAGCAACACTCCATACTAATTTTTAACATCTTTCAGCGCCGACTTGGCTTTCACTTCATCCACGTGATCTGCATTAGCAAGAAAATTTAAAAAATTTTTTTAAATACCGGAAGATAATAGTTTTTATTGCATCAATCTGTAAAAATACAATTAGAATAGACCATAAAATTTCTGTATTTATCACTTACATTTCATTTGCAATGTCTCCGATTTGCAATTCCTCTACATTATTTGTTTCACTGTCTTCAATTTTTTCTATTTCACTGAACGACACTGTCTCTGCCCTCAAGTTTTAGTCCTTTGGCATATTTATCGCTAGTCTCCTTCCTAAGTCTACGTAAATGCCGATTGCTGTACATATTTATCTAAGGTTGCTTTGTCTTACTTTTGTTTAAATCAGAGATCACAAATAAGACTTATGAGTTTAAAAATATCAAAGTCGAAAAAGGTGTCCTAGGGGTGCAAAAAATACAGCTAAGCTATTTTAAGAAGAGGAATCTCGTAACAAGATAAGCTTTTATTACCAACTTTATAATACAAATTAAAAATAAGACTTATTTTTGATTTTTTTTAAATGAATAAAATAAAATAAATATAAAAATTGAATGCAAATATCTTTTCACCAGGGAGTTCTCTATTGAAACTGTATGATCAATACATTTCGTTTGATATATAGTATGTTTGGTTACGCAGCCAAATACTTCATCTATTAAGCATCGCGTCGGACAAGTACGTATTGTAAGTAAAAATGTATAACGAATGTGCAAATCCATTAGGCCGGTCGACTTTTGGGTTTGCCTTTTACTGGCAATAGTTGAATAAAATGGGTCGCAAACGGGATTTGATTGTGCGTAATTTTTGATAATGATAATTCTTCGTCGTGTAAGCTTTGCGAACATGAACTCACTGGAAAATATTATACCAACTTGCAAAGGCATTTGCGGGAATGTCATGAAGAAGCCTATAAATCCCATATAGATGAAGAAGTTGGCATAAAAATTCCAGAAATGAAGAAAAAATTGTGTGTCTCAACAAATGAAGTTAAAATTGATAATTTCGGACTTACGGTGCAATTTATCATCAAACTCGATCAAAACCTTAATGTTTCTTAAACTAAATAAATACAAACATTAATCTATACTATAAATTTGTAGAAAAAAATCTGTGCGTAGGCGTCTTTCTCGCAACGCGTGCACCAAATTGCATGCTGTTTTTTTTAAATGATAGCCACAGAATGTGACCTGGTTTGCACAAACAAATTTGTACTTTTCTATAAATAGTTTCCTCAAGAATTAAAAATGAATCAAAAAAATCTTAAATTTGTTCCAAAAGTGTGTGTTTGAACGCCTATTTCATTTCATTTCTCCGCATCGCGTGCACCAAATTGCACAAATGATAGCCAGAGTATGCGGCATTCTACTTCATTTCATTTTGTGTCATTCTGTAGAACAAATTTGGTCTAAAAACAGGACATTTGATGAAATTTGAAGATTTGTTTTCTGAAAAAATTGCAATTTGTGGAAGTATATTTGTTGCTTTTGAAAATGTGTGCGTTTTCAACCAACCTGTGTGGTTTTTAAAGTTAAATGTCGAGACGATTAAATTTGGGTCGGCGAACGCGAAATTCGTTTCAAGTCCCTTCAGGGAGCCGTGAAAGTAGCCAAGACATTACCCATCGCAATGAAAATAATCGTCTACGCACAGCAAGTTCCCGTTCAAATCAACGGAACAATTAAGCAACATCTGCAAATGAACGTCGTGATATTCAAAATCTACAAGGTGTTGCGTTCGCGTACAGTAGTATCACCGATTACGCTTGTGATAGGCAAATTATAATTGGTCCAATGAAAGACCGTTGTCGCCATTGTCAGGCATTAAAATTTTAAGGTGACGCAGATGGCATGTGCTGTGCGAGTGGTAAAATGAAATTGCTTGAATTAGGCAGCCTACCACATTATCCATTACTTTATGGATTGACACCTGAGTCTAATCATTTTTTGAACAATATACGAAAGTATAATTCGAGTTTTCAAATGACATCTTTTGGCGCCACAAATATTATAATACACAACTTCATGCCAACGTTCAAGGTAATTAAATAGTTTTGTTTATGCAAATTGTCATTCTCATTCTATCATATATTTTATTCAGATTCAAGGTCAAATATACCATCGAGCTGGCTCTTTGTTACCTTTCGACAACGCAGACCACCAATTTTTGCAATTATATTTTATCGGGAACGCGGAAGACGAAACTAATCGTCGGTGTGCCCTTATTAACAACACGCGGAGATAAATTATTTTCGATTTGCAAAATATGTTCCATGAGCACAACGAATTTGTTCAGGTTTTCAAAACATCGCTTGATGGAATGCCATCTGACGATCATCCAATTGTTATTCGAGCTGATAAAACACCGGTTGGCGAACATGCAAGGCGTTTCAATGCACAAACAGTTGACGAAGTGGCAATAGTCATAGTTGGTGAGCAATTTAATAATCGTGATATTGTGCTTCATCGTAGAAATGAACAACTTGAACGTGTATCCGAGACTCATCGCTGTTATGATGCACTACAATATCCCATATTGTTTTGGAGCGGACAATATGGCTATAATTTCAACATTAAAATGATAAATCCAGTAAGCGGTCGAGAAGGAACATAGAAAGTTAGTGCTATGAACTATTCGGCATACAGACTGCAGATACGGCAAAATCAAGACAACCACATATTGAGGTGTAAAGCACTTTTCCACCAGTATATTTGACATGTATGCAAAAATTGAATCGGAACGGTTAAATTTTCTTCGATTCAACCAAGCCAAATTACTTTCCGAAGAGTATGTTCATTTGCGTGATGCCATTAACAACGATGGTAATGCACAAAACGTTGGAACTATGATAATATACCGTCATCGTATGTTGGAATTCCACGTCATATGTTTGAGTACGCGCAAGATGCGATGTCATACGTTCGCCGTTACGGTCGACCAGACCTCTTCATCACCTTAACGTGTAATCCGAAATGGGAAGAACTCTCGGATTTAATGTTTGTTAACCAAACATCGAAAGATCGCCATGATATTTTAGCAAGTGTTTTTAGACAAAAATTAAAACCACTCATAGATTTAATTGTCAAACATGGTGCATTTGGGTCTGTTCAATGTTGGATGTATTCAATTGAATGGCAGAAACGAAGTTTGCCTCATTCGCATATTTTAATTTGGCTGATTGAAAAATTCCAGATCCGACAGTGGGATCCAGAATTGTTTGAAGTGGTCACCAAAAATATGATTCACGGTCCACGTGGTGCGTTGAATTTGAATTCACCCTGTATGGTTGAGGGGAAATGCTCCAAACGTTTTCCAAAAATTTTGTCTCCGATACACTGACGGGCAACGATGGATATCCCGAATATCGGCGTCGATCAACTGAAGATAATGGCCATTCGGTAACTTTGAGCGTTAAAAATCAAGATTTGGAGATTCATATTCGTTGGGTTGTGCCATATTCACCGTTATTATCTAAGATTTATAAAGCGCACATAAACGTAGAGGTCTGCAATTCAGTTCAATCTATTAAATACATTTGCAAATACATCAACAAGGGCAGTGATATGGCTGTTTTCGGAGCAGTTGCTAATGTTACCGATGAAATCACTCAATTTCAAACGGGCAGATATATCAGTTCAAATGAAGCAGTATGGCGCATATTATCATTCCCGATCCATGATAGGCATCCAACTGTAGTTCATTTAGCTGTTCATCTTGAAAACGGTCAACGCGTTTTTTTCACACCCGGAAACACGGAAACCCACCAGCAAACACCATTAACAGCATTTTTTTCGTTGTGTCAAGCAGATGATTTTGCGAAAACATTGCTATACGCCGAAGTACCCGAATATTATACGTGGAATAATTCATGTTCAAAGGCGAGACGCGGAAAAGCCGTTCATGGTCAGCCAGTATTGTTTCACTCAGATGCGATAGGACGAAATTATACAGTTCATCCTAACAATCAAGAGTGTTATTATTTGCGATTGTTGCTAATAAATGTTCGTGGACCAACATCATTTGAATCTTTGTGAACTGTTGGTGAAGAATTGTGTGGGACGTATCGCGAAGCATGCGAACGATTGAATATGCTTGAGAATGACATGCATTGGGATCTTACACTTGAAGATGCAGCATTGTCATCAAGTCCACATCAAATTCGGACACTTTTCGCAATTATTATAGCCACGTGCAGTCCAGCGAAGCCAATTGAATTGTGGCAAAAACATCAAAATCATTTGTCAGAGGATTTTTTACATCAAACGGGTGATATAAACATGGACTGTACGCCGGAAATTTACAACGAAGCATTGATTGCTATTGAAGACCTTTGATTGATGGAAAGCAAAGCATTAGCTCAATTAGGTATGACAGCGCCTAATCGTGATATACACGACCTTTTCAACAAAGAACTGGAGCGTGATCGTGCTGAGCTTAATGCGTTTGTGCAAAACAATGAGCCACGGTTAAATATCAACCAAAGAACGGTTTGCGACCAAATATTACGAGCTATCGAAGAACAACATGGTGGACTGTTCTTTTTGGATGCAGCTGGAGGTACCGGAAAAACGTTTGTCATTTCGATTATTTTGGCTACCATTCGAGCACAAGGTAGAATCGCATTGGCTTTGGCTTCGTCTGGCATCGCTGCCACATTATTGGATGGTGGTCGCACGGCGCACACTGCCCTTAAGTTGCCATTGAATATGAAGGCTGACGATAATCCTACATGCAACATTTCAAAAAGATCTGCAATGGCGAGAGTGCTGCAGCAATGCTCTCTTATTGTATGGGATGAGTGTACTATGACCAACAAGAAGTCACTGGAAGCACTTAATCGTACGTTTAAAGATATTCGTGGAGATAATCGATTGTTTGGTGGTGCATTGATATTGTTAGCAGGTGATTTCAGACAAACATTGCCTGTAGTCAAACTAGGAACTTCTGCTGATGAAATTAATGCGTGTTTGAAAACATCTAATTTGTGGCGCTCTGTGAAAACACTTAGATTGACTACAAATGTCCGTGTTCAATTGCAAAACGATGAAGCAGATTTGTTTTCCAGACAACTGTTAGACATTGGTAATGGCATACTTCTCGTTGACAATTCTGGCTTCCAAATAATTTTTGCACTTTTGTGTCATCGAAGGAATACTTGATTCAGAGCGTGTTTCCAAATATTGTACAAAATTATAGAAACCATGACTGGTTGAGGGAAAGAGCAATTTTGGCCGGAACAAATAAAGATATCAATGAGATCAACGCATCTATTTTGAATTCCATCTCAGAAGAAATGGTTGCGTATAGGTCGGTTGATACAATTATCAATCAAGATGATGTTGTAAATTATCCAGTCGAATTTCTAAATTCATTGGACTTACCTGGATTGCCGCCATACTATTTACAAGTAAAAGTTGGAGCCAATTATGCTGCGGAATCTTAATCCACCACGACTTTGCAATGGTACAAGACTTGCTGTGAAAAAAGTTATGACTAATTTACTTGAAGCAACTATTTTGAATGGGAAATTTTGTGGTGAACACGTTTTAATTCCGAGAATTCCGATGATTCCGACTGACGTGCCATTTGATTTCAAACGACTACAATTTCCGATTCGTCTTGCTTTTGCTATGACTATTAATAAATCACAAGGACAGTCGTTGCAAATTTTTGGTTTAAATTTGGAGCACCCGGTATTTTCACATGGTCAACTGTATGTAGCGTGCTCACGAGTAGGCAAACCTTCGGCATTAATTATTCATTGTATCGACGGCAAAACAATGAATATTGTTTGTCACAAAGCATTGAAATAAATAAAATATGTTATTACATCAAAATTATCATTTTTTAATTTCGATGAATTCCTAAACATAAAATTCATTTAGTAAGCAGCGAAGCGCGCGGCAATATTGTAAAATAGGCAGTTTCATCTCCCGTGTGTTCGCTGTCGTCGCGATCGCCGGATGCCGGCCGCCACTGGACACCACACACCAGGCGCAAGGTCAGCGGTTTGGCTGGGCAGCGACGAACGCCGTGGCCGGCAGCTAAGAGTTGACGGTTGGGAAGTTTAGAGTTCTTAATTTAGTTTTTAATAATTAGTCGAGTGGCGATGACATGTAACGTCTCGCCTTGCGAGCATTAATCACTCTTTACATTCTTTTGCTAAAAACATTAAATAAATAACACTTTGTAGTACCCGTGTTATATTTAAATATTACTGGCGCCCAACGCGATCGAACAACCACCCCCGCTAAGCGAAAATCGGTGAAAAGTGCAAAAGAAATAAACCGAAAGATCGACAGTATCGAGTGCGGAGACAACGCCCACTCAAGAAAAAAGTAAAGGATTCAAAAGACCAAAGAAAATCGAGACAAAGCCCGCTCGAGAACAAATAAAAAGAGTGTAAATAAAAGGCATTTATTCAACCCCAAATTGTTACACCAGAGCGGACGGCTTTGGGCAGCTGCGACGATAGAAGAGAGGGGAGGACAACGCAGAGCAATATAAGATATAATATACCAAGTGGAGGAGAATAAAAGAGGAACATGTAAGTGAAACTTTTCTTCAATTATCGCCCAAAAAGTAAAAAGTAAAAACAAAACCAAACAGATAAGACGTTTTTATATTCAGAAATATTCGGCCGTCTTCGTCTTCCGTGTCTTCGTTTCAGGCTTGAGAAGAGGCCTCACGGATACACTATTTGCGGCACAGCCTGCGGACTTGCCGTCAGCCTTGGCCTTGGCACAAGAAATTGAGGCCAACCATGATAGGCACGACTTTGCAACAAATTATGCAAGATCTTTAGAAAGCAAACCACAGAACCGAACAAAATATAGGCAGGGCGTACAGAATGAGCCCGATCACTATAAGAGACAATCAAAGAACCCGTTCTACACGAACAATCAGGGGAACCATCAAACAGGTGGTATCCGTAGCCAAGACAAAGTAGAGATGATGGATGTTGATCCATCTTCCTCTAAATTCCGTCAGCCAACTGCCTTTCAAAAGCAACAGGGGCACGACCCAGGCCTACCGGCTACAGCAAACCATAATAACGGGCACCAACAAGGTGCGTATAAAAGGCCCGCTGGATCCCAGAGATTCTCCGACCAGCGCAGGCAGAGGATCAATCACCTCGCTCAGGGGAGGGTCCCTGCTCCCGTTCGTCAGACGAACAGTAGCAGGGAGGACGCTAAACCTTTTAATAGACACTGGGGCCGCGAAAAATTATATCAAACCACTAAAAGAACTTAAGGGAACTGTCCATGTAGAGGCCCCATTTGTTGTAAAATCCCTGCACGGCTTCAATAAAGTAGAGCAAAAATGTTTCCTAACCATATTCGGCATTAAATGACCGTTCTTTATCTTCCTGGAGCTGTCAACTTTTGATGGCATCATAGGGCTCGACACGCTAACGGAAGCTGGCGTCAATATAAACCTGGGGACAAAAAATCTCCACTTTGGACAGGAATCTGAAAGTATCCTATTCCACAAGTGCCCCAGCGTTAACTTTACAAAAGTGGACGACATCGAGGTCCCGCCGGCAGTTAGGGACGAGTATCTCAGAATGATGTCCAGCCGTATAATGGCATTTGCAGATCCGACTGAAATGCTACCCTTCAACACAGCCGTAGTAGCCACAATTAGAACCGAGGATGAAGAGCCAATCTACTCGAAAATGTACCCCTTCCCTGTAGGAGCCACTGATTTCGTCAATGACGAAGTGAAGGACCTATTGCGGAACAGAATCATTCGGCCTTCTAGGTCTCCGTACAACAACCCCATATGGGTTGTTGGAAAAAAAGGCACTGACGACTCGGGCTCAAGCAAGAAGCTTCCGCAAGCTTAGCTCGAAAACCATACCAGACAAGTACCCGATGCCTTGTATCTCCATGATACTTTCAAATCTGGGGAAGGCAAGATACTTCACTACCCTTGACCTAAAGTCAGGATACCACCAAATCACGTTAGCTGAACGCGATCGTGAAAAGACCTCATTTTCGGTTAACGGAGGCAAATATGAGTTCTGCCGTATGCCATTAGGTCTCAGGAATGCATCAAGCATCATTGGCTTTCTAACGCATTGATGTTTTTACGTGACAGCGCCTCTGCTACGTAATTGTCCCTGTCTGGTTTGGCTTTCTAACGCATTGATGTTTTTACGTGACAGCGCCTCTGCTACGTAATTGTCCCTGTCTGGTTTGTAGAAGACCCTTGCGCCGCATTCATCAATTCTCGCCTTACGGGAGCATATCGGTAAGATATGTTACGTGTATGTTGACGACGTCATCGTATTCTCAAGAAGTGAGGCGGATCATGTCAGAGACATTGACACCGTGCTTGGCAGCTTCCACGACGCGAACATGAGGGTGACAAAGGAAAAGTCACAGTTCTTCAAGGGACAAGTGGAATTCCTTGGCTTTGTGGTGTCAACCGAGGGCACGAGAACAAGCCGCGATAAAGTCAAGGCTATTCAGGGGTTTAGACTACCCTCCAGGGTGGAGGGGTGTTTGCGGTAAGATCATTCCTGGGTCTTGAAAGCTACTACAGGAGTTTTATAAAAGATTTCGCTCAGGTAGCAAGACCTATCTCTAGCATTCTGAAGGGAGAAAATGGTATGATCAGCAAACAACGCTCGAAAGCCATTTCCATAACCACTGATGCCTCATCCAGTGGCATCGGGGCGGTACTGTCGCAAAATAATAGACCCATAACCATGATTTCTAGGACTCTGAAAGACAGAGAACTAAACTATGCGACCAATGAAAGAGAGCTTCTGGCCATAGTCTGGGCCCTAGACACGCTTCGTCATTACCTGTATGAAAAGAGTGACATCAACATCTACACAGACCATCAGACCATCAGCCACTGATTTTCGCGGTTTCAGATAGAAACCCCAATTCCAAGATAAAACGTTGGAAGGCGAGAATTGATGAATGCGGCGCAAGGGTCTTCTACAAACCAGACAGGGACAATTACGTAGCAGAGGCGCTGTCACGTAAAAACATCAATGCGTTAGAAAGCCAGAGTCGATCCGACGCAGCAACAATTCATGGTGAAGCCTCGCTCACTTACGTAATTGAAGCCATAGACAAACCAAGCAGTTTCACATACTCTTCTCCAAAAAGACCCGTCACAAGATCGACTTTGCCAGTCGAGACACACTTCTTGCGTCTATCAAGGAAGTGGTGAAGCCTGGAGTCGCTAACACCATCCACTGCACTCTGCCAACTTTGGCGTTTGTGCAAAACGATCTAGTAAAAGCCTTTCCGGACACAAAATTTCGATTTTGCAAGACCTTGGTGACAGACATCACCAACGACGGGGAGCGAAGAGAGATAATGACAGCTGAACACAATTGGGCGCACAGGGCAGCCCAGGAGAACAGGTACTGCATGATTATTTTCCAAAGATGGAAAAAATCGCAGCAGAAGTGGTGATAAACTGCAGGATATGCCAGAAAGCCAAGTATGACCGGCACCCTACGAAGCAAGAGTTAGGGGTGACTCCAATTCCGGCAAGGGTAGGCGAGTTGATTTATATAGACATATTTTCTACCGCAGGAAAGTACTTCCTCACTGCAATTGAAAAATTTTCAAAGTTTGCAATAACGCAGCAGATTGCTTCACGCACGATCACAGACGTGAAAATACCAATTTTATTATTGGTCAACATCTTCCTAGCTATTAGAACCATCTACTGCGACAATGAGGCAGCTTTCAATTCATTGATTATAATCGAACCATCCACTCTGTCACAAACAAGACACCTATGGATGTGGTCCACGCAAGTTGCGACCTTGGGAAAAAAATTATGTTGAAGTTAATAAAAGCCCAACAAGAACAGCTAGATAGGAACAACCCGACGAGGCAAAATAGGACCTTTGAAGTAGGCGAGCAGGTCCTAGTGAAAAGGCAGACCTGGGAACCACCGTTCTTATTAAAGGGAGGGTGGTCCACAAAGACAATTTGAGGTAGGTAAGGAATTAGGTCTAGGAAACCAGGATTCATAGCACTAAGTCCAAGTCCACTAGGACAAGTTATAGTAGGACTAAAGAAAGTATAGTTAATAAGCCGCTGTGTTTCTCATTTCTTATAGGTCACCCGTTGAATATTTTTGCCTGCTAACAATCTTGACCTTGACAGCCATGACCGACTCAAAGCTGGCGGACTACACGCACGCAGACTACATCCCCATAATGGACGGACGGACAGTAATATGGAACGAAACACCCTCGGCCTCTCTCTTCCCGATCTGCTTTGCGCAGATGTCTTAATTCGCCATCGGTCGTGCTTGCTGTTGTGCTTTGGGAATTCGCTTGGGTGCGAATTCGCTCATGCTTGTTTTGTCTAGGGATTTGCAAAACACAACCCACATATATATATAGGTAATATTTAAATATAACACGGGTATTACAAAGTGTTATTTATTTAATATATTTAGAAAAGAATGTAAAGAGTGATTAATGTTCGCAAGGCGAGACGTTACATGTCATCGCCACTCGGCTAATTATTAAAAACTAACTTAAGAACTCTAAACTTCCCAACCGCGAACCCTTAGCTGCCGGCCACGGCGTTCGTCGCTGCCCAGCCAAAGTGCTGACCTTGCGCCTCGTGTGTGGTGTCCAGTGGCGGCCGGCATCCGGCGATCGCGACGACGGCGATCCCACGGGTGACGAAACTGCTTATTTTACAATATTGCAGAATTCGTCCCACCCAGTGGTCAATTCAGTTAACTCTTGTTAACTACTCCCTCCTTCAAGACTTGACCGTCCTCGGTCAAGCCCATGCTCTTCAGCATCTGCTCGATAGCGACGGTGTTACCCTTCTGATACCTGCGCCGCATCCACCAGGAAACGCCGATTAGTGCAGCGCACACGGCCACGCCCACGACAGCGGCCAGTACGGGACCGATCGTAAGGTTTGTTCGGACTTCGGTCAGGTGCTGCAAATTTTCCTCATTCAGCTTGTGAAGATACGACAGGCTCAACAGCGTTTAGTGGCGGGTAATATTAATCCTCGCCGAGGTAGCTACGCCAGGTACTCTCTTTGGCGCATTGTTGAAGTTGGTGTATTTAGTCCCGTTGACGTGAGCGACTTGGTCAAAGGTTACCAAGTACGTTCCCGTAACCTTTCGCTCGGGGCCGTCGTCGGTGGTCACAATGGCGGTGGCATCGTTGATTACCACGATACCCTCATCTATCTCCAAGATCGGGGGCAGGTTATTCGGCTGGGTGTCGCAGTGGGCCACAGCTCCAAAATGCAATTCTTGGGCGCAGCTATTCGCCGGTGCCTCCTTACAGAAGGCTAATGACGGGGGCCCCATGCATGATGAGACAGCGATGATCTTGCTGCCGCACTCTGCTATAATGTCCTCGGGTAGCCGGATCGTTACCCCCTTGTGTGCGACTGGGAAGATGGTTAATTTCTTACAAATGAGCATTTCTAGGTCTCGGCATTTCAATTACAAAGATGATCAATTCCTTATTAGCTAGAGCCCTCACATTTGCAGCGCCCAAAAGTTGGGCTACACTGATATCGGTGGAACCTTTCTTCAAAATCGCCTCTAAGTCATTGCTATCGATGATAGCTGGATTTACGATGTTTATTTTAGCCAGAGTAGTGGCGATCATTAGGCTCTCAATTGAGCGTCAGCATTTTGTTTCTAGTTAAGGTGTTTCTATAGATGGGAGGTGTTAATTTCTTCCTTCTTGTTTACTTTTAATAATTTGTTAACAGTTTCGGTGAGGGCATTTATCTGTGTTTGAGTCCTTGAATTTATGGCTATCTGTCTATTGTTTGCGTTTATTAGATCATATTAAGTCGACCTGTCTTGTTTTATGTAAGTCATCGAAGTCCGGAGTCCCTGCGATTACCTTCAGTGCTGACCCCAGGACATTCAAACTCCTCGCATGCCTGTGATGAACTCCTAAAGCCGCAGTCAACGTCAGTAGGTGTTTCGTGTCTGTTTCTAATATTTTTCTCATATGTGTCTGTGGGAAAACGTCAGTCATTTCTATTGTCTCTTGAATGTATCGGTCATACTCTGTCAAGTTCGTGGAGTGTTGTATGTAGAAGGTCTCGTTCCATATTACTGTCCGTCCGTCAATTATGGGGATGTAGTCTGCGTGCGTGTAGTCCGTCAGCTTTGAGTCGGTCATGGCTGTCAAGGTCAAGATTGTTAGCAGGCAGAAATATTCAACGGGTGACCTATAAGAAATGAGAATCACAACGGCTTATTAACTATACTTTCTTTAGTCCTACTATAACTTGTCCTAGTGGACTTGAACTTAGTGCTATGAATCCTGGTTTCCTAGACCTAATTCCTTACCTACCTCAAATTGTCTTTGTGGACCACCCTCCCTTTAATAAGAACGGTGGTTCCAAGGTCTGCCTCTACCTTTTGTTCAGCGCAGAGGGGAGTTAGTTTGTTCCCTAACCTCCTATTGGTTTTCACTAGGACCTGCTCGCCTACATCAAAGGTCCTATTTTGCCTGGTCGGGTTGTTCCTATCTAGCTGTTCTTGTTGGGCTTTTATTAACTTCAACATAATTTCTTCCCCAAGGTCGCAACTTGCGTGGACCACATCCATAGGTGTCTTGTTTGTGACAGAGTGGATGGTTCGATTATATTCGATGGTCGCTAGAATAACTAGTTCAACCGTATCGTCCACCTGGCGTTGCAATTTTAAGCACCTGGCTATTTCTAAGAGGGTGCTGTGGAAGCGTTCCACCTGTCCGTTTGATGTGCTGTGCAACGGTGGGGCATTCGCTATATCAATGTCGAACTGGTTCTTTAATAAAGACCGAATGGTCTCTGAATTGAAAGTTGCCTCATTGTCACAGTAGATGGCTCTAATATCTGGGAAGAAGTTTACCAATTGTAAAATTGGTATTTTCACGTCTGTGATCGTGCGTGAAGCAATCTGCTGCGTTATTGCAAAATTTGAAAATTTGTCAATTGCAGTGAGGAAGTACTTTCCTGCGGTAGAAAATATGTCTATATGAATCAACTCGCCTACCCTTGCCGGAATTGGAGTCACCCCTAACTCTTGCTTCCTAGGGTGCCGGTCATACTTGGCTTTCTGGCATATCCTGCAGTTTATCACCACTTCTGCTGCGATTTTTTCCATCTTTGGAAAATAATCATGCAGTACCTGTTCTCCTGGGCTGCCCTGTGCGCCCAATTGTGTTCAGCTGTCATTATCTCTCTTCGCTCCCCGTCGTTGGTGATGTCTGTCACCAAGGTCTTGCAAAATCGAAATTTTGTGTCCGGAAAGGCTTTTACTAGATCGTTTTGCACAAACGCCAAAGTTGGCAGAGTGCAGTGGATGGTGTTAGCGACTCCAGGCTTCACCACTTCCTTGATAGACGCAAGAAGTGTGTCTCGACTGGCAAAGTCGATCTTGTGACGGGTCTTTTTGGAGAAGAGTATGTGAAACTGCTTGGTTTGTCTATGGCTTCAATTACGTAAGTGAGCGAGGCTTCACCATGAATTGTTGCTGCGTGGGATCGACTCTGACTTTCTAACGCATTGATGTTTTTTACGTGACAGCGCATCTGCTACGTAATTGTCCCTGTCTGGTTTGTAGAAGACCCTTGCGCCGCATTCATATATTCTCGCCTTCCAACGTTTTATCTTGGAATTGGGGTTTCTATCTGAAACCGCGAAAATCAGTGGCTGATGGTCTGTGTAGATGTTGATCTAGGGCCCAGACTGTGGCCAGAAGCTCTCTTTCATTGGTCACATAGTTTAGTTCTCTGTCTTTCAGAAATCATGGTAATGGGTCTATTATTTTGCGACAGTACCGCCCCGATGCCACTGGATGAGGCATCAGTGGTTATGGAAATGGCTTTCGAGCGTTGTTTGCTGATCATACCATTTTCTCCCTTCAGAATGCTAGAGATAGGTCTTGCTACCTGAGCGAAATCTTTTATAAAACTCCTGTAGTAGCTTTCAAGACCCAGGAATGATCTTACCGCAAACACCCCTCCACCCTGGAGGGTAGTCTAAACCCCTGAATAGCCTTGACTTTATCGCGGCTTGTTCTCGTGCCCTCGGTTGACACCACAAAGCCAAGGAATTCCACTTGTCCCTTGAAGAACTGTGACTTTTCCTTTGTCACCCTCATGTTCGCGTCGTGGAAGCTGCCAAGCACGGTGTCAATGTCTCTGACATGATCCGCCTCACTTCTTGAGAATACGATGACGTCGTCAACATACACGTAACATATCTTACCGATATGCTCCCGTAAGGCGAGAATTGATGAATGCGGCGCAAGGGTCTTCTACAAACCAGACAGGGACAATTACGTAGCAGAGGCGCTGTCACGTAAAAACATCAATGCGTTAGAAAGCCAAACCAGACAGGGACAATTACGTAGCAGAGGCGCTGTCACGTAAAAACATCAATGCGTTAGAAAGCCAATGATGCTTGATGCATTCCTGAGACCTAATGGCATACGGCAGAACTCATATTTGCCTCCGTTAACCGAAAATGAGGTCTTTTCACGATCGCGTTCAGCTAACGTGATTTGGTGGTATCCTGACTTTAGGTCAAGGGTAGTGAAGTATCTTGCCTTCCCCAGATTTGAAAGTATCATGGAGATACAAGGCATCGGGTACTTGTCTGGTATGGTTTTCGAGCTAAGCTTGCGGAAGCTTCTTGCTTGAGCCCGAGTCGTCAGTGCCTTTTTTTCCAACAACCCATATGGGGTTGTTGTACGGAGACCTAGAAGGCCGAATGATTCTGTTCCGCAATAGGTCCTTCACTTCGTCATTGACGAAATCAGTGGCTCCTACAGGGAAGGGGTACATTTTCGAGTAGATTGGCTCTTCATCCTCGGTTCTAATTGTGGCTACTACGGCTGTGTTGAAGGGTAGCATTTCAGTCGGATCTGCAAATGCCATTATACGGCTGGACATCATTCTGAGATACTCGTCCCTAACTGCCGGCGGGACCTCGATGTCGTCCACTTTTGTAAAGTTAACGCTGGGGCACTTGTGGAATAGGATACTTTCAGATTCCTGTCCAAAGTGGAGATTTTTTGTCCCCAGGTTTATATTGACGCCAGCTTCCGTTAGCGTGTCGAGCCCTATGATGCCATCAAAAGTTGACAGCTCCAGGAAGATAAAGAACGGTCATTTAATGCCGAATATGGTTAGGAAACATTTTTGCTCTACTTTATTGAAGCCGTGCAGGGATTTTACAACAAATGGGGCCTCTACATGGACAGTTCCCTTAAGTTCTTTTAGTGGTTTGATATAATTTTTCGCGGCCCCAGTGTCTATTAAAAGGTTTAGCGTCCTCCCTGCTACTGTTCGTCTGACGAACGGGAGCAGGGACCCTCCCCTGAGCGAGGTGATTGATCCTCTGCCTGCGCTGGTCGGAGAATTTCTGAGATCCAGCGGGCCTTTTATACGCACCCTGTTGGTGCCCGTTATTATGGTTTTGGGTCGTGCCCCTGTTGCTTTTGAAAGGCAGTTGGCTGACGGAATTTAGAGGAAGATGGATCAACATCCATCATCTCTACTTTGTCTTGGCTACGGATACCACCTGTTTGATGGTTCCCCTGATTGTTCGTGTAGAACGGGTTCTTTGATTGTCTCTTATAGTGATCGGGCTCATTCTGTACGCCCTGCCTATATTTTGTTCGGTTCTGTGGTTGGCTTTCTAAAGCTCTTGCATAATTTGTTGCAAAGTCGTGCCTATCATGGTTGGCCTCAATTTCTTGTGCCAAGGCCAAGGCTGACGGCAAGTCCGCAGGCTGTGCCGCAAATAGTGTATCCGTGAGGCCTCTTCTCAAGCCTGAAACGAAGACCCGGAAGACGAAGACATGGGGCAAAAATTCTGAGAACAATGACGGCCGAATATTTCTGAGTATAAAAACGTCTTATCTGTTTGGTTTTGTTTTTACTTTTTACTTTTTGGGCGATAATTGAAGAAAAGTTTCACTTACATGTTCCTCTTTTATTCTCCTCCACTTGGTATATTATATCTTATATTGCTCTGCGTTGTCCTCCCCTCTCTTCTATCGTCGCAGCTGCCCAAAGCCGTCCGCTCTGGTGTAACAATTTGGGGTTGAATAAATGCCTTTTATTTACACTCGAGGCTACGAGCTTTTGAGTGCAATTTGTTGCACGCACTTTTAATATTCGTGTTTTGGAGCGGGCGTTGTCTCCGCGCTCCACTGTTTCCACTTTCTTTTTATTTGTTCTCGAGCGGGCTTTGTCTCGATGTTCTTTGGTCTTTTGAATCCTTTACTTTTTTCTTGAGTGGGCGTTGTCTCCGCACTCGATACTGTCGATCTTTCGGTTTATTTCTTTTGCACTTTTCACCGATTTTCGCTTAGCGGGGGTGGTTGTTCGATCGCGTTGGGCGCCAGTAATATTTAAATATAACACGGGTACTACAAAGTGTTATTTATTTAATGTTTTTAGCAAAAGAATGTAAAGAGTGATTAATGCTCGCAAGGCGAGACGTTACATGTCATCGCCACTCGACTAATTATTAAAAACTAAATTAAGAACTCTAAACTTCCCAACCGTCAACTCTTAGCTGCCGGCCACGGCGTTCGTCGCTGCCCAGCCAAACCGCTGACCTTGCGCCTGGTGTGTGGTGTCCAGTGGCGGCCGGCATCCGGCGATCGCGACGACAGCGATCACACGGGAGATGAAACTGCCTATTTTACAATATTGCCGCGCGCTTCGCTGCTTACTAAATGAATTTTATGTTTAGGAATTCATCGAAATTAAAAAATGATAATTTTGATATAATAACATATTTTATTTATTTCAATGCTTTGTGACAAACAATATTCATTGTTTTGCCGTCGATACAATGAATAATTAATGCCGAAGGTTTGCCTACTCGTGAGCACGCTACATACAGTTGACCATGTGAAAATACCGGATGCTCCAAATTTAAACCAAAAATTTGCAACGACTGTCCTTGTGATTTATTAATAGTCATAGCAAAAGCAAGACGAATCGGAAATTGTAGTCGTTTGAAATCAAATGGCACGTCAGTCGGAATCATCGGAATTCTCGGAATTAAAACGTGTTCACCACAAAATTTCCCATTCAAAATAGTTGCTTCAAGTAAATTAGTCATAACTTTTTTCACAGCAAGTCTTGTACCATTGCAAAGTCGTGGTGGATTAAGATTCCGCAGCATAATTGGCTCCAACTTTTACTTGTAAATAGTATGGCGGCAATCCAGGTAAGTCCAATGAATTTAGAAATTCGACTGGATAATTTACAACATCATCTTGATTGATAATTGTATCAACCGACCTATACGCAACCATTTCTTCTGAGATGGAATTCAAAATAGATGCGTTGATCTCATTGATATCTTTATTTGTTCCGGCCAAAATTGCTCTTTCCCTCAACCAGTCATGGTTTCTATAATTTTGTACAATATTTGGAAACACGCTCTGAATCAAGTATTCCTTCGATGACACAAAAGTGCAAAAATTATTTGGAAGCCAGAATTGTCAACGAGAAGTATGCCATTACCAATGTCTAACAGTTGTCTGGAAAACAAATCTGCTTCATCGTTTTGCAATTGAACACGGACATTTGTAGTCAATCTAAGTGTTTTCACAGAGCGCCACAAATTAGATGTTTTCAAACACGCATTAATTTCATCAGCAGAAGTTCCTAGTTTGACTACAGGCAATGTTTGTCTGAAATCACCTGCTAACAATATCAATGCACCACCAAACAATCGATTATCTCCACGAATATCTTTAAACGTACGATTAAGTGCTTCCAGTGACTTCTTGTTGGTCATAGTACACTCATCCCATACAATAAGAGAGCATTGCTGCAGCACTCTCGCCATTGCAGATCTTTTTGAAATGTTGCATGTAGGATTATCGTCAGCCTTCATATTCAATGGCAACTTAAGGGCAGTGTGCGCCGTGCGACCACCATCCAATAATGTGGCAGCGATGCCAGACGAAGCCAAAGCCAATGCGATTCTACCTTGTGCTCGAATGGTAGCCAAAATAATCGAAATGACAAACGTTTTTCCGGTACCTCCAGCTGCATCCAAAAAGAACAGTCCACCATGTTGTTCTTCGATAGCTCGTAATATTTGGTCGCAAACCGTTCTTTGGTTGATATTTAACCGTGGCTCATTGTTTTGCACAAACGCATTAAGCTCAGCACGATCACGCTCCAGTTCTTTGTTGAAAAGGTCGTGTATATCACGATTAGGCGCTGTCATACCTAATTGAGCTAATGCTTTGCTTTCCATCAATCAAAGGTCTTCAATAGCAATCAATGCTTCGTTGTAAATTTCCGGCGTACAGTCCATGTTTATATCACCCGTTTGATGTAAAAAATCCTCTGACAAATGATTTTGATGTCTTTGCCACAATTCAATTGGCTTCGCTGGACTGCACGTGGCTATAATAATTGCGAAAAGTGTCCGAATTTGATGTGGACTTGATGACAATGCTGCATCTTCAAGTGTAAGATCCCAATGCATGTCATTCTCAAGCATATTCAATCGTTCGCATGCTTCGCGATACGTCCCACACAATTCTTCACCAACAGTTCACAAAGATTCAAATGATGTTGGTCCACGAACATTTATTAGCAACAATCGCAAATAATAACACTCTTGATTGTTAGGATGAACTGTATAATTTCGTCCTATCGCATCTGAGTGAAACAATACTGGCTGACCATGAACGGCTTTTCCGCGTCTCTTGACGAATTATTCCACGTATAATATTCGGGTACTTCGGCGTATAGCAATGTTTTCGCAAAATCATCTGCTTGACACAACGAAAAAAATGCTGTTAATGGTGTTTGCTGGTGGTTGCGCAGCTCTTCGCATTGCATTTCCGGGTGTGAAAAAAACGCGTTGACCGTTTTCAAGATGAACAGCTAAATGAACTACAGTTGGATGCCTATCATGGATCGGGAATGATAATATGCGCCATACTGCTTCATTTGAACTGATATATCTGCCCGTTTGAAATTGAGTGATTTCATCGGTAACATTAGCAACTGCTCCGAAAACAGCCATATCACTGCCCTTGTTGATGTATTTGCAAATGTATTTAATAGATTGAACTGAATTGCAGACCTCTACGTTTATGTGCGCTTTATAAATCTTAGATAATAACGGTGAATATGGCACAATCCAACGAATATGAATCTCCAAATCTTGATTTTTAACGCTCAAAGTTACCGAATGGCCATTATCTTCAGTTGATCGACGCCGATATTCGGGATATCCATCGTTGCCCGTCAGTGTATCGGAGACCAAATTTTTTGGAAAACGTTTGGAGCATTTCCCCTCAACCATACAGGGTGAATTCAAATTCAACGCATCACATGGACCGTGAATCATATTTTTGGTGACCACTTCAAACAATTCAGGATCCCACTGTCGGATCTGGAATTTTTCAATCAGCCAAATTAAAATATGCGCAAAAGGCAAACCTCGTTTCTGCCATTCAATTGAATACATCCAACATTGAACAGACCCAAATGCACCGTGTTTGACAATTAAATCCATGAGTGGTTTCAATTTTTGTCTAAAAACACGTGCTAAAATATCATGGCGATCTTTCGATGTTTGGCCAACAAACAATAATTCCGAGATTTCTTCCCATTGCGGATTACACGTGAAGGTGATGAAGAGGTCTGGTCGACCGTAACGGCGAACGTATGACATCGCATCTTGCGCGTACTCAAACATATGACGTGGAATTCCAACATACGATGACGGTAATATTATCATAGTTCCAACGTTTTGTGCATTACCATCGTTGTTAATGAAGAAAATTTAACCGTTCCGTTTCAATTTTTGCATACATGTCAAATATACTGGTGGAAAAGTGCTCTACACCTCAATATGTGGTTGTCTTGATTTTGCCGTATCTGCAGCCTGTATGCGTAATAGTTCATAGCACTAACTTTCTTTGTTCCTTCTGGACCGCTTACTGGATTTATCATTTTAATGTTGAAATTATAGCCATCTTGTCCGCTCTAAAACAATATGGGATTCAGTAAAAGACTTTGATTTCAATCGTTATAATGTTTATTTATACCGGCGGCTAGCTGAAGCCAATTGAAGCCAAAGCAGAATGTCTGCTGCAGTTGAGTGACCCGCTGCCAACCATCCAGACGGTTCTAATTGAGCTTCGTTAGGTCAGGCTCGAGAATTGTTTGATGTGGGCCTCCCAAAAGTAGATGAGCAGGCGTCAACACATCCAAGTCATCAGGATTTTCTGAAAGCGAGAGCAAAGGGCGAGTATTAACAATTGCCGCGATCTGGCAGATCAAGGTGCGGAGCTCGTCGATGCTAAGGATGGATGTCCCAACTGAGCGGTACACTTGTGTGGAGAGCGCGGGAGGATGAAATGCCAGTCGATTGTGTCAGCCAAACAGTATTCATGGACTTCCTTCATGTGCGAGTCGCTCAGGAAAAGCTTCTTCAGCTCCAGAAGCTCTTTCTTAGCGCCAACGAAATTTGTCGCATTGTCCGACCAAATTTGACTTGGCCTTCCTCGAGTGGACGTTAAACGTTTCACTGCGCCTAGGAACGATGCGGTGGTCATGTAACTAACAAGCTCCATGTGTATTGCCTTAGAGGTCAAGCCTATAAACACGCTTATGTAGCACTTGATCGGAGGCCTCGTGCGGATTTCTTATCGGTAGAAAAAGGGTCCATAAGGTGCCAAACCATGCGCGGCCTCGTCCTGAAGCATCTCCACACTTGCTAACCACTTTCGAGACGGCTTTGCTTCCTCCAATAGGCCAATATTCTAATCGAATTTTAGCAAGCAAAGCGCGAGGTCCGACATGGAAGTTCCGTTGATGATAATACCTTATCATTGCAGACGTTACGGGATGTCCCTTGGGAAAAATAAGCGGGTGCTGAGAATTAAACGGGAGCGATGAGTTTCAGAGACGACCTCCAACTCGAAGTAAACCAGACGGATCGATGAACGGAGATAGCGAACTGATGGAGATAGACTTCCTGACTTGCCCATTGCGTCTAATCTCCTTTATATCCGACCACAAACTTGCCAGCTGAACGTGTCGAACAAGAAGATGCGTTCCTTGCTGAATGTCAGAAACCGTGAGTTTGCAAATTGTTACCCGGACGTGAGATCAGCATGTGGAGCAATACACGCTCATTGGTCGGAGTCAATGGTCATCCTTAGGTTCGGTTAGGTTGAGGCGGTTGTCGGGATCATATATCGTTCCCTCTTCCCTCGTGAGACACTATGTTATCCATTGTCCCATCCGGATGCCCTTAAGAAGCTTGCGATCCGTCTGGGACTGATTGTAGACATGTCTGAAATGTCAATTAGGAAAGGTGCACCTAAGTATTGTAGTCTCCTTCTACTGAGAGCCGGACAGCAGCAGAACAGATGTTCCACAGTCTCCTCCTCGTCATCATCTCTACAGCTCCGACAGAAGTTGTTATAGGGGGCACGCAGCCCAGTCATCCTTAGAGCCTAACAAAAACGAGGGTCCGTGAAACCACATTTCTGTCTGGTTGAGGTGGATGGGAAGCGAACCTCTCGAGAGGATATCAGCGGGATTCAACGATGTGGGAACATAGTGCTATTCCATGCTTTACGTCAACTCCTGAATAGTTGCCACTCGATTTGCCACGAAAACCTGAAATTTGGCTGGCTCATCCCGTATCCAAGATAACGCCGTAAACGAATCCGACCAGCAGTAAAACTAGTTGGGAAGATTCCCGTCTCCTTTAAGTTACGCATAACCTTCGCAAGCAAATGGGCTCCACTCAATTCCAGCTTTGGAATCGACAATGATTTTCGTGGCGCCCCTCGAGACTTTGAGCACAAAGCATTGCTCGACGACTCCCCTTGCCTGGACCTTCCATGACCTCTGACACCGAGTTGCCGCCAGAGATGAGATCATCAACATAGAACTCCTGTTGCAGAGCAGCTGAGCCATGAGGGTAGGAATTGACCTCGTCGATGGCCAGAGCATCATTTAAAGAGCATCCAGTTCATGTAGCTGCAGAGCCATCGAAAACGACACGTGGACGCATGAGACGGCCCACTGCTAGCAGAATCCTGAAACTGCGTAATAGCGCCTGGTTGTACAGCTCATTCTGGAGGAGAAACAGCTTTGGAGCTTTGCGCTATGGATTCCGCAAACTGTACACTGATAGCTTTTTCAGTTCCTTGTCACGCAGAAACGGAGATAAATTTGTGAAGATGCTGCAAGAGTATATTGCGTGGCCCGATGAATGGCAGAAAGGGCATCCAGATGGGTCGGTGGAAGAGTAAGAGGCACGAAAGGTTTTCTTTAGATTGTCTGTCACCTCGCCATTCGTATGAAATCCCAGATATTCTAGCACTTCCCAATGTCTGCACGCTGGGCGTTCAATGAAATCTCTCATCCGATTGACATGGCAATAAATCCAATTCCATAGCAACCGGAGAAGCTAGTCTTCAGCTTCAGCTCAGGAATCCGCTGCTTGTGAGCCATGATGTATATGATTTTCGTATCATGCGTATACTGCCAACGTTTTTTGGCACCTATATTTATCCAAAATCAGTTCAAAGAACTTCGATTTACAACGTTATAATATATATTTATACCGACGGCTAGCTGAAGCCAATTGCTCACTCTTTTATCCGGTCAGATAAATGAACACAATGGAGTTCGGTATGAAACCTATGCGGCGAGAGAGTAGAATAGAACTAACTTAGGCAACGAAGGCCGATCAAAAGAAAGAGCCGAAGCGGCAGGTGCAGAGCGCCCTTTAGGGAGAGCGCAGCAGCAGTGCCGAACGCTGGAGACTACATAAGTTAAGGTTTAGATACTATTACACAAAAAGGTGCTGCTACATTAATATTATAAATCGACGCTTAAAAAGCCGCTGGCCCGAACAACAATATTTCAACAAACAATGCCTGCTTCATTAGAATAAAACTGGCCCACCTGCAATCCCTGAAAAAACAGATCTTTATTATGTTTACTATGTACATTATGTTAGTATTATGTACTAATTATGTTATAATTATCATGTTATACAGGCAAGCTCCGGTTTTCACTTTCACAAAAAAATGTTATTTACTTTTCAAAACGAAAAGTCAGGTGCTCCCACACTCATAAAACGCAAGAGTTTTCCGTTTTCAAAACAGCAACAAATTCCTCGCCGAAATGAAAAGTAAACGGCTTTTTATATAACTAAAAAGATCTTAATTGCAAAAAGAAACGGGAAGGAACGTGTGAGTCGATCCTGGGGACGCGACTCTACTTATACCCGTACTCAGTCAGTATATAAATTTTTGAGCTTAAAGCCTAGTACTCAGATCCAAAAAATGTTTACTAGCAAACAAATGTGGCTCTTCCCCAGGCATATACTGGACTCCCCAATAATTTATTGGCAAGGTAATGTGTCTGAATATCAGCAGCAGCAGACGGCGACGCCTCGCGTGCCGACCAGCGTAAAGACTAACTGTTTTGAAAACAATATTTGTTTTATATTTATGAAAATTAATAAAAACAATATATTATAACATCCATATAATTATCATTCATATAATGCTGCATTAATTAGATTCTATTTGTCTTCATTATTTAAATATTTCATTTGGTTTTTTGTGCTCATTTTGCAATGTGTGCTTCGAGGGGGTCGCAACATACCAGCAATACAAGCAAATACTTCAGGTACCTTTTGAGTATATACCGCCTTTTTATACCCGTACTCAAAAAAGAGTTAAGGGGTATATTAGATTTGTGGTAAAAGTGGATGTTTGTAACGCAGAGAAGGAAACGTTTCCGACCCCATAAAGTCTATATATTCTTGATCAGCATCAATAGCCGAGTCGATATAGCCATGTCCGTATGTTCGTCCGTCTGTCTGTCCGTCTTGATGAGCGCCTAGATCTCAGAGACTATAAGAGCTAGAGCAACCAAATTTTGTTTCCAGACTCATGTGATGTATAATATATTGTTATAATATATTCGCCCCGCCGCTTTCCGCCCACCCAAAGGACAAAAATCTTTGGCAGGCACATGTTTAAAGATACGATTTAACTGGAAACGCAATATCGTAGAGAATGCCCATACATGCCGGGTTGCCGAATCTGAATCAGATCGGATCATTTTTATGCCCAGAAAGAAGAATTTAATTTTCAGTTATTTCCCCCGCCCCCTTTTGAACGAGACAAAATTTAGGTTCTGGTCCGTTATGAGCAGACTACTTCCTCATACTTAGAACTTCAATATACCGCTAAAATCTTTTTTAAAATTGAAAAACCGCAATTCGAACCTGCAGCGCGGATATCCAAAACAGTAATAGGTTTACATGAAAATTGTAGTACCTTTCACAGTATTTTTGATTCGTGGTAATAGAATGGATATATCTGAAGATATAGCAACTGAAAGTTGAATTTTTCTATAATTATACCCGTACTCAAAAAAGAGTTAAGGGGTATATTAGATTTGTGCTAAAAGTGGATGTGTGTAACACAGAGAAGGAAAATTTTCCGACCCCATAAAGTATATATATTCTTGATCAGCATCAATAGCCGAGTCGATAGAGCCATGTCTGTCTGTCCGTCCGTCCGTCCGTCTGTCCGTCCGTCTTGTTGAGCGCCTGGATCTCAGAGACTATAAGAGTTAGGGTAACCAAATTTGGTTTCAAGACTCATGTGATATCACACTGCTACAAGTGTATTTCTAAATTTCGCCCCGCCCCCTTCCGCCCCCACAAAGGACGAAAATCTGTGGCAGGCACAATTTTAAAGATACGATAAAACTAAAAACGCAGTATCGTAGAGAATGACCATATCTACCAGATTGCTGAATATGAATCAGATCGAATCATAATTATAGACAGAATGAAGAAATTAATTTTCTGTTGGTTCCCCCGCCTCCTCCAGCCAGAGACACACAACACATTCTCTCTCTCGCTCGCACACTCTGCCGCGTTCAGTGCGCGAGCAACCCCTAGAGGAGGAGATGCAGAATATAAATGGTACATCTATAATCTACATGTTAGATGTAAAATATACATTGTAGATGTAGATGTAGATAACAGATGTAGCAAAAAAATGTAAAATGTAAAATTTTTTTTTTTAATTCTAAAATTCTAAAAAATTATATCTCAAAAATGTAAATACTGACTGAGTACGGGTATAAGTAGAGTCGCGTCCCCAGAAGCGACTCACACGTTCCTTCTCGTTTTTAATGTTTTTTATACTATGGATGTAAAAAAATGTTTTTTGTATGTTATGGTATTATTTAACATTAACTTTCTAGTGCCTAATAAATAAATAAATAAATCTACTAATAAATAATATTGTGCCAACGGCACGATTTGTTTAGTAATTGTACCCCATTTTATATTGCACAAGTAATGCTCATCGAATTGCGGTAAACAAAACGAAAGTTCAAGTTTGACCGCTAATTATGCTAATCCAGTGACACGCCTACTTTAATTGTTCTTTTACAAATTTATTTGAAGTACTGAAAATATATATATTAAATTTCAGACTTATAGGCTGTTTACATTGGGGCTGTGTCATGCTTCTCTGCGTCTTGCCGGAGCGCAGTTTTTTTTACATAGGTTGAGCATAGGGCTCAAAAAGTTGCGTCAGTTCCTGATTCATGTGCGTCTATTCGATATATTCGATTGCTTTTGATCATTTTTGCTCCTTTCTGCCTATCAGCGCAACTATCACCACTAATAACAACAAAAACTTGTAGATCAAAACTCAAATTTTGGCGCTAAAAATATACATAAAATCATTAAATAAATTACTTGAAACTGATTGTATTATTATCATACGAAATTTTTCTGGCCACCTGATGCCATTAAAACACTGCTGGAGACGAACTTCGGTGGTTTTCATAATTTGAAGAAGAACTCCCACAAACTCTACAAAGAAATGTCTGAAATTAATATATAAATATGAGAATCAATTCTCTTTCGTCCATTTTCCTGCCGTCTTGCATAATTCTGTCGATTTTCAAAAATTTGTGTTTCTTTCCTTGTCATCAAGCACCCAAATCCAAATTCAAGACGCACGTCTGCCAATGTAAACGCGATTTCTGCTTCATTGCGTCTATTCCGATATCGATAGCAGACGCGCCCAGTGTAAAAAGGCTATAAAACTATGCCGGTAGTGAAGTGTCCATTTCAGTAATACCGATAACTTTCATCCGATACAATACAGCTCATATTTGTGTTATCGAGTATACTGCTGCACATGGATATGCCATTTCGAATTTCCAAATACAGTAGTTCAATTTTTTTTTCATAGTGTGCGGAGTTTTTGATTTGTAGAATTTCGGAAAAAATTGTTACTTACATTTATTAAACAAAAATATTGAAAATTAGTTACTGTTTTCTACAGAGTTTTCAATAGTGTTGAATCATATCATTTAGGTAAGCTAATATTCATTTTCTATCTTTACCATATAATCGAGGATATAATCGTGTTTTTAGGTGGAGTTTTCTGCAGACTTGTTTGGAATATGTGCCATTGACCTACATACATAATTATATTGATGAGTGGAGTGCCTAAAAGAAATACCACAGCGAACCATAGCGCAGCGTCTATCAGAATTCCTCCACACGGTGTCACACACCAAAAGTTAAGGTCACTTACCTTCCATCAAGTAAGTTTTCGTAAGTTTTTTTTTGACCTGATTGTAGTTTGGAATCGATGATTTTGAGACTTAATGGTAACCAATGATATCAATTAAACATACATATCAAATTGTTCTAATTGTACATCGATTAGATTATCGGCGATGATTTTACATTATTTGATTCACAGATATCTTAATAGCAAATTATAAATATGCTCCATTAAATCATTCACATTAATTAATTTTAGGAAAAAAATATGCGCATAAAAGATATATTTATATATTGATTTACGGCATCAAAGGACAGGCGCCTATTGTTCCTACGTGGTTATGTACACGTTTTCCTTCGCCTCATAACTATACGACTACAATTCGACATGCGTAACAACAGCGATTATTATTTTGCAAATAATATAAATTTTAATAACAACAGTACCAAGAAAGAAAAATCAGCACCACGTTACTGTAGTGTGGACAATACATTTAACTATTACAATAAATCAAACACAGGTGGTCCTAGCTGGAGCCGGAAAAATCAAAATCTACTAGCAAACCAAGAAACTACAAAGGACGTCGTTCTCAAAAAAATATCCAGATCGAACTACCGTCAGACACCTGCCAATTGGGCGCTTAATTCGGCGTGCTGTTCTGATGTATTTGCAAAGTCACTTGGCGATCAACGAAGTAATATCAGTGGTGCGTTATCAAACAAGAGTCGAGGATATGTCTACCAGCAAGTTCGCCAAGCAGACGAATATTTAAATGGTACACAGAACAACATACTTTTATATAATGCGGGCAAAGATCAACCAAGGCCGCTAAAAACAGATATTTTCGAAGTACAGGAACAAAAGAACTGGAAAGCAAGAATAACTCGTAGAACTGAATATCTGGAAAATATGCCAGACAGAGATAACAGCCTGAATTCTCATTCGCCAGAGCCAACATGGGATTCTATACTGTAATTTTGAAATTAATTTTCTGTTATTGTCCTGCTTGTAATTACATTCCTCCAATACACGCACACACTAGTATTTCGTTGGGAATTGTCCACTTAATATACGCTGATAAATCCTAAACCAGAAATATCTTCGAGTAAAAGTAAATCTTTTGAATGCACACACATTTCCAAACATACAAGCTACATATACATATAAATATAAATACATATACATATACATACACTTTCAAAGTTCTCAAATATGCATTCAATTTTTGAAATTAATGTCACTTGCCTATTTATATATATATTTCAGATCAGAAGTACCAACGCAATACCATACGACTAACCAGCACTACGAACACTATTTTTCATATTTTTATAACCGTGGAACTGAAAAAGTTTCGAATCTTCCGTCAGTCACAAGTAATCGAAATTTGCCAATGACTGAATTTAAAAACTCCTTAAGTCGACGAGACTTGCAAGATGTTAACGCGACCACTGCCGGGCAAAGAGAGCCATTAAAGGGAGCGGGCTGTCATAATTCGACGTTCGAAAAACACGTACTAAAGGAAAAATTACCCAGTAATTATTTGTGTACAAATCATAGTGACAATGGATGGGGAGAAGCTGAAGACTATCCTGAATCATTGCTGAAGAAGGCTGGTGAAGAATATCTGGATATGAAAGATTTATATGACTCCGAGGCTATAATCGAGCCGGTACATCGGCGCTTTAGATTGTCTGAGAATAGTGTTATAGATTCTTCAGGAGTTGATTCAGCCAATAACAATGCAAGAAAAGACGAACCTTTAGATCAGTCGCCACCATGTTTGCCCATGAACCAAAAAATATTCAAAGGAACTACAACTTCCGCTAAAAAGGCATTGACCACTGTTCACAGAGTCTTGTTGTACAGTACTCAAAGTCCGCGAATGGGGCGCAAGCAACAGTTCGCAACACATCGAAATTTAAACTTAAAAAACCAAATCTCCAAAACTCTAGAACCCGAAGACACTCGTCTTCCCACTGTTCTATTAGTTGAGCCTGAATCCAAAGATGAAACATATCGAAGTCACACAGACTCTGATCGGAACCCGGATTTCAACGATGGCGAGGACTTGGACAATAGTAAGTATTTACTTACATTCAAAGTTAGTTACTTTCATGTGATATCTCTTTTCAATGTTAAATTATTAGTTTCAAATTTCGACGAAAGCGACACAGAAAGCTTGATCTCCGACGCTGAAGATGGCTACCGGGCTCATGCCTATAAGCTTACGCATTCTGTTGATAGATTTTCATCCCCCCAAAGCACACCAAGCTTGTCGGCTCAGTCTTCAGAATATGACCTTAAGAATCCAAAGTCGCTCCTGGTACCCAGTTTATTTCCCTATGTACCACCGTATTTGTCGTTCTCATCGAACACATCAAAGGGGCCAATGGTTCCGCCGGAGCTCCATAGAGTCCTCAAGTGGCGGGTTACCAACATAATGCCAAAAGTTGTGCGCCTGATTTTAGCCAACAGCGGAATGCGAATGTTAAAGAGTAAGTTATATTTGTAGTTCATTATAATCAAATTTAAAAAATTAATCAACAAATAACAGAAACCAATGATTGGATGGGAGTGTGGGGCAAGCATTTAAGGTCACCGTGTTTCAAGACCATCCGTTCATATCAGAAAATAAACCATCTGCCAGGCTCCTTTCGTATCGGCAGAAAGGATTCCTGCTGGAAAAATTTGCAAAGACAGATGAGCAAACACAGTAACAAAGAGTTTGGCTTCATGCCGCGGACATATATTATCCCCAACGATCTATGTGCATTACGCCGTCATTGGCCAAAATACTCACAGCGTAATACTAAGTGGATTATCAAGCCCCCGGCCAGTGCACGAGGGGCTGGTATTCGAGTTATTAATAGATGGGGACAGATCCCAAAGCGAAGACCACTTATTGTGCAAAAGTATGCCAAACAATGAACAGAAATATTATATCTAAATAATGGTTGCTTTTGTTGTTTTATAGGTATATAGAACGTCCGCTACTTATTAATGGTAGTAAATTTGACTTGCGTCTCTATGTCCTAGTTACTTCCGTAAACCCGCTGAGAGTTTTCATGTATCACAACGGCCTGGCTCGATTCGCTTCAGGTATGTACCTTCCTCAAACCCCTTAAGGAGTATATTTGATTTGACTGATTTTCGTATCCACAGTAAAGTACAGTTCCAGGGCAGACACTTTAGGCGATAGGTGCATGCATTTGACAAATTATAGCATCAACAAGTTTTCTTCTAATTACTCAAAAAATGAAGATGTAAATGCGTGCCATGGTCATAAGTGGACCATAAAGTCTCTGTGGACATATTTAGCTAACCGAGGGGTTCGAACAGACAGTCTGTGGGAAGCCTTGAGAAGTTTAGTCCTGCGGACTATTCTAGCTGGCGAGAATGGTATAAATACTATGATTAGAGCCAATGTTGAGTCAAAATACAGCTGCTTTGAGCTGTTTGGCTTTGATGTAATTTTGGATTCAGATTTAGTTCCGTGGCTATTAGAAGTTAATATATCTCCAAGTTTACACTCTGAATTGCCATTGGACTCCCATGTCAAGGCGCCTCTTGTACAAGGTGTGCTAAACACGGCACTGTATAACGTAAGCTATAAAATTGACATTTTAAAATCTGCATTCCCCTAACCAAACATTGTAGGTGCCTCCAAAACTATCTCAAGAGAAGCAAAAAGAACTAGCTGCCGAACTTTCATTTCCAAGTGGAACACAAATGTGTTACGATAAGCGAATCTACATAAACTATTTATCTCGCGAAGAGAAGGAAAAGCATAACACATTCACACGAAAGTCTATGGATGATAGAAATGAGGTACGGATAACTTTCAGGTTCCTTTTAGCACAAATTTTCAAAATATAATATTTTTGAATAGTACATTAACTCAATTCTGCATAAACTAACTCCTGATGATGTACGATGCCTCATCATTGCGGAAGATGAGTTGGCGCGATGTGCACCACTAGAACGTATCTTCCCAACAGATCAGACTCATAAGTACCTAAAATACAATGATACTCCACGATATTACAATCGTCTGTTAGATGCCTGGGAGTCTCGCTACGCAAAAAATCGTGAGGAAGGCATCGCATTGCTACGCGATTATTGTCAAAACAAGTATCATCTTCAAGTTCCAACATGTCCCAACAAAAAGGTAAGTTTTTTCCCATGATAAGCTTGGATATATATGTATATTAAAAACTTATGGATAGGATCGGCATAATTATTTTATTTATTTCAATATTTAAGTTTCTAATTTTTTCTCTGCGTAGTCCACTTTAATTATTGTGGATATACGTATATGTATTACATATATTTAAAATATAGCCACTAGTTTTTTAGAACAATAAAAGGGATATATTAAAATCAGATTTAATATTATTGACTCTTGTTAAATTTTGAGGGATGTTGGAGTGTTATGCAATCGTTTCTTTGGCGCTGCCGTTCTCTTTACCAGCGTAAGTTCCAACCACATACTGATTAATCGTATCTATAGGACTCAAATATCTGTATATACAAATTGGTAGTATACAAATAAATTGTTGCACAAAAATGCATTCTTTTAATTACCCGTATATTATGGGCAAATTACGATATGTAAATAAATAGTTTGATAAACTATAGTATTGTCTATAAATAAGCTCAATTTGTGTCTTCGTTGGGACATTTTACATATGTAAATAAAGCAGCTTTAAAATAAATTATTGAAATCATGTGTTTTATATAGTATATATTTAATTAGTCTACTTATCGGTGTGATGTTGCCATCAACAAAATTTTGTTTAGGAAAATTTGAATTCATTTTTTTTGTCGTTATTATAATCCAAACTATCAATGTACACGTGGTTTTGCTTGGGTTAAGTTTTAATCTAATAGCCAAACCTTAACGCTTTAACGCTCCTCGCAGCTGCAACACTTGAAAATCTTACCATGTCAGTTTCGCATTCTCAATCATTGCTAAGGCTGCTCTATCTTCATTGATAGTCATCAGGAGTTCTCGATTTAATAGTAGTGAGAGTTGAAAATCCCCACTCGCATAAGTCGGTTGTGGCAAATGGTAATAGAATTGAAACAGCACGCTTCGAAAGTAAGTAGTGGGTACTAATGTCCGATCAGTTTTTAACTCCATGAATTCATCCAAGGAAAATGTTAGCCGAGAATAGTTCGTACCCAGTCTATAATTTACATGTCACACTTAGGAAAATAACAGTTATTTTGATTTTGTTGGGCAGGTTTCTTCAAAAATTGTTATAGTCAGCCATGCTCCGGTTATCGCTAATTTCAAAAAATTTCGAATTGACAGTCAAAACGCAAAAAAGCATGCTCCGATTTTTACGATTTGAAACCGGTTGCTAATGAGCTAAATAAAAAATTGTATGAGCGAGAAAAAATATAAACAACTCTGATGATATTTTAAGTTTATATTTATATAATATAAAATTTATTTTCGTATATTCTAATTTGTTTAATAAATTTATTTATTATGGCAAATGTATTTTGTATGTATAAGTGCATATAAAAAACATAGGATATAATTTTTTTTCGACTTTTCCCGAGTTTTTAAAGACATAATTTCGTAAAAATACCGCAGAAAAATCATAATTTTTGCATGTCAATGCTTTATCAGGGGTGCCACAGAAATCACTAGTGAAATTGGAAACTGTGCAGAGGATTTCCGCCGTGCCTCAAACTTCCGAGCGATTTCATTTTTCTTAGCATTGTCACAAACCAAATTCGAACTATAAGGCTAGGGTTGACACCTTTCATGATTTAATTCGTTCAAAAAAAACAGACATCTGAATAATACGGTAAACTTATTTAAAATGCTTTTACCGAGACTGTTGGCCATCGAAGAACAACGGAGGCAACATATTAGAATACAAACCTTGCAGCGCAGGCTTATCAGATGCGCATCGGACTCGTTTTCGCGTTCAGACGATACGTATGTGGTTTTTGTGATTGTCTTCTCCAACTACTGCTAATATAGTTCATTACAATTACCAGTTTTTGGTATATTTTTCTATTTGTGCTGCCATGGGTCTGCACTTAGCCGAACAGGGGTTTTTGACATAAATGCAATGGCAATAATGTGTAGATTTGGTTTGTTAGTTCTGTTTTGGCATTTTGAAGCGATGCCAACTGGTAGAACTACACATGCCTACAAATGTTTTCACAATTTGCACAAAAAGTATGCACACTTTTGACGTAAGGAAGTTTTACTGCAATGAGCTATTTTTTGTAATGCTTAATTAAAGAAAAATATAATGCTTTCAATATAATTAATATTAAATATCTTGCTCCGAATTCGGCTTAAAAAAGATGGCATTACTGTATTATCTCGGACTGCAGCGGATTTAGCGCGGAATCGTTAAGTGAAAATTCAGTCAGCGGATTGGATAGTGATTTACTAAAATGCTTATTTTATTAACTTAACATGTATAATGTTAAATTATTTGGATGAGGGCTAATCACCAATTGAACTACCTTTGTGGGAAAGTAAGATTCGAATCGTTTTAGGTGTGTTATATGGGTGTATTTAATAAAATCGCTGGATAACTTATACGCGATTTTGAATGCGCTGAAAAATCGGTGTGTGGCACGGCGGCATGGAATTGAGGTGATTTTCCAGCGGAAGTGATTTCTGTGCCACCCCTGTATATTTCCCAGACGGTAAGCTTAAATCAATGGATTGACTTCTAGTTGCTTCAATTATCTTTTTATACCCGTACTCAAAAAAGAGTTAAGGGGTATATTAGATTTGTGGTATTTGTGTGTGTAACGCAGAGAAGGAAAATTTTCCGACCCCATAAAGTGTATATATTCTTGATCAGCATCAATAGCCGAGTCGATATAGTCATGTCCGTCTGTCCGTCCGTCCGTCTCGATGAGCGCCTGGATTTCAGAGACTATAAGAGCTAGAAACCAAATTTGGTTTCCAGACTCATGTGATATCACACTGCTACAAGTGTATTTCAAAATTTCGCCCCGCCCCCTTCCACCTACACAAAAGACGAAAATCTGTGGCAGGCACAATTTTAAAGATACGATAAAACTAAAAACGCAGTATCGTAGAAAATGCCCATATCTACCAGATCGCCGAATATGAATCGGATCGGATCATAATTATAGCCAGAATGACGAAATTAATTTTCAGTTGCTTCCCCCGCCTCCTCCAGCAAGAGACACGCTACTTTATCTCTTTCTCACTCGCACACTCTGTCGCGTTCAGTGCGCGAGCAACCCCTAGCAGAGGAGATGTAGAATCTAAATGGAACATGTACAATCTATATGTTAGATGTAAAATTTACATTGTAGATGTAGATAACAAATGTAGCAAAAAAATGTAAAATGTAAATTTTTTTTTGTCTATAATTCTAAAAAATTATAAGCTCAAAAATGTATATACTGACTGAGTACGGGTATAAGTAGAGTCGCGTCCCCAGAAGCGACTCACACGTTCCTTCTCGTTTAATATTATAGAATTGTGGCCATATCAGACAACCTTCATTTAGATTTAGGATATGTTGTGTTTGCATATACGTACGAATAACAACTACGAACCAAACGGGATCCGCAGAAATAGCTGTTTAATTCTCTTAAGTTTATGAAATGTTACTTCTATTAAACAAAATAGGTAAGGACAAAATTTGAGTGAGATTCTAATTTTTTCCAGGCCTAAAATATTTATTTTTGTATATGTACAGTTGCGGAAGAAATAATAGCACTGTTTGTTACCACAGTTTTATTGTTTCCAACATGATCAGTGATCACTAACGAACATAATTTTCCCTCTACTGTAATATCAATTAAGTTTATATGTTTCTCTGATACTTACTCTCAAATTCCTAACGTTTTTTATTACTTTACGCAATTAAAAAAAAACGATATAGGGCGGCCACTTAAGTTATTTGTTTATAAAAGCTTTTACTTTTCCGAGCTTTTTAAGATTTTGTGGGCTGGATTTAATTAATAACACTACCCGACACCATTTTTCGGATTCGAGCCAAACCAACATTTTTGATAGATTGGGGCTTTAAACATACTTATTGATAATTTCTATTACAGAACTTTTTTTTAAGACTTTAAAAATGTTATTTTTTGTATGCTTTTTTCAGAGGTAGGGCTTCTTTTTTTCACATAACTTACAGCTGTAAAAAAAATAATAGCAACACCACCACAAGAAATTTTTAAATAATTGCCAAATTCACATTTTTAGCTTTAAGGAAACTTTAAGCACATTTTTATAAATGGGAGACTAACAAACCTGGGAATACAAAAAAATAAAATCAAATCATATAATTTTTTTTTTTTTGTACGGTTTTAAGTTATTTAAGGAGTTTTGTTCAAATTCATAGAATTAGGCGGAAAAAAAATGGATTTTAAATAAGCAATATGTAACGATTTCATTAGTTAACCATTTGGAACTATTAATACTAAATCTATATGCATAATTCAATATTTAGTACAGTGGCAATAACAGCTGTGCAGCGTCTTGGCATGGAATCAACTAAGTCCTGTCATCGTTATAGGGGAATTTTGGACCAGGACTTTTTAGTGGTTGGCTTGGAAGCATCAACTGCCTTCTTGATGTCGGACCACAGATTTTCAATGGGATTCAGGTCAGGCGACTGAGCAGGCCACTCCAAAACGTTCACAGAGTTTGCCCTGAACCATTCCTTTGCTTTCTTGCTGGTGTGTTTGGGGTCATCCAAAGCGGCATTTCATATTCTGCAAAGGGAAGCATTACTGTCTCTATGATATTCACGTACACGTGCTGATCCATGATGGTTTTTATCCAATGTATTGGACCTACTCCATAGTAGGAGATGCAGGCCCATACCATTACACTACACCATCCATGCTTATTATTTTTTTTTGTGTACTGGGGTTTGTATTCAGTTGCCTAAGATATGTGCGAACTGTTTGGTCCGTCGCATTTACTTTAAGCTATTTTTTAAGCTCAGTAGCAGGCTTGAAGGGATCCTTCTTGCTCTGACGAATCAGTCTTTTGACATAAAGAGGGGTCATAGATGGTTTTCGTCCGCGTGTTTCAGTCTTTTCTTCATAATTTAAGGCGTTTTTAATCATATTAATGGAGCATCCTATCAATCGACCAACTTCTCTCTAAGTTGTTCCATCCAATATCTATTTTTTGACTAAATCGCGCTTCTCCGCAGTGCAGTGCTTTCCACGTGCCATTGTTATTATTATTTTTAACTTTTATGATAAAAACAATGAATTCTTAGTCAAAACTTATGAGCACGTGCATTCTACAAAGGCAAACTCCGCGAAATACAGGGGATTCACCAAAAGAAGGGCTAATGCACAGGGACTGTATTGTATGGAATCAGCGGCCAAAAATAGTTCCACTGCCTATATCAAAGTGAAATTTTAGTCTTAGCCTTTTAAAATTATAATAAGTTATATACAACAACATTTATAAAAATAAACCGCTCCAAGCCCTCTCCCACTACTAATGCCCAACAAAAAATAATTTGTGAAAAACTTGTAGAATATTTTTTCTTTTGCTTTTGACCAGTTTATTAAAGTAACAAATTAAAGAAAAATAAACTTTAATAAAATGATAATGATAATAATGTAATATAATTATTTAAAAATAGTTTAAGTTGAAAAATGCAACAAAAAAATGTTTGAATATTATTCAACTAAATCCAAAACAGATTTTGATAAGATCGATTTGTGTTGGCATGGTAATTTACGTTGACCAGTGATCAAAGGATCTGAGCTCAAAAGTAATCGGTTAAACAAATCCTCATTTGTAGCGACCCGTGAAATCTTTCTTGTATGATGGAGTCGATACATCTTGATGTCTTTATTTCTTGACTCTGCAGCTTCTTCACAAAGCTCTACAATTGAAACTAATGAATATTCCATAACATCCGGGCCGTAATTAAAATTTTATGGACTGACGGAGAAAGATAGTACCAGAAATACTTGGATGTTAGTGCTCTTGCAATATCTAACGCAAATTTTCTAAATTTGTCTACATTTATTTTTTACCCTGATGATAGGGCTTGCAGTAATGTTGCACAATTTCCATTAAGTGCTTTTCTATGCCGGTTATTTCAGCAGATAAATGGGGATCATTGAAAAATTTTCTTGCAGTGTTTCCAACGTTTGAAGATCCGCTACCACCTGTTCTTGGTTTGTCAACAATTAGACTATTTTGTTTCCGTCTAAGAAATCGTTCTTTACCTTCTACTCCCCGTATTTGCCATTGTCTATACCTTTCTTTTCAATATTGATTATAATTAACGGCGATTAGACGCTATTTTAATTTTTTGTTTGGCCTATGAAATCTTCTACGGTGTAATGGTGTTATTTTTTTCGGTATATTTGGGGACTATTTTTTAATCCCAAAAAAAAATATATAGACTGTAAGATACCTATTTCAGGCTGGGATATGCATCAGGCTTTCCAGGGTCCTCTGCAAGAAATTTTTAGATCTGCTGGAACTTAAGGCTGGCCGTGAAATGACCGAAAGATTAGTAGATAAGGTGGGATATTTGATGACTCGATAACCTCTGTTGTTTTGTTTATTATTTTTAAATGCTTGAGGGAGTTGAGGGAGTGTTTCGCTGTGATTGCATCGCAGCAGGGGCGGGCTGCAGTTGGGAATTGGGATTAGGATTGATTTTGCTAACTCCGCATCGCGGAAGGTGCTTTAGGTCGATAATTTGAGGCCGGGTGGTTGCGAAATATCGCAACGAAGTGGGTGATCGAGAATTTAGTGCTGTCTTCGCTGATTGCGAAATAAAGCAAGGGGTGGGTTGTTTTAAATATATATGTGGACAAGAATGGGTAAAGTTGTTGATCGAGAGTTCTTAATTTTAGAAATTGCGTGCGTTGCTTAAGACTTTTATTTTCCGGAGGTGTTCACACCACTGTTTGTGGAGAACCGTGGCTAGACCATGGTTCGTTGGCTCTGTGTATATCAGTTTGATTATTCTTTCCGACCAGCGTGGATGAGCTGACACTCCGCTGTTTGTGACGAGCCATGACTAGAACCATGGTTCGCTGTTTTTGTTTATGGGGAATACCAAGAAATATAAAAAAAAATTTTAATTTAAATTAAAGTATCTTACATCTGCTTGTAATGAACTTTACCATTCTTAAAAGCTGATAAATGCAGATAAAAGGTGGACCTGTACACTTTGTAGCTTCAGTTTACGTCTGGGAAATATTAAGCTTTCAAATGCAAAACTGATAATTTATGCGAAGAAAAATTTTTTTTTCAAAAGCTAAAAACTAAAAAAGTCGAAAAAAAACGAGAAGGAACGTGTGAGTCGCTTCTGGGGATGCGACTCTACTTATACCCGTACTCAGTCGGTATATACATTTTTGAGCATATGATTTTTTAGAATTTTAGATTTTTGCTACATCTGTTATCTACATCTACAATGTATATTTTACATCTAACATGTAGATTATAGATTTACCATTTAGATTCTACATATCCTCCGCTAGGGGATGCTCGCGCACTGAACGCGGCAGAGTGTGCAAGCGAGAAAGAGATAGAGTAGCGTGTCTCTGGATGAAGTAGGCGGGGGAACCAACTGAAAATTAATTTCTTCATTCTGGCTATAATTATGAACCGATCTGATTCAGATTCGTATCTTTAAAATTGTGCCTGCCACAGATTTTCGTCCTTTGTGGGGGCGGAAAGGGGCGGGGCGAAATTTTGAAATACACTTGTAGCAGTGTGATATCACATGAGTCTGGAAACCAAATTTGGTTGCACTAGCTCTTATAGTCTCTGAGATCCAGGCGTCAAACAAGACGGACAGACGGTCAGACGGACAGACGGACAGACAGGCATGGCTCTATCGACTCGGCTATTGATGCTGATCCAGAATATATATACTTTATGGGGTCGGAAACGTTTCCTTCTCTGCGTTACACACATCCACTTTTACCACAAATCTAGGAGTTAGAGGTATACTTAACTCTTTTTGAGTACGGGTATAAAAAGAAGCGCTACCTCTGAAAAAAAGCTTTAAAAAAATACCAGAACTTAAAAATTCTTCAAAAATGTAATTTTAGCTCAACCATTTAAGCGATGCCCAATTTACGCACCTATAAATACAAAATATAACGACACAGGATTTGTATACCTGTACTCAAAAAAGAGTTAAGGGGTATATTAGATTTGTGGTAATAGTGAATGTGTGTAACGCAGAGAAGGAAAAGTTTCCGACCCCAAAAGTATATATATTCTTGATCTGCATCAATAGCCGAGCATCCAGAAAACGGAAAATGCAGTATCGTAGACGGATCTTTGAGTACGGCTTTAAAAAGCTGTCGTCCCTGCGGAAAGTCCTGTATTAATGTAGTTATAAGACTACACCTAAAACTGTATTGCGTGATATTATGTTTGTTTTCATAACGATTATAACCAAATAAATAAATTTTTTTGTTTGTAATTGCACAATTGCAGGATTACTTCATCAAATTTATGAGATGGACTTTAAAGTAACATTCGCTGCCACCGCATTCTTAGTACTCGCTATAGTTCTTGTTAGTGATGTTACCTAGTAATGGCATATTTATACATCGGGATTTAATGTGTATAATTTATATAATTGGGTTATCAAAATATTTAATATATTTAATTTACAAAAAAAAAAAAATGAATTACGTGATAGATAGTATTTATACTTTCATGTAGCCCCAAAGTAAAAGTCTTAGACATAATTACATACTGAACTACCGAGCGTTTTATGTCGGCTTTTACATACTTATAATAAAACTTTTATACATAATATCAAATAAAAATAAAGTTTACTATGTTGCTCTTAGACTAGATTGATCATATCTCTAAGTTTAGCATTGTGGTAATATTTAAGTGAAGGCAAAAGGTATCCCTCTTTGACAACAGGGATCGTTCCCAATCGATTAAAACGACATCAAAGTTAAAGACAAGTTTATGTTTATCACGTATGAACGAAAAGCTTTATATAGCAGTGGGACAAAAACGCGTGGAAGGAATTTAAATAAAATTAAAATTTTTTTTTTCTATCTTACCAATATTGTAATTAGTGTCCGAGGTAAAAAAACCGCAACCCACGTGTTAGTATTCGTTTAAGTAAATAACGTATTTAATCAAATAAAACATGTTTATTTAGAGCTTATGGGGTGTATTTAATAAAATATATGGTATGATATATGATATAAGCTCAACCCATTTAGTCGCTTCGCTCACTCACACAACCCTTCACTAACGCACCTTAATTTTGCATTGATACTGCATTGATGATTAGTACGAATTACATACATAGGCAACAAAAACTTGATAACATCGAGGCCATAGATACTGTCATCCGTCTAATGCAGTGGTCGGCACACACACACTCATATAGTTTGCAATGCGTTTGGGCGCGTAGACAGCAGGCAAAACGGAACATTGTATTGGCCCAACCACGTGTACGTGAACGACACATTAGATTGGGCCGTGCCGAGCCCTGGTGTAATGTTATCAGAAGCAGCTATTAGTACAGCAGTGATATTCCGCCCGATATTTTATTTTATTGAGCCTCTTCTTCTTTCTCTAACTCACAGACATACACACCCCTCAATAAACCTTTACTTGAAGAGTTAAAGGGTGAGCCCAACATGATCGGAAAATGTGTAAATTTTTTTGTAATCAGTCAGGCTCCGGGTAATGTACAATTGGAAGAGGAACTACCAATTCTCTGAGCTCTCCGTTAGCGACTAGTTTTTAGCCAATGAACACTTTAATTTTATAAATGTGTACATGTACAATTTATAGAGCAGATTAAAAATATCCCAGACTAAATTCAAGTTGATACATATGTACATACTTATGTCTTAAAATTAAAAACTATGATAAGTCATTTAAATGTGTATTTTAAGTTAAATAATATTATTTCATTAAGCAATGTAAACATTGGATTGATATTTTTTCGGTAGTAGATTAAAAACATATATTAGTTATGTTATGTGTTTATGTAGCAGCTATAGAAAAGTTTTCCGAATCCAAAAACTTTGTACTTTAAAGTTGATTCATAAATACATACATACATAAATACATACTTGCATAAATACATACATACAAATACGAATAGTCCATTTTAAGTCCGTAGCCTCGGCTATGAATAGGCCAAAAAGCCGCTTTCTTTTAAAAGTTCGTAATTTTTGTCAAAATTATGCTTATAACTTTTTCTTGTACATTCGTGTTTTATATCATTTAACGACAAACGAAAAATTCATGTTGGGTGAAAAATGGAATAGACCCATGAACATTTCCATGTCATAATTTTTCTCAGTATTTGACTCAAATGAATCAATTTTCTTTACAAAATCACAAAGGATATTTTCCGAATTAAATGATTAAAGGAACGAACGACATTTATTAATTTATTTTTTATTACTTATTAATTTTAATTAATTAATAAAGTTCATATGAACAAACAAGCCTTGATTTCTGCCTAAATTGTTGTTTTGTTGTTTTTAAAACCTAATTTAATAACAGTACAAATTAATAATGTTCCTGGCTTAACTAAATCAACTAATAAGAAAGTGACCAGTAATGCATACAGACATTTGAATTTATATTTTATATATTGCTATATGCATATATATGTATATTTTTTGTATATTACAAACATCCTTTACACATTAAGATCCATGGATAAATTAACATATCTAATACACCTGGTCGAAATAAATATTGGGACCCTCATTTTTTTTTTTAATTAAATCGTAAATACATTTTAATTTTTTTGTTAATTGTATTAGTAAATGTAGGAAAAAAATGCATTGAAATGATATGAACATTTTTAAATGACTGATCCTTTCTGGGAAACTCTATATGCTCATAGTTGCTCCCTTAGAAATAATTACACTACTCGACAAAACTGAACAAAACCGACTTTTTCTGATAGATTGGGAGCTTTAATTTTTTTTTAAAGAATTTTTTTTTCTATGCCTGAACTTTGTTTTAAGAATTTATGGTCTTGTATATTTTTTAAGCACGAAATTTACGAAATTTTGACTTTAAAAACTCAGTTAAAGCCATGTCATTGGTACACTGAAATAAGGTATTGAAGAAACAAAATTTGTTAGTGTTTTCTTGTTGATTTTGGACTATTCTTCGATAATTGCCTTTTTGAGGTCAGCAACATTTTCAATTGTCACCCTTTGCTATAAACTTTGCTCAAGAGTATTCCCAAAACATTCTTGATGGGCTTTAAAACAGGACAACATGCAGGCGAAGATGCATTTTCGGTCCCCAAAGAACTGCTTTGTCGATTTGGATATGTGGGTTGAAAAATCCTTTTCCTCCCAATATGTTTCGCTAAACGGTAATACTGAAATTCGTCACGGAAGAGAAATTTTTACCATTCACTTGTCCAAAAATCGTGCTTTTCTACAAATAGCAGACGAGCTGTTTTATGCTTTGTTAGCAAAGGTTTTCGTACCATTTTTCCATATTTAATCCGAACTTAATATTTGCTCAATACTACGGGGGCTGATCTTAGGAGACAGTTTAGCCTTAATATTCCATCTTCTACTAATCGCTGTAGTTGAGACCAACTCACCTTAATTTACGAAAAACTTAAATAAACAGATAATTACCGCAACTTTCTTGATGGTGTACCAATAATAATTTCCTACTTGGAAAAAAACACCTTTCACAACACTGGTCAGGAAAATATGAAATTCGGTAAATGTTCTATATACGTGACTATGCTCCCAAATTCTTGAAAAAAAACCCTCGATAGACCCCGATTTATCAAGAAAACACAAAAACCGACGCCACATACTGCAAATGGGCGGAGAGCACGGTCTATAGTTAGATTTGCCATTATTTGGGTCTGGAGTCGAGGCTTGCATTTAAAGCAGCGAATGCACGACCTGACTGTCTCTGGAAGACCTGAGCGTTAACACGCTGCCTTTCAAGTGTTCGTGGGCCGGCATGAAAATTCGTTTGATGCAGATAGCGAACATACATTGGTCTGCACAAACTGCGAGCGTTTTGTCAACAGCGGAAGCTTGGCATTGGCAACAGCGCCCCCAACTCGGAACAACGAATAAGAGCACCAAGTCCCCATTTCTTCAGTGATAAAGGGATTTAAACTCTGAAGACTGGGTTCTAATCTGGTGCTTTTACGAACCCTTTCAATATCTTCCTGATACTCGTTTTTATAGATCAACTCAACTCGACAATATTTTTTAACAGATACAAAATTCCCATTGCTGATACTTTTTCGCCGAAATCCCGGTTTCGTACTCTTATTCCATTTAATAAGGAAAAAAGAAGAATTGTAAGGATGTGCAAGAAGGATTAGGTGAATTTAGCTGGGAAAACCGCGAAACAGACATTTTACAACCCGAGCAACCTCCCATAACTAAAAAATAAATATCTTTCGAAATTCAATTAAAAAAGAACTATGTCCGACCGTATGCACGTAAATTAAAACTTTTAGCCTGTCGTTAATTTCTTAATATGAAAGCACTTTAAAATTTTGTCTAAAAATGCTTACCCATTTTTAATAGTTTTAAAAGATAACTATTATAAGTGAGTGTTCCAATATTTATTTCGACAAGGTATAGTTTTAGGGGTCAAGGATTTTTCGTTGCACACTGCAAAGATATCCACTTCTTAGAAGGGATCAATATTTTGAGCCTCTAGGATAGTTATTTTATTTTTACATACGATTTATATTTTAGTCATCCATACATTTTATTATATGTTCATATTTTGGTTTCTAATTTATTTAAATGTAGGTTTCGAACGATAGTTGTGAAGAACTCAATCTCAAGACTGTAATATCTCTACGATAAGATGAAACTAATGCTTAAGATCACAACCGATTAAAATCTTTCATTAATGCGAATAAAGAACGTCGTGATAATATGATGGTAAGGGTATGAAGGTAAATGCGTAAAAAATGATATAAATTCCATTTTTTTTATTTTTAAGGCATATCAAAAACACACCATTAACACTGGCTTTCCTTTAGAACAATACCGTTTGGACCGTAATAAATTTAAGCCAATTTTGAAATTTAGTGTTAAGGCTAAAAAAAATGTAGCCGATTTGTTCAGCCTCTAAGAAATTAATATATTATGTAAGATAAATAGAAAACGCCAAATAAGAGTGAATTATTAAAATTATATGTTATATTGCGATATGTATTACAACTAACTGTTTTAGTATTTATTATATCTTAGTTATGGGGAAAAACAGAGGTTAGGTTAAATTAAGTCGCCTGCCAGGTTCACTGATAACGAAATATCAAATTTGAAGTTTAGCACCCTTAGAGCCAGAAAAGGTGTCTACCCCATCTTTGAGGCTTATTTCTCTTACTTGACAATGTAATTGGTAATGTTCTTAATGGATTGATTTCCAGTCCACGTGGATACATCCAGTCGTCTGTGTATTGCACCACTGCCCAGTGAGCGCTGGCATGGGCAAAAACAAAAAAATAGTCTTCAATTTTAAACAATAACTGACTTTATGAACAGCTGATTGTCCAAACTTTACTTTACTATACATACTAATTTTGCTTAGATTTAAACGTTAATTTCTAAAATTGGCATTAAAAGTGTGACCAAATGCTCGTTTGCTTTGTACAGAGTCAGAAAAACACGCTGCACGTGTTTTGGATTCAACTTGAATAAAATTAATATTGGACATACAAATATTGACTTTATATCTACAATTAGACTTATGGTTAATACGTGTTTTATAGCCCTTTTAAACTGGCCGCAGTTGGCTCTGCTTACATCAATTGATTCATCAATCCTGTTTAAGCTATGTTCCACAGGAAACTAGGAAATTCCTTTCAGCAATTTTCCACGGTGCTGGAGACAGGCCTTTAAATGGAACATGCGACAATTATGCCCATAAGAGCCCTGTGCATAGAAGAAGACAATGATGCGGCCGCATCATTGGCAAGTGTTGCCGTGTTCTGTCTCATATTTTTATAAAATACTGCAATTTTTCGGGGCATCGATAGCAAACAGCTGTTTTTGTCGCATCAAACAATAACAAAGCATCTGAAAAAGATTGGGCTGTGTGTACACGCCTCGCATAATTTTTCAGATTTTTGGTAAAAGTGGATGTTTGTAACGCAGAGAAGGAAACGTTTCCGACCCCATAAAGTATATAAAAATCTTGATCTGCATCAATAGCCGAGTCGATAAAGCCATGTCGCCTAGATATCAGAGACTATAAGAGCTAGAGCAACCAAATTTCCAGTTTACAGACTCATGTGATATTACACTGCTACAAGTGTATTTCAAAATTTCGCCGCGCTCTCTTCAGCCCTTACAAAGGACGAAAATTAATTTTAAAGGGTCGATAAAATGACCATATCTGATCATATCAGATTGCCGAATCTGGATAAGATCGGAATATTATTATAGCCAAAAATAAAACATTAATTTTCAGTTGCTTCCCCGCCTCCACCAGAAGGAGACCACGCTCCTTCTCTTTCTCTCGCTCGCACACACTCTTCACTGAGCAATGCCCGACTTTTGCGTAGAAGATGTACAATCTACATTATGTATATATCTACAGATGTGCAATCGACATTGTAGATGTAAATAAAAGATGTTGCAAAAAAATGTAAAGTGTAAAATATTTTAAAACTACATAAAGCATAAGCTCACAAATTTATTTACTGACTAAGTAGGGGTATAAAGGTAGAGTCGCGTCCACAGAAGCTAAAAGGGATAGGACAGCTCCTATGGTATAGTTTCTAGCATCTGTTGTAAGAATAATTTGTTTTGAAAAATCTGGAAACTGTAAAATGGGATAATTTCACAACAAATTGTTTGCTATCAATCGACCAACTTCTCTCTAAGTTGTTCCATCCAATATCTATTTTTTGACTAAATCGCGCTTCTCCGCAGTGCAGTGCTTTCCACGTGCCATTGTTATTATTATTTTTAACTTTTATGATAAAAACAATGAATTCTTAGTCAAAACTTATGAGCACGTGCATTCTACAAAGGCAAACTCCGCGAAATACAGGGGATTCACCAAAAGAAGGGCTAATGCACAGGGACTGTATTGTATGGAATCAGCGGCCAAAAATAGTTCCACTGCCTATATCAAAGTGAAATTTTAGTCTTAGCCTTTTAAAATTATAATAAGTTATATACAACAACATTTATAAAAATAAACCGCTCCAAGCCCTCTCCCACTACTAATGCCCAACAAAAAATAATTTGTGAAAAACTTGTAGAATATTTTTCTTTTGCTTTTGACCAGTTTATTAAAGTAACAAATTAAAGAAAAATAAACTTTAATAAAATGATAATGATAATAATGTAATATAATTATTTAAAAATAGTTTAAGTTGAAAAATGCAACAAAAAAATGTTTGAATATTATTCAACTAAATCCAAAACAGATTTTGATAAGATCGATTTGTGTTGGCATGGTAATTTACGTTGACCAGTGATCAAAGGATCTGAGCTCAAAAGTAATCGGTTAAACAAATCCTCATTTGTAGCGACCCGTGAAATCTTTCTTGTATGATGGAGTCGATACATCTTGATGTCTTTATTTCTTGACTCTGCAGCTTCTTCACAAAGCTCTACAATTGAAACTAATGAATATTCCATAACATCCGGGCCGTAATTAAAATTTTATGGACTGACGGAGAAAGATAGTACCAGAAATACTTGGATGTTAGTGCTCTTGCAATATCTAACGCAAATTTTCTAAATTTGTCTACATTTATTTTTTACCCTGATGATAGGGCTTGCAGTAATGTTGCACAATTTCCATTAAGTGCTTTTCTATGCCGGTTATTTCAGCAGATAAATGGGGATCATTGAAAAATTTTCTTGCAGTGTTTCCAACGTTTGAAGATCCGCTACCACCTGTTCTTGGTTTGTCAACAATTAGACTATTTTGTTTCCGTCTAAGAAATCGTTCTTTACCTTCTACTCCCCGTATTTGCCATTGTCTATACCTTTCTTTTCAATATTGATTATAATTAACGGCGATTAGACGCTATTTTAATTTTTTGTTTGGCCTATGAAATCTACGGTGTAATGGTGTTATTTTTTTCGGTATATTTGGGGACTATTTTTTAATCCCAAAAAAAAATATATAGACTGTAAGATACCTATTTCAGGCTGGGATATGCATCAGGCTTTCCAGGGTCCTCTGCAAGAAATTTTTAGATCTGCTGGAACTTAAGGCTGGCCGTGAAATGACCGAAAGATTAGTAGATAAGGTGGGATATTTGATGACTCGATAACCTCTGTTGTTTTGTTTATTATTTTTAAATGCTTGAGGGAGTTGAGGGAGTGTTTCGCTGTGATTGCATCGCAGCAGGGGCGGGCTGCAGTTGGGAATTGGGATTAGGATTGATTTTGCTAACTCCGCATCGCGGAAGGTGCTTTGGGTCGATAATTTGAGGCCGGGTGGTTGCGAAATATCGCAACGAAGTGGGTGATCGAGAATTTAGTGCTGTCTTCGCTGATTGCGAAATAAAGCAAGGGGTGGGTTGTTTTAAATATATATGTGGACAAGAATGGGTAAAGTTGTTGATCGAGAGTTCTTAATTTTAGAAATTGCGTGCGTTGCTTAAGACTTTTATTTTCCGGAGGTGTTCACACCACTGTTTGTGGAGAACCGTGGCTAGACCATGGTTCGTTGGCTCTGTGTATATCAGTTTGATTATTCTTTCCGACCAGCGTGGATGAGCTGACACTCCGCTGTTTGTGACGAGCCATGACTAGAACCATGGTTCGCTGTTTTTGTTTATGGGGAATACCAAGAAATATAAAAAAAATTTAAATTTAAATTAAAGTATCTTACATCTGCTTGTAATGAACTTTACCATTCTTAAAAGCTGATAAATGCAGATAAAAGGTGGACCTGTACACTTTGTAGCTTCAGTTTACGTCTGGGAAATATTAAGCTTTCAAATGCAAAACTGATAATTTATGCGAAGAAAATTTTTTTTTCAAAAGCTAAAAACTAAAAAAGTCGAAAAAAAACGAGAAGGAACGTGTGAGTCGCTTCTGGGGATGCGACTCTACTTATACCCGTACTCAGTCGGTATATACATTTTTGAGCATATGATTTTTTAGAATTTTAGAAAAAAAAAAAAATTTTACATTTTTTTGCTACATCTGTTATCTACATCTACAATGTATATTTTACATCTAACATGTAGATTATAGATTTACCATTTAGATTCTACATATCCTCCGCTAGGGGATGCTCGCGCACTGAACGCGGCAGAGTGTGCAAGCGAGAAAGAGATAGAGTAGCGTGTCTCTGGATGAAGTAGGCGGGGGAACCAACTGAAAATTAATTTCTTCATTCTGGCTATAATTATGAACCGATCTGATTCAGATTCGTATCTTTAAAATTGTGCCTGCCACAGATTTTCGTCCTTTGTGGGGGCGGAAAGGGGCGGGGCGAAATTTTGAAATACACTTGTAGCAGTGTGATATCACATGAGTCTGGAAACCAAATTTGGTTGCACTAGCTCTTATAGTCTCTGAGATCCAGGCGTCAAACAAGACGGACAGACGGTCAGACGGACAGACGGACAGACAGGCATGGCTCTATCGACTCGGCTATTGATGCTGATCCAGAATATATATACTTTATGGGGTCGGAAACGTTTCCTTCTCTGCGTTACACACATCCACTTTTACCACAAATCTAGGAGTTAGAGGTATACTTAACTCTTTTTTGAGTACGGGTATAAAAAGAAGCGCTACCTCTGAAAAAAAGCTTTAAAAAAATACCAGAACTTAAAAATTCTTCAAAAATGTAATTTTAGCTCAACCATTTAAGCGATGCCCAATTTACGCACCTATAAATACAAAATATAACGACACAGGATTTGTATACCTGTACTCAAAAAAGAGTTAAGGGGTATATTAGATTTGTGGTAATAGTGAATGTGTGTAACGCAGAGAAGGAAAAGTTTCCGACCCCAAAAAGTATATATATTCTTGATCTGCATCAATAGCCGAGCATCCAGAAAACGGAAAATGCAGTATCGTAGACGGATCTTTGAGTACGGCTTTAAAAAGCTGTCGTCCCTGCGGAAAGTCCTGTATTAATGTAGTTATAAGACTACACCTAAAACTGTATTGCGTGATATTATGTTTGTTTTCATAACGATTATAACCAAATAAATAAATTTTTTTGTTTGTAATTGCACAATTGCAGGATTACTTCATCAAATTTATGAGATGGACTTTAAAGTAACATTCGCTGCCACCGCATTCTTAGTACTCGCTATAGTTCTTGTTAGTGATGTTACCTAGTAATGGCATATTTATACATCGGGATTTAATGTGTATAATTTATATAATTGGGTTATCAAAATATTTAATATATTTAATTTACAAAAAAAAAAAAATGAATTACGTGATAGATAGTATTTATACTTTCATGTAGCCCCAAAGTAAAAGTCTTAGACATAATTACATACTGAACTACCGAGCGTTTTATGTCGGCTTTTACATACTTATAATAAAACTTTTATACATAATATCAAATAAAAATAAAGTTTACTATGTTGCTCTTAGACTAGATTGATCATATCTCTAAGTTTAGCATTGTGGTAATATTTAAGTGAAGGCAAAAGGTATCCCTCTTTGACAACAGGGATCGTTCCCAATCCATTAAAACGACATCAAAGTTAAAGACAAGTTTATGTTTATCACGTATGAACGAAAAGCTTTATATAGCAGTGGGACAAAAACGCGTGGAAGGAATTTAAATAAAATTAAAATTTTTTTTTTCTATCTTACCAATATTGTAATTAGTGTCCGAGGTAAAAAAACCGCAACCCACGTGTTAGTATTCGTTTAAGTAAATAACGTATTTAATCAAATAAAACATGTTTATTTAGAGCTTATGGGGTGTATTTAATAAAATATATGGTATGATATATGATATAAGCTCAACCCATTTAGTCGCTTCGCTCACTCACACAACCCTTCACTAACGCACCTTAATTTTGCATTGATACTGCATTGATGATTAGTACGAATTACATACATAGGCAACAAAAACTTGATAACATCGAGGCCATAGATACTGTCATCCGTCTAATGCAGTGGTCGGCACACACACACTCATATAGTTTGCAATGCGTTTGGGCGCGTAGACAGCAGGCAAAACGGAACATTGTATTGGCCCAACCACGTGTACGTGAACGACACATTAGATTGGGCCGTGCCGAGCCCTGGTGTAATGTTATCAGAAGCAGCTATTAGTACAGCAGTGATATTCCGCCCGATATTTTATTTTATTGAGCCTCTTCTTCTTTCTCTAACTCACAGACATACACACCCCTCAATAAACCTTTACTTGAAGAGTTAAAGGGTGAGCCCAACATGATCGGAAAATGTGTAAATTTTTTTTGTAATCAGTCAGGCTCCGGGTAATGTACAATTGGAAGAGGAACTACCAATTCTCTGAGCTCTCCGTTAGCGACTAGTTTTTAGCCAATGAACACTTTAATTTTATAAATGTGTACATGTACAATTTATAGAGCAGATTAAAAATATCCCAGACTAAATTCAAGTTGATACATATGTACATACTTATGTCTTAAAATTAAAAACTATGATAAGTCATTTAAATGTGTATTTTAAGTTAAATAATATTATTTCATTAAGCAATGTAAACATTGGATTGATATTTTTTCGGTAGTAGATTAAAAACATATATTAGTTATGTTATGTGTTTATGTAGCAGCTATAGAAAAGTTTTCCGAATCCAAAAACTTTGTACTTTAAAGTTGATTCATAAATACATACATACATAAATACATACTTGCATAAATACATACATACAAATACGAATAGTCCATTTTAAGTCCGTAGCCTCGGCTATGAATAGGCCAAAAAGCCGCTTTCTTTTAAAAGTTCGTAATTTTTGTCAAAATTATGCTTATAACTTTTTCTTGTACATTCGTGTTTTATATCATTTAACGACAAACGAAAAATTCATGTTGGGTGAAAAATGGAATAGACCCATGAACATTTCCATGTCATAATTTTTCTCAGTATTTGACTCAAATGAATCAATTTTCTTTACAAAATCACAAAGGATATTTTCCGAATTAAATGATTAAAGGAACGAACGACATTTATTAATTTATTTTTTATTACTTATTAATTTTAATTAATTAATAAAGTTCATATGAACAAACAAGCCTTGATTTCTGCCTAAATTGTTGTTTTGTTGTTTTTAAAACCTAATTTAATAACAGTACAAATTAATAATGTTCCTGGCTTAACTAAATCAACTAATAAGAAAGTGACCAGTAATGCATACAGACATTTGAATTTATATTTTATATATTGCTATATGCATATATATGTATATTTTTTTGTATATTACAAACATCCTTTACACATTAAGATCCATGGATAAATTAACATATCTAATACACCTGGTCGAAATAAATATTGGGACCCTCATTTTTTTTTTTAATTAAATCGTAAATACATTTTAATTTTTTTGTTAATTGTATTAGTAAATGTAGGAAAAAAATGCATTGAAATGATATGAACATTTTTAAATGACTGATCCTTTCTGGGAAAACTCTATATGCTCATAGTTGCTCCCTTAGAAATAATTACACTACTCGACAAAACTGAACAAAACCGACTTTTTCTGATAGATTGGGAGCTTTAATTTTTTTTTAAAGAATTTTTTTTTTCTATGCCTGAACTTTGTTTTAAGAATTTATGGTCTTGTATATTTTTTAAGCACGAAATTTACGAAATTTTGACTTTAAAAACTCAGTTAAAGCCATGTCATTGGTACACTGAAATAAGGTATTGAAGAAACAAAATTTGTTAGTGTTTTCTTGTTGATTTTGGACTATTCTTCGATAATTGCCTTTTTGAGGTCAGCAACATTTTCAATTGTCACCCTTTGCTATAAACTTTGCTCAAGAGTATTCCCAAAACATTCTTGATGGGCTTTAAAACAGGACAACATGCAGGCGAAGATGCATTTTCGGTCCCCAAAGAACTGCTTTGTCGATTTGGATATGTGGGTTGAAAAATCCTTTTCCTCCCAATATGTTTCGCTAAACGGTAATACTGAAATTCGTCACGGAAGAGAAATTTTTACCATTCACTTGTCCAAAAATCGTGCTTTTCTACAAATAGCAGACGAGCTGTTTTATGCTTTGTTAGCAAAGGTTTTCGTACCATTTTTCCATATTTAATCCGAACTTAATATTTGCTCAATACTACGGGGGCTGATCTTAGGAGACAGTTTAGCCTTAATATTCCATCTTCTACTAATCGCTGTAGTTGAGACCAACTCACCTTAATTTACGAAAAACTTAAATAAACAGATAATTACCGCAACTTTCTTGATGGTGTACCAATAATAATTTCCTACTTGGAAAAAAACACCTTTCACAACACTGGTCAGGAAAATATGAAATTCGGTAAATGTTCTATATACGTGACTATGCTCCCAAATTCTTGAAAAAAAAACCCTCGATAGACCCCGATTTATCAAGAAAACACAAAAACCGACGCCACATACTGCAAATGGGCGGAGAGCACGGTCTATAGTTAGATTTGCCATTATTTGGGTCTGGAGTCGAGGCTTGCATTTAAAGCAGCGAATGCACGACCTGACTGTCTCTGGAAGACCTGAGCGTTAACACGCTGCCTTTCAAGTGTTCGTGGGCCGGCATGAAAATTCGTTTGATGCAGATAGCGAACATACATTGGTCTGCACAAACTGCGAGCGTTTTGTCAACAGCGGAAGCTTGGCATTGGCAACAGCGCCCCCAACTCGGAACAACGAATAAGAGCACCAAGTCCCCATTTCTTCAGTGATAAAGGGATTTAAACTCTGAAGACTGGGTTCTAATCTGGTGCTTTTACGAACCCTTTCAATATCTTCCTGATACTCGTTTTTATAGATCAACTCAACTCGACAATATTTTTTAACAGATACAAAATTCCCATTGCTGATACTTTTTCGCCGAAATCCCGGTTTCGTACTCTTATTCCATTTAATAAGGAAAAAAGAAGAATTGTAAGGATGTGCAAGAAGGATTAGGTGAATTTAGCTGGGAAAACCGCGAAACAGACATTTTACAACCCGAGCAACCTCCCATAACTAAAAAATAAATATCTTTCGAAATTCAATTAAAAAAGAACTATGTCCGACCGTATGCACGTAAATTAAAACTTTTAGCCTGTCGTTAATTTCTTAATATGAAAGCACTTTAAAATTTTGTCTAAAAATGCTTACCCATTTTTAATAGTTTTAAAAGATAACTATTATAAGTGAGTGTTCCAATATTTATTTCGACAAGGTATAGTTTTAGGGGTCAAGGATTTTTCGTTGCACACTGCAAAGATATCCACTTCTTAGAAGGGATCAATATTTTGAGCCTCTAGGATAGTTATTTTATTTTTACATACGATTTATATTTTAGTCATCCATACATTTTATTATATGTTCATATTTTGGTTTCTAATTTATTTAAATGTAGGTTTCGAACGATAGTTGTGAAGAACTCAATCTCAAGACTGTAATATCTCTACGATAAGATGAAACTAATGCTTAAGATCACAACCGATTAAAATCTTTCATTAATGCGAATAAAGAACGTCGTGATAATATGATGGTAAGGGTATGAAGGTAAATGCGTAAAAAATGATATAAATTCCATTTTTTTTATTTTTAAGGCATATCAAAAACACACCATTAACACTGGCTTTCCTTTAGAACAATACCGTTTGGACCGTAATAAATTTAAGCCAATTTTGAAATTTAGTGTTAAGGCTAAAAAAAATGTAGCCGATTTGTTCAGCCTCTAAGAAATTAATATATTATGTAAGATAAATAGAAAACGCCAAATAAGAGTGAATTATTAAAATTATATGTTATATTGCGATATGTATTACAACTAACTGTTTTAGTATTTATTATATCTTAGTTATGGGGAAAAACAGAGGTTAGGTTAAATTAAGTCGCCTGCCAGGTTCACTGATAACGAAATATCAAATTTGAAGTTTAGCACCCTTAGAGCCAGAAAAGGTGTCTACCCCATCTTTGAGGCTTATTTCTCTTACTTGACAATGTAATTGGTAATGTTCTTAATGGATTGATTTCCAGTCCACGTGGATACATCCAGTCGTCTGTGTATTGCACCACTGCCCAGTGAGCGCTGGCATGGGCAAAAACAAAAAAATAGTCTTCAATTTTAAACAATAACTGACTTTATGAACAGCTGATTGTCCAAACTTTACTTTACTATACATACTAATTTTGCTTAGATTTAAACGTTAATTTCTAAAATTGGCATTAAAAGTGTGACCAAATGCTCGTTTGCTTTGTACAGAGTCAGAAAAACACGCTGCACGTGTTTTGGATTCAACTTGAATAAAATTAATATTGGACATACAAATATTGACTTTATATCTACAATTAGACTTATGGTTAATACGTGTTTTATAGCCCTTTTAAACTGGCCGCAGTTGGCTCTGCTTACATCAATTGATTCATCAATCCTGTTTAAGCTATGTTCCACAGGAAACTAGGAAATTCCTTTCAGCAATTTTCCACGGTGCTGGAGACAGGCCTTTAAATGGAACATGCGACAATTATGCCCATAAGAGCCCTGTGCATAGAAGAAGACAATGATGCGGCCGCATCATTGGCAAGTGTTGCCGTGTTCTGTCTCATATTTTTATAAAATACTGCAATTTTTCGGGGCATCGATAGCAAACAGCTGTTTTTGTCGCATCAAACAATAACAAAGCATCTGAAAAAGATTGGGCTGTGTGTACACGCCTCGCATAATTTTTCAGATTTTTGGTAAAAGTGGATGTTTGTAACGCAGAGAAGGAAACGTTTCCGACCCCATAAAGTATATAAAAATCTTGATCTGCATCAATAGCCGAGTCGATAAAGCCATGTCGCCTAGATATCAGAGACTATAAGAGCTAGAGCAACCAAATTTCCAGTTTACAGACTCATGTGATATTACACTGCTACAAGTGTATTTCAAAATTTCGCCGCGCTCTCTTCAGCCCTTACAAAGGACGAAAATTAATTTTAAAGGGTCGATAAAATGACCATATCTGATCATATCAGATTGCCGAATCTGGATAAGATCGGAATATTATTATAGCCAAAAATAAAACATTAATTTTCAGTTGCTTCCCCGCCTCCACCAGAAGGAGACCACGCTCCTTCTCTTCTCTCTCGCTCGCACACACTCTTCACTGAGCAATGCCCGACTTTTGCGTAGAAGATGTACAATCTACATTATGTATATATCTACAGATGTGCAATCGACATTGTAGATGTAAATAAAAGATGTTGCAAAAAAATGTAAAGTGTAAAATATTTTAAAACTACATAAAGCATAAGCTCACAAATTTATTTACTGACTAAGTAGGGGTATAAAGGTAGAGTCGCGTCCACAGAAGCTAAAAGGGATAGGACAGCTCCTATGGTATAGTTTCTAGCATCTGTTGTAAGAATAATTTGTTTTGAAAAATCTGGAAACTGTAAAATGGGATAATTTCACAACAAATTGTTTGCACATTTTGAATGTTTTCGTAAATTCAGAATCAACTTATACTGGTTTTTTCCCTTTCAACCGTCTCGTTAATGGTCTCGTTATATCCGCGAAATCCCTTATAAACTTTCTGTAGTATCCTTATAAACCCAGGAACGACTTTATCTGCTTCCTAGTTTTTGGCATTGGATTGGCATTTATTGTCTCTATTTTTTTCCGGTTTGGTTTAACAGCCCCTAAGGTTACTACTTGTCCTAAGTAATCCTTCCTTCCTCCTTCCTCAGGAATTCGGTCTGGCCCAGCTGAAGTTTGCGTTCTCTAATTTTACAGAGAATACCATGATGTCATCCATATATACAAGGCAACACTTCCCTATCAAGTCACCGAAAAGGTTGTTCATCAGTCTTTGGAACGTTGCAGGGACATTGCTTAGCCCAAAAGGCATTTCGTTATGTCCTTTTCATCTACATCTATCCGGTGATAACCGCTAGTCTGGAGTAGACCGAAGGCTTACAGGTCTTATACAGGTCTTCCGATATTTCCATGGCAGGTTTTATTCTTGTCCTGTTAATCAAGATGAAGGCAACTGTACCGGCACCTGTATAACTCTTTTCGCTTATATTGTGTAAAATTGCGTTGACCTGTATTATGTCAGCATTGTCGGTGTGCGTAATTGCCGCTTCTCTACATCGATGACCGCTCATATTTGTTGCAATATGTCTATTCCTACCAGCCCATCGAAAAATTGGTGGCACTTTAAGAGAAGCATCCACATTTTTCCTCCTAACTCCATGAACAACGCTGAGACTGCTTCTGTCTATTCGTTCGTCTAATCTTCTCGTGTTTTTTGAAGGAATCAATTCCGGTCTTAAAAATGAAAATGTCGATCCTGAGTCTATAAGCAACTTGATAGTCCTCTCCGATGTTAATTTGACCACTAAATACGGTAGGGACGAGTGATCCTTAATTGCTACTGAATACACTGTGCTTTGCTCGATGCTATTTGGAGAAAATTTCCGTCATCCTCCTGAATATTATGCAACTGTCCCTGTCCGCTAGCGGGGGCTTGTCCCCCAAACCTAGTTGGGGTACTAGGCGTCTGTGTACCGTAAGACTGTCGGGAATTGTTCGACTTGTACGACTGTCCTGAGCTATTCGACATTATGGACATTCTCGATTGCCCACTCCTACCCGCGTCTTGCGGTGCCTGGATGGATAGTTGCTCCTGATGATTGTTCTGCTGGTTGTTCTGCTTGCACGCAACTTCGTATGCCTTTGAGATGTCATCTACGCGTATATTCATAATTGTTAACCCTATGGGCCCTTTAACCGAGGCACAGTGGCTCGTTTTTGCAAAATGAATAACTTTTTAACGCGGCGAAGTATAATTTTCGTTTGACGCTTCAAGGTACGGTCGCGCGGGGTATTTCTTCCATTATCTTTTAGGCTAGCCTTTGCCTCTGCTTTCGGCTTCGTAAATGCTCGGCCCGCGTCGAGTCGAGCGACAGAATTACAGTAAGACTATCAAAATCTGACAATGTTTGATAGTTTTTATAAAAAACGAGAAGGAAAGTGTGAGTCGCTTCTGGGGACGCGACTCTACTTATACCCGTACTCAGTCCGCATATTAATTTTTAAGCTTATGATTTTTTAGAATTTTAGAATTAAAAAAAATTTTACATATTACCTTTTTTTGCTACATTTGTTATCTACATCTACAATGTATATTTTAAATGTAACATGTAGATTAAAGATATACCATTCATATTCCACATCTCCTCCGCTAGGGATTGCTCGCGCACAGAACGCAGCAGAGTGTGCGAGCGAGAAGGATATAGAGTAGTATGTCACATGCAGGAGGAGTCGGGGGAACCAACAGAAAATTAATTTCTTCATTCTGGCTATAATTATGATCCGATCTGATTCATATTCAGCAGTCTCGTAGATATGGGCATTCTCTACGATACTGCGTTTTTAGTTTTATCGTATCTTTAAAATTGTGCCTGCCACAGATTTTCGAAATTTTGGGGGCGGGGCGAAATTTTGAAATACACTTGTAGCAGTGTGATATCACATGAGTCTGGTAACCAACTTTGATTACCCTAACTCTTATAGTCTCTGAGATCTAGGCGCTCAACAAGACGGACAGACAGACAGACGGACAGAATGACATGGCTATATCGACTCGGCTATTGATGCTGATCAAGAATATATATACTTTATGGGGTCCGAAACGTTTCCTTCTTTACCACAAATCTAATATACCCCTTAACTCTTTTTTGAGTACGGGTATAATGAAGAGTTCACTCGGCACAGTGATGACTTCATCCTCCTTTCGCATGCATTTGGATCAAGTTTCGCAGTTAAGTTTTGGAATGATTTTAAAAGCCACATAACCTACAAAATATCTCATGGATACAAGTTCGATGTTTATTTCTTTTGAGGTTTTAAAGGAGTCCTTCTCAAAATAATTTTCCAAACCACTACCATCAAAATCTAGTTTGGAAACCAACTCATCATGATCTTTAAACTGCCCAACCTTTAAATTAATTGATTCGTCGAGAACACCTTCAATGCACGCTTGAACAACAAGATTATTGCGAAAATATTATTAGTTTCCGCTAGAGAGGGATTTGTATTATTTCCACCCGTTTGCCTAACTACTGCAAATGTGTTTTCTAGTCGGTCTTGATTGAGCGTTTTTGTCAAAATAAAAAGCTTGTCAGAATTTGTCAAAAGCTCATCAGCAAGTAAAAGAAGAAGGGACTTTCTTCGCATCTACGAAATTGACGTCTTCAATATAGCTTAGGTTAGGTTAACCCAGACGGCCCTCACGGGGCCACGCATAGGCCAATATGGCCCTTAGTTGTCCGGATGGGGGTGTATGAACCTTTCGAGTATGTTTATGAGGTTTTGAAGTCCTTGAGGATCGAAGTGTTTTTGGCAAAGGCTAGCAGTTCCCCTGGCGTCCTCTTGGAGGCATCTTCCAGTGATGTCAGTACCGGGGCGCCCAGGTACATTCTCCTAGCCCTTGAGAGAGCCGGGCAGTTGCAGATGAGATGTTCCAGGGTTTCAGTTGCCCCGGATTCCTCGCATTTCCTGCAGTTGCCACTGTTGGTGATGCCTAGTTTGACAGCATGTGCCGCGGCCAGACAGTGACCTGTGAGTATTCCGACCAACATTCTGCAGTCCTTCCGTGGGAGGTGTAGGATGTAGTGGCTGAGTTTCCTATTGCGCTCCTTGCACATGGTTTTTGAGGTTCTGCAGGTGGTGGTTCTGCTCCACCTGCTTCTTGCCTGTGTGTCGGCCCGTTTCTCTAAATCGCCTTGGAGCGTTCTAAGGGAGACAGGCACGTTCTCAGTTCTGTCGTTTGCCAGCCCGACGCCGTCCTTAGCCAGACCGTCCGCCATCTCGTTGCCATCGATGCCTTGGTGACTGGGAACCCAGTAGATCCGCACTGACTTTGTCGTGCTTAGGATATCTAGTGCCTCCCTGCTTGCCAAGACATTTCTGGAACTGACCGCCGACGACTGCATGGATCTTATCGCCGCCTGTCTGTCCACGAACAGGTTGATCACGTCGTGTGGACGATCCGTAGACTGAGCAGTCTCTGCCGCTTTCCGTATGGCGAAGACTTCCGCCTGGAATATGCTGCATTGGTCCGGTAGCTTATAGGACAGCCTTATCTCAGGGTCTGTACAGTATATGCCTGCTCCTACTCCTCCTTCCATCTTGGAGCCGTCAGTATAGATGTTGAGGTATTGAGTCTGGTCCCGACCCCTTTTTCAATCGTCGGGTCCCATGTAGGGTTGTCAAAAATATATCAAAATATCGATATATCGATATTTTTTCCAAAAAAAAATATATTTATATCGTGATATTTTTTTGCCAAAATATCAATATATTGATTTTTTTTTGATATTTTTTGATATTTTACGTTTGGTCACATTTACTTCGCAAACCAACGGAAACGGTATGAGCTCCGCAAAGCAATTTTTCTCCGATCTTATGGAAAATTTGGGTAAATGCAATTTATGCAGCAGAATAATAAAAACCAGTGGAAATACTACAAATTTGATGTCCCACCTTAAAAACAAACATCATGATGCATATATAAAGTGTATAAAGAAGGTAAGTAAATGGAAGATGGAAGTATGATCTGAACAAGTCTGTGCGTGTTTGTTCGAAAAATTGCAAATGAGAATGTGAGTGATTGTTATTGATATTAAATATGTACATTTTCTTTTAAAATTGATTAGCGAATATAAAAGCTTATATATGAATGTATGTATTGTGTACTAATAAAAATTTGCATAAATTCTTTCAGAAATCGTTAACCCCACATTTGGACAGCGGCATTGCAACAGTAGAACCGGATGCCAACGAAAGTTTTGTGGAGCTACATTGTTGATGCGACTTCTGTTCTCCAGACTATTCTGAATAATAAATCCGGATAGAAGGGCCACAAATGTTGTTGTTACTGAGACGAGTTGTAAATTCGAACTGTTTTATTCTCAAAACTTATGCACTATATATAGGAAACTCTAACATAATTAAACTAAGACCAACGCTAAGAAAAGAACAAATGTGCGGCACTTGTTCCCACGATCATCATTGATAGTGACAAGTGTGTGTAACTGTGCGACAAGTGTGTCGACAGATTTGGGTTCGACGCGACCCATGTAGATGACTTTATGGTCGAACCGATCCTAGATTTAGGTGTCCCTTTTCTCAAGTGGCCTCCTCCCTCCTTATTTATGGGGTGGCCTGTGTTGTTCCTGTTCATGTTTATGAACATACATAAACGATCAGTTTCGACCCAAAAGCTTCCAGAAAACCCGGCTCAAAAGGAACTGACTATATACCTAAGCTTACCGCTTACCAATTGGGAGAGCGATCCCATAACGTTTTGGTTTTCCCAAAAAGAAACACTGCCGAACCTATGTAGGGTGGCACTAAGTTACCTAATTACACCTGGTAGCTCAGTGCCATCAGAGAGGCTGGCCTCAGCTATTAAATGTGTGGTATGTGACACGCGCAGTCGCATGACTGATAAGCATATCAAAGAAAGGGTGTTTTTGAAATCCCTAAAAAAAGAGTTTTGGATGCTTCCTTGATAGGTAAAGAATAAGAATAAAAGCTAAGAGACATTATATATATAGGACGAACTATGGTAATGTTATAAACAATTGTCACACTGAAATAAGAATAAAAGATGCTATAAACATATGCAAGGGTCTGATTTCTATATGACAGCTACGTATTTCTGCATCGCGCGGAATCGAATTTCAGCAAATACATACAAGCAAAAATATATCAAAATTTCGAATATATCGATATTTTTTCAGTGATATTTTTTATATCATTTTGATATTTAAAAAAAAAAAAATATCATTGATATGATATTTTTAAAATATTTGACAACCCTAATGCCTACCCGCCAGGCACCTCCAGCCATGGCAATTCGATCTACAACGTGGAAGGAATAAAGGAATAAAGTTTCTAGTAGATCTAACAGGAATCGTAAAGTTTATGCGGCTCAACAAGTCAGGGCTATCTACGTCACCCTTGATCAGGTTGTGCATAAAAATCACCCCAAGCTTTTTCTACGACTAACTAATGTTGGAAGGTTTATTAAAAGCAATCTACGAGGGTAAGATGGCAGTCTCACACTTGCATCCCAGTTAAGGCCACGCAGAGCAAAAAGTTTTTCTGGACTGATTCTATACGGTCCTGGTGTACTTTGTACTGGGGGCACCATACACAAGAGCCGTACTCTAAAATCGGACGAACAAGCGAGATATAGACAGTCAAATTCCTTGGACCACCTCTTCATAAACCCAAGCACGCCCATGACCTTATTTACCATGGTAGACATTTTTTCAGAAAACTTTAACTTTGGGTCTAGTTTAACACCAAGATCATCAACCAAGGTAATTCTCCCAAGAGCACCACCGCAGAGGCTATCAGGAGCCAAAAAGAGGCTGGACCAATGAAATGTCATTAGTTTGCATTTAGAGGCATTTTTTTGTAGAATATTTGCACAACACCATGACTGAAAGTTATTGAGATCGGATTGCAACCGAGAGTGAAATGAAATGTCCTTATACTGGAGTTTAACATCATCCGCATACATGAGTGCTCGAGAGTTTGTTAATACTGAAGGCAGGTCATTAATAAAGAGTGTGAAAAGTAGGGGACCTAGATGGCTGCCCTGTGGTACTCATTAGTAACCTTAATAGGTGAAGAGAAGGAGTTTTTGAAGAGGACTCTTTGAGACCTAGAACGAAGATAGCTAGAAATCCATCTCAAAAGATTAGGCGGAAACCCTAAAAGGTCAAGTTTTGGTGCTAGAAGGGAATCGTTTACAGAATCGAATGCTTTACTGAAATCAGTGTAAAAAGACATCCGTCTGCAAGTTAGCTTGAAAGCATTCAATGATAAAAGAGGTAAACTCTAATAAATTTGTGGTTGTTGATCGTCGCCTTATAAATCCGTGCTGGGACGGAGATATAAGTGATTTGCGGAGATTCTGAAAATGCGGAGTTAAAATTGTTTTCAAACATTTTAGGAATAGCGGATAACTTAGATATACCTCTATAATTATTTGCATCAGACTTGCTACCTTTATTATGGAGCGGAATAGTAAAAGATTCCATCCAGATGGGAGGGGGGGCATGAAGAGTTAATGGATAGGGTGAATAGTTTAAGCAGGGGTCCACACAGATTGTCAGCACAGTACCTATTTACACAGCCGGGAACTCCGTCGGCACCCGTCATGAAGCAGTGAGCTTTCTTTTAACAAGGGGCTGAAAACGCCATTCGACCTTGGTAAACTGTATGGATACGGCTGAACAAAATAGCTTTCATGACAATAGGCTGTTTGGAAAAATTTGGCAAAATTGGCAGGCAATTGCCTGATCATTGTTTGCTGACTTATTGAGAAATGATAGCGAGGATGGATGTGCGGACGTTCTAATCTTACTATTTAAAAAGCTGTAAAACTGTTTAAGGTCCTGGGAAAATCGTATCCTGCATCGAGATAGGTAGTTTTTATAGCATTGAGCGTTAAGAACGGAGAAATTTGACGAAGCTATTACATAGCGAGAAAGAGAAGAGGAAGAACCAACTTCTCGATATTTTTTATAAAGTCTTGATTTTAAGTTTAGTAGACTGGATACCTCTTTGGTAAACCCAGGAGGCTTTCCAGAACTAACCGGACAAGAAAGTGGGACACAAGAATCAAAAAATGTGTCAAGTACATTGTAAAAAATGTTTGTGATTTTCATAACGTCAGTGCACAAATACAGAGCATACCAATCAAAATCACTAATGAGGTTATTAAGCTTCGTAAACTCGGCTTTACGAAAGCAGCGGACACGTTCAGATAGCCTACCCGTTCGATCCAATACAGTAGGCCCAATATCGACCAACACTTCGAATGTAGGTGAGCGGAAGGGCTTGGGTTAGCAACGCTATGGTCGGATCCGTGACAAAGCAAAGTAACATGGGACGAGAATGCGAGACTCTCAAGAAAAAGAGTGCTGAGCTTACCATGCAAGACTCTAGCATTCTAGTAGGTAACTAAAAGAGAGGAAGTTAGTTTTTTTGGATGGGTAGAAGTTGAATTTGTGTGGTTCATTATTAAGCTGGATCGCAAATCTGAATACATTATCCGCATGTAAAGAACCACTATTGCAGTCTACTTTTTTCACGAATTCAGCTGTAGATAACGCAACTTGTTTTGTGCTGTTTTTAAATCCAACAGTTTCGCAAACGGTCTTAATCGCAGCTTGAACAGTCCTGGTGAAAATTTGGGTAGCAAACTTAACTCTCATTTTTATACCCGTACTCAAAAAAGAGTTAAGGGGTATACTAGATTTGTGGTAAAAGTGGATGTGTGTAACGTAGAGAAGGAAAATTTTCCGACCCCATAAAGTATATATATTCTTGATCAGCATCAATAGCCGAGTCGATAGAGCCATGTCCGTCTGTCCGTCCGTCCGTCTTGTTGAGCGCCTGGATCTCAGAGACTATAAGAGTTAGGGTAATCAAAGTTGGTTTCCAGACTCATGTGATATCACACTGCTACAAGTGTATTTCAAAATTTCGCCCCGCCCCCAAAATTTCGAAAATCTGTGGCAGGCACAATTTTAAAGATACGATAAAACTAAAAACGCAGTATCGTAGAGAATGCCCATATCTACGAGACTGCTGAATATGAATCAGATCGGATCATAATTATAGCCAGAATGAAGAAATTAATTTTCTGTTGGTTCCCCCGACTCCTCCTGCATGTGACATACTACTCTATATCCTTCTCGCTCGCACACTCTGCTGCGTTCTGTGCGCGAGCAATCCCTAGCGGAGGAGATGTGGAATATGAATGGTATATCTTTAATCTACATGTTACATTTAAAATATACATTGTAGATGTAGATGTAGATAACAGATGTATCAAAAAAATGTAAAATGTAAAATTTTTTTTTAAATTTTAAAATTCTAAAAAATTAGATGCTCAAAAATGTATATACTGACTGAGTACGGGTATAAGTAGAGTAGCGTCCCCAGAAGCGACTCACACGTTCCTTCTCGTTTCGAATGTGTTTGGGAAAATATGGGAAAATAATGAAATATTAAGTTTATTTCGCATAAAAGCACAAGTACACGGAGAAACATACAGGGGTGCCACAGAAATCACTTCCGCTGGAAAATCACCTCAATTCCATTCCGCCGTGCCACACACCGATTTTTCAGCGGAATCAAAATCGCTCACAATTTATCCAGCGATTTGATTAAATACACCCATAAAACACACCTAAAACGATTCGAATCTAACTTTCCCATAAAGGTTGTTCAATTGGTGATTATCCCTCATCCAAATAATTTAACATTATACATGTTAAGTTAATAAAATAAGCATTTTACTAAATCACTATTTAATCCGCTGACTGAATTTTCGCTTAACGATTCCGCGCTCAATCCGCTGCAGTCCGAGGTGGCTACCTAGGGCGATTCGGACTTTCCAAGTTAATACAGTAATGCTACCTTTTTTAAGTCGAATTCGGAGCAATATATTTAATATTAATTATATTGAAAGCATTCTGTTTTTCTTTAATTAAGCATAACAAAAAATAGCTCATTGCAGTAAAACTTCCTTTACGTCAAACGTGTGCATACTTTTTGTGCAAATTGTGAAAACATTTGTAGTCATTTGTAGTTTTACCAGGTGGCATCGCTTCAAAATGCCAAAACAGAACAGAACAAACCATTTCTACACATTATTGCCTTTGCATTTATGTCAAAAACCCCTCTTCGTCTAAGTGCATACCCATGGCAGCACAAATAGAAGCATAGCGATCATTATACCAAAAACTGGTAATTGTAATAAACTAAATTAGCAGTAGTTTGAGAAGACAATCACAAAAACAAATTCGTATCGTTTGAACACGAAAACGAGTCCGATGGGCATCTGAGAAGCCTGCGCTGCATGGTTTGTATTCTAATATGTTGCCTCCGTAGTTCTTCGATGGCCAACAGTCCTGGTAAAAGCATTTTAATTAAGTTTACCGTAAAATTCAGATGTCTGTTTTTTTTGAACTACTGATTGCTGCCATTCACGGAGAGTTGCCGAGTACAGTGTTTTGTTTGACTCGCACGATATGGGATGTTTTTTTGCTTTGAAATTATAAAAGTACAGCTTTGAAAAATCAGGTTTTTTATATCATAATAGAAAAAAATAAAAACCAATTGTTTTGATATGATAAAATCAATAAAACTGCAAAACGAACCCTATTCGAATTGAATCTTGAAAGGTGTCAACCCTTGGTTTGGTTTGTGACAATGCTAAGAAAAATGAAACCACTCGGAATTCTGTGGCACGGCGAAAATTTTTAAGCGGAAATCCTCTGCGCGGTTTTCAATTTCACTAGTGATTTCTGTGGCACCCCTGATAATTTTATTGCCTTGAAGTGTTTTAAGAAATTTTAAGGTGGCTTTCACATATGAAATTATCCGTGAAATTCCTTTAAATTTCATGAGAAGTGTCACGATTCATTTCATACACTTCGAAAAAGTCACAAGTGATTTCATATTGGACATTGGGAAAGTATTATGAGTGATTTTATATAGGATGTTTTTGGAGGTGTCCCGAGGCTTATACGTATAAGCCACTGGTGAAATCACTAGTGAATTCAGCGAAAATTGCATATGAAGTTACACGAGTGAGAAAAGCGGACATGCCCATACAAATTTCATCTGGAGTTTCACCAGTGAGTCACCACAGGATTAGGACATACCATGAGTGATTCACCGAATGAATCACGAGTAAAAAGTGACTTTTGGAGTTGCTGGGTGTGTAATCCTTTACGTGTTCTTGTGTGTCCTTTGTGCTTGTGAAATGGAGTCTGCAACAAAATGAGTACGAGGGCGGATCACTAAGTCCGTGACTTTTTGAATTTCTCGCCACTTAATTGATATGGCAATTCTTTTTGTGTCAAAAAAGCATCTATGAACTGATTCCTTTCAAAATTTGAAGAAGCTGCGCTAATTTGTTTGTGTTTTACAGCGACTGATCTCGTGATCTCTCTCAAGCTATCTCGTGCTTTGAAGAAGAAATGGAAGAAAGTGAAGTTCGTGCTCGCATTAAGCATAATTTTTTGCGAAGAAACCACCACTGAAACCAAGGAAAAGCTTGGTACATACTATGGAATCTCTGCTCTATCGATTTCAATGGTAACAAAGTAGTTGACTGTATTTCGTTCACAAACCATGACGCACCCGAAGAAATGGAACAAATTCACGATATGGTGTTTGCCAATCGGAGATTGAATTTGCAAGATATTCTGGAAGCTATAGGCAACCACATGGCTAAGTGGTTCCAATTTTAAATGATCACTTGGGTATGAGAAAGCTTTCCGCATGATGGCTGCCGCGTTTGCTCACAATCGACCACAAACGAACTCGTGAGACAACTTCGAAAGAGTGTTTGGTGTTGTTTAACTACAATAAGGACGAGTTTTTTCACCATTTCGTAAACATGACTAAACCGTGCATCCACCAAAATACACAAAAAATCAAAGCAGTCGAAACAGTAGGTTCCTCAGGGTGATTCTAGGCAAAATAGGGCCAAAGACTATAAAGCCATGACAAACGTGTTTTGGAATGCTAGCGGTATTAACAACAATATTTTTTATTTTATTTATTTATTGAAGATTAGCAACTTCTGCTAACATAAATTATGATTAAAATTAAAGGAGAAAAAAAAGGAGGGTATAGGAAATAATTAAAAATTAGACGATTGTAAGATCAGGTATATCTTACTGGCTATAATTTTAAGGGATAATAGATAAAGATTATTATAATTAGAGCATAAGATTCGAAAAGGGTCGTGTTGAGCGTAATTAGACCTACAGAAGGGTTAACGAAACGGACGAAAGGTACGGGTAGGTCTAAGGGGAAAAGAAAAGTCAAGCAGGCCAAGAAGTGCTTCTGAGTCAACAAGCCCAACTAGGAGCTTGTGTACAAACATAACGCAGTTACAGATTCTGCGATGGCGCAATGAAGAGAGGTCTAAAAGTTGTAGCCTCGATTGATAAGGTGGCAAGATTCTATCCGAGTCCCAGTTAAAATTACGTAAGGCAAAAATTAAAACTTGTTTTTGGACCGACTCGAGAATGGACTGTTGCTCCTTGTACTCTGTCGCCCCGCCCCCTTCCGCCACCACAAAGGACGAAAATCTGTGGCACTCACAATTTTAAGGATACGATAAAACTAAAAGAGAGAATGGCCATATCTACCAGATTGCCGAATCAAATCGGATCATAATTATAGCCAGAATGAAGAAATTAATATTCTGCTGCTTCGCCCGCCCCCCCTGCAAGAGAAACGTTACTCATTCTCTTTCTCGCTCGCACACTCTGCCGCGTTCAATGCGCGAGCAACCCCTATCGGAGGAGATGTAGAATCTAAATGGTACTATAATCTATAATCTACATGTTAGATGTAAAATTTACATTGTAGATGTAGATGTAAATGTAGATAGCAGATGTAGCAAAAAAATGTAAAATGTAAAATTTTTTGTTTATTTAAAAATTTTAAAAAATTATAAGCTCAAAAATGTATATACTGACTGAGTACGGGCATAAGTAGAGTCGCGTCCCCAGAAGCGACTCACACGTTCCTTCTCGTTTTTTATATAATTTCACGAGCATTTCTGCTTATTAACCCGATCGAATCGGTGGATAGTGTTATCCTGAAGGCCCTACAGAATATTAAAAATAATTTAATCAACAAAAAATCTAGAAAATCATAACAAAATTTAGTTTGTGGGCCGTGATGAGTAGATTTCTTCCACATACTTAGAATTTGCAATCTACCCCCATAATCTTTTTTAAAAATTCCAAAAACCGCGATTCAATAATCATTACTTAGTGGAATATAAAACGCGGCACAACTACTAAAAAAAATTTTATTTTTTAGTAGCTTATTTTGTTAAGAATATATGGCACTAAATAGATCATGACAAAAAATAATATTTTTTTTAATGCTATAGTTGAAGACACATTAAAATTGATAGAAAACTTCGCTATATCTTCAGATATATCCATTCTATTACTACGAATCAAAAATACTGTGAAAGGTACTACAATTTTCTTGTCAACCTATTACTTTTTTGGATATCCGCGCTGCAGGTTCTGAGTAAAAATTATGAAAATGCAGTCATCGAATTGCGGTTTTTCAATTTTTAAAAAAGATTTTAGCGGTATATTGAAGTTGTAAGTATGAGGAAGTAGTCTGCTCATAACGGGCCACAACCTAAATGTTGTCTCGTGCAAAGTACATTCAATTCAATTTCATTCAATACATTGGATCTTCCTAAAAGAAAAGCCGAGTTTCTTGAATCTTTTTTAAAGGATTTCGGCTTATGAAAGGAAAACGTCAACATAACCCATAACCCATAACCACGTCATATGGCTCACGCACAATTTTATATGACGAAGGATGACATGTGCGTTTGCCACGACATTTTCAGACTCTTCCAGCAACTGGGTGAAGCTTACGACCCAAAATATTGGAGGTTATTTGTTGACAGCAGTAAGGAAAGTTTAAAGGCTGTTTTGTTACACAATGGAAACCAAAAGCCGTTGTTCCCATCGCCCATGCTGTTAATATGAAGGAAACATTACAAACAATGGCTAAATTGTTTGAAAATATAAAATATAAGAAACACCAGTGGAAGGTGTGACTTAAAAGTCGTGTCAAACATGTTAACAGGATTGCAAGGTGGTTACACAAAACACTGCTGCTTGCTGTGTATATGTATATAAATGACGCCTAATTAATGCACATACACAAAAAATAGAGGTCACAGGATATAATTTATTTTCCGAGTTTTTAAAGTCAAAATTTCGTAAAAAATACCGCGAAAAAATCATAATTTTTCCATTTTAATGCTTTATATTTCCAAAAGCGTTCAGCCTTTACTTCTAGCTGTCTTAAATATTTGTTCAAAATAGCAAAGTTCTTTACAACCAGACGTTAGATACTAGAGTTATGTGAAATAAAGAAGCGCTACCTCTGAAAAAAGCTGAAAAAATTACCAGAATTACAAAATTCTTCAAAAACCCGTTCTGCTAAACAAAAAAAACAGATTTCTTTCAAAAAAATTTAAAGTCCCATATCTATCAGAAAAAGTCGGATTGGATCGTTGAGGAAAAAAAGTTGGATTTTGTCGAGTAGTGAGATCGCCAGTTAATTTTCCAATGCCCGGCCTTTATCTTTAATATGCTGCTAAAAATTGTAAATTGCGCAAAAATTACGTTTAATAAAAAAGTGTAATAATATGTAATCGGAACATATTTCCTTTTTTTTACATCATATTTAAAAGTTGTTCTTTAAACTAAGCAAACAAAAACTTAAGTAGTTTTGGAGTAAAATTCATTCAACTTTGTCTTTTAAGCACGTTTTTCTTAATTTTTTCAAAAACATAAAAATGGTCAAATTTTTAACAGCGATTATAAATATTAAAAAACTATAAAATTTTGTTTTTGATAAGCTTGATCAATTCCTAATTGAAGTGTAACAAAAGTTTTGCCAAATTCAACAACACGATAATCGACTTTTGCAACTTTCGGAAAACGACCCACTGTGTGCCGACAGAAAAGAATTTAGCGCCATTCTCTTAGTACCACTTGTTCTTTTCATTCCTTAGAACCAAGTTCGGTTGGCTTGCTTTGCCCAAAACTGACGAGGGCCTTCCTCAGCTCCAATACCTTTTAATATAAAGGCTCTAAATTTAATTTATTTTCCTTTATATGGGTAAGCTCCATGATTAGATCCTGTTCTGACCTTTTTTCCTTAAAATGAGACACCAGTGCCTTCTTGATATTGTCCCCAGTTCAAGTCTACTTCATTCAACTCTAGCGCACTATCTGCTGCTCCAATCTCCTTACTGCGTATAGCCCTAAGAGCTATAACCCCTATCAAAGATTTTTCCACCCGTTTTATAAGACCCAATATCTGCTCTATCGCTGATATAAATCCATCTAACTTCTCTATCCCTCCTTCATGTTTTGGTATAATTCCACTAATTCTATGACTCGAGCTGCTTCGAGTAAATATTTTGAGTTATTAGGTTGGGTCATCTCTACTTGTCCCTGATTCTAGTTGCTGACTGCTGAAACCGCCGTGTCCAACGGAATAATACTTTGGCCGCTACTTTCTCTTGACATGTACTCTATCTAAAAATTGGTCTGTCTTATAATATACGTAACTCTAGTGTGTTTTTTGTGTATGGTGTCTTAGTTTAAGGTGTAAATTCTGTCAAGCTTCAACTTCTGCGGACCATAACGGGCGCGGAAGCAGATATCCATAGATTTTCCTCTCTCATATTTATAGTTTTCTCTACGTGCACTCGACTCTAACTCTTCTTCTCTACTCTCGCTCATTTTGTCTCCTTCACACCATTCTATTCTTACAGAAACTAATACAATTTTTTTGTGGGAAACAAATTAAAAGAAACTGCGTCAAAGGGTTGAGAAAAACCGTGAACTTTTGTTGCGAGCGGCTGTGATTTTTGTAGTACAGCGTCTATTTAGATGTTTTTTTTTTTAAGGATAGGTAAGTGGATTCTGTGATTACAGATCGCGTTGCTAGTTTAATTACAGGTTTACATAGGATTTGCAAGACAAAATATGTCTAGAACATTCTAGCCATGTGGTCTTGCTGAAGCTGCTGAAGAAGGCCCCATTGTCTAGGTGCCTTAAAAGTGTGCTGGAGGAAACAGTAGTTTAGGAGTACAACCTAGACGGAATTAGCGGCAAAAAATGTTTAAAGTCCCGGGCTGGACTATATTTGCTTCTCAAAGGTAAGACGAAATAAAATTAAGAATAAGGTCTCTTAATAAGTTTCTTTTGAGGTATCCAGAAATATATTGTTTAATTGTTTATTTTTATACCCGTACTCAAAAAAGAGTTAAGAGTATAATCTACCTTAGATTTGTGGTAAAAGTGGATGTGTGTAACGCCGAGAAGGAACATTTTCCGACCCCATAAAGTATATATATTCTTGATAAACATCAATCGCCGAGTCTATATAGCCATGTCTGTCTGTCCGTCTGTCCGTCCGTCTTGTTGAGCGCCTGGATTTCAGAGACTATAAGAGTTAGGGTAACCAAATTTGGTTTCCAGACTCATGCGATATCACACTTCTACAAGTGTATGTCTAAATTTCGCCCCGCCCCCTTCCGCCAAGAGAAAAGACGAAAATCTGTGGTAGGCACAATTTTAAGGATACGATAAAACTAAAAGAGAGAATGGCCATATCTACCAGATTGCCGAATCAAATCGGATCATAATTATAGCCAGAATGAAGAAATTAATTTTCTGCTGCTTCGCCCGCCCCCCCCCTGCAAGAGAAACGTTACTCATTCTCTTTCTCGCTCGCACACTCTGCCGCGTTCAATGCGCGAGCAACCCCTATCGGAGGAGATGTAGAATCTAAATGGTACTATAATCTATAATCTACATGTTAGATGTAAAATTTACATTGTAGATGTAGATGTAAATGTAGATAGCAGATGTAGAAAAAAAAATGTAAAATGTAAAATTTTTTGTTTATTCAAAAATTCTATAAAATTATAAGCTCAAAAATGTATATACTGACTGAGTACGGGCATAAGTAGAGCCGCGTCCCCAGAAGCGACTCACACGTTCCTTCTCGTTTTTTATATAATTTCACGAGCATTTCTGCTTATTAACCCGATCGAATCGGTGGATAGTGTTATCCTGAAGGCCCTACAGAATATTAAAAATAATTTAATCAACAAAAAATCTAGAAAATCATAACAAAATTTAGTTTGTGGGCCGTGATGAGTAGATTTCTTCCTAGAATTTCCTTCCTTCCTTCCTAGAATTTGCAATATACCCCCAACATCTTTTTTAAAAATTCCAAGACCGCAATTCGATGAGCATTAAAATGGGGTACAATTACTAAAAAAATCGTACCGTTGGCATTCTTTGCTCAATTTTATTTATTTGCAGCTTATTTTGTTAAGAATATATGGCACTAAATACTTCATGTGAAAAATAATACCATACCAATACCATACCATATCAATACCATACCATACCATACCAATACCAATTTTTTTAAATGCTATAGTTGAAGAAACATTAAAAATGAAACAAAACTTCGCTATATCTTTAGATATATCCATTCTATTACCACGAATCAAAAATACTGTGAAAGGTACTACAAGTTTCTTGTCAACCTATTACTTTTTTGGATATCCGCGCTGTGGGTTCTGAGTAAAAATTAAGTTTCTCATTTGTCGCACAGTGTAATTGAACTGTCCTATCGATTTTTTTTAGTTTTTGAATCATGAAATAGATATGCAATTGAAGGGTTTTTAAAAACTGTGCAAGAAGAGCCTTCCCAGCAAATGGCTAACACCTACAGTTCATAAGTAAAGCGACAAAACGAAGTTTTGTTCAACTTGCTGTGAGCTTCCTGGATCCCTAAATTTCCGCACTAAGACAAGTGAGAGTCGTTCTTTTTGGACTAATCAGTCCAAATTGGGCTCCCCAATTTAAAAAAAGGGAAAATTTCTTCGTTAAATATTAAAATATTTAATTAAATTCATATGCATATATGTATGTATATAGCAAGGGGCGTGGCTTGTCTAATCTAAAATTTACGAATTTGTACTATTCATAAGGTTGTGATTGTTAATTGATGCTAAGTAGAATCTGAAACAAAGAATATATTGAGCAACATCTCTGCTGCCGTAGAGCCGATTAGTTAGCATGGGTTGGAATGAAAAATAACTAATAAGGGAGAGGGCCCTGTTGTGGACCAGGTACTAGTTGTGGCCCACCCCCCAAAAACTTGGATAGCAAGCAGATGCTTCTGATCTGAGTATTGGGAGTCATATTCGGTAACAATACGCAGTTTTTATGCTAATACCGAAACAAATAGCTGCTTTGGTCTAGATGAATTGAGCATAATAAAAAATATGGGGAAAAAAAACTTCAATGTAAATTTTATTATTTTTCAAGTGCGAAAAAATTGATGTAAATTTTGCCTAAAAATTGTAGTATTTCGTTTTCCTTGTAGTGTAGTCATTGTAGTTTGTGAATTGTTTTCATTTTTAACCAAAATATATGCACAACATATTGTTTTGTTTTTTTGGAAAAATTGTCTGTTTTGCCCGGTTATGATACACGCCATGATACCTGTTGTAGACATCCTGTTTTTTGTATTTAATGCGTGTATTTGGTTACAAAGCTGCATAATATTGTTGTTTAAGGTAATGTAGTAAAAATAAATAACATTTAGACCACTGTACATCTTCGATTAGCTGTCTATCACTTATGGAAGAAATTGGTCCTCTGCAAAGGGCTTCACCACAGAAGCCTTCGAACCGTGATAGAAAGCCGATGGAAAGCTCCGTGCTTACTTTTCCTGAATGCATTATTTCTTTGAAGAAAAATGCAGCTAAGAAAGATTCGAAGCTAAAAAATATGCAGGCAGCTGTTTCTGCCCAGAAAAAGCTTGGACGAAGGCATCATTAGCAAAACCACCAGCTAAGCGAACCAAGGCTCTTCTGCCAAGATAGTTGACCGCCGCAAATTCCGTCGAATGCAATAAATGTAACCATCCGGTGCATATGAAGTGCCCTAATATGCGTGCAAGTAACTTAATTTGCAAGCATTGCGACTCTGATTACGATGATTGATGTTAAAAAGTCTTATCCTTCTTTTTCTTTAAGCCAGTAGGCTCTTAAAATAAATAAATTTCCAATTTCTCGTTATTTGTGGTGATTTTCTTTCATATTTTTTAATTTTAAGCGGATTTTTCAGGGTGGTCCACAACTAGGCCTATATTGTTTTTTCTCGAAAAAAGGTTCCTTCACTAAATTCTTGATACAATTTTTCTGAATGAAGGAATCAATTTAGTTCTTCAATGATAGTTAGCTAATGCCTCTAGCTTTAAATTTGTACACATATGTTTGTATAATATACAATTAGTCAAATGTTATGAGGCAAAAACAAAACTATGTCCACAACCGGGTCCTCTCCCTTACATATCTCCTAAAGGTGCAATTGTGGTAATATTTTTTTTTTCTTAATACATTACTCGACACGAGTTTTCCTCAAGGAACAAAACCAACTTTTTCTTTCTTTCTTTGCTATTTTGAAAAGATAATTAAAACAGCTAGAAGTTAAGTGAAAAGCTTTGTGATTTCAGCATACCGCCTGGGAAATATAAACCAAACGGTTATTAAGAGTTTTTAATAGCCGTTTTAACTCAGTTATTATTATGATGCGATGGATACGAAGATTATCTCTCAAATAGCTACAAGGGCCGATGGGCCGACTTGCCAGCGCCCTATGCAACAAGTCTTGAAAGAGAGCGAAAGCGAGAAATGAAAGCAGAGCAACTCGGGACAGATGCTAAGCCGAACACGAACGTCATATGGAACGCGAGAGACCAACTTAGATGCTTAAACTGCAACAACAAAGCGAAGAAGGCGAGATAGAAATGATAGAGCGGACGCTTCCGGGCATAGACATAGGCTTATTAACAGTGATTTGTAGTGGACAGTGCAAGTAATAAACAATGAGTATGATGTACGTTAGGCTGCTCCACTATTTATTATCTGAAGAATCTACGACTGAAGCATAGTATCCAGCACTGCGGAATCGAAAAAATCCTGTCAAACTCCATATAAAAAAAACTGTGACAGGAAGTGTGTATCCAGCAACACGAGCGGAATCCACAGATTTATATCGATAGTTGCCTATCGGGACCGTGTGTGGACTGAGAGAACAGCTGATACCCAGCTCAGGAATATATACTTTACAATTCTTCCTGAAGTGAATGGTGGTCGCGGTCAGGATTTCCGATTCTGCTTTCAGCCATTTGATGTCCGAAATCTTCCCCTCTGGGTGACTTCGGTCGATGATGGCTACCTGCAGCTCAGCCGGCGATCCTAGGCTGGCCAGAAAATCCTCTTGTTTCGCCTTCTTCGGCTCGGCAGCTTTTGTGGAGTCGTCCGTCTTCTGCCGCTTGAACTTCTGTACAGAAGGCGTTGGTGGGGCCTTGGTGCTCGCCGTGTTCTGCGTTGGAGGTGTAGTCTTCCCATCTGCTTCCCGGACACCTTTTTCCCCTTTCTCCCTCGCGCGTTCGCAGACGATGACGTTGAGGGTTGGTCCACCTTCGACTTCGTGGCAGCTGATGCTGACGCTGAAGTCGACGGTTTGGGGTCCTCAGTCACCGCCGCGTGTGCGCTTGGGGGGCTTGGTCTCCGCTGGTAGGAGCGACTCCGTTGAGCCGCTCATACCTCCACACATTTTGCTCGTGCTTCTTCCCGAGGCTCCTTTCCCTCGCGGTCGGTACCACGAAGGTATTTTGCCGATGCCCTGTATCCCGACAGCCATCACAGTTGGTGGACACGAGTTGCGTTATCGGACATTTCACCATAACATATGCGTTTTATCCCTACCGTCAGGGTGAACTACTTTTAGCTTCGGCGCTCCCCCATGACCTGCCCGTCTTGTGTGGCCCTTCTGGTAGCATACGCTACCGCCGGTATAGCCCTTGGGTTCCTTACGCTTACTGAGCCCCCTCATCGTGTGTTTTAATAATGTGTTTTATGTGTATGGTGTCTTAGTTCAAGGTGTAAACTCTGTCAAGCTTCAACTTCTGCGGATAATAACGGGCGCGGAAGCAGATATGTACCTGCATTCGACCGTAACTCTTCTTCTCTACTCTCGCTCATGTCGTCTTACAGAGTCAAATGCAATTTTTTAGTGGAAAAAAAAAAAAAAAAAACTGCGTCAAAGGAGTGAGAAAAACCGTGCACTTTTGTTGCGAGCGGCTGTGATTTTTGTAGTACAGCGTCTATTTAGATGTTTTTTCTTTTTAAAGATAGGTAAGTGGATTCTGTGATTACAGATCGCGTTGCTAGTTTAATTACAGTTTGACATGGGATTTGCAAGACAAAATATGTCTAGAACATTCTAGTCTTGATAAAAGCTGGTGATGAAGGACCCATTGTATAGGTGCCTTAAAAGTGTGCTGGACGAAACAGTAGTCCAGGAGTACAACCTGGACGGAATTAGCGGCAAAAAATGTTTAAAGTTGATTCAGGTATCCAGAAATATATTGTTTAATTGTTTATTATACCCGTACTCAAAAAAGAGTTTATGGGTATATTGTCTTTGTGGTAAAAGTGGATGTGTGCAACGCAGTGAAGGAAACATTTCCGACCCCATAAAGTATATATATTCTTGATAGCCGAGTCGATATAGGCATTTCCGTCTTTCGGTACGTTTGTCCGTCTTGATGAGCGCCTAGATCTCAGAGACTATAAGAGTTAGAGAAACCAAATTTGGTTTCCAGACTTATGTGATATCACACTGCTATAAGTGTATTTCAAAATTTTCGCCCCGCCACCACAAAGGACGAAAATCTGTGGCAGGCACAATTTTAAAGATACGCTAAAACTAAAAAGACTCCTGAATCATAATCAGAGCGGATCATAATTATAGCCAGAATGAAGAATGAATTTTTAGTTGGTTCACCCGCCCCCTCCAGCAAGAGACCCGCTACTCATTCCCTTTCTCGCTCGCACACTCTGCCGCGATCAGTGCGCGAGCAACCCCTAGCGGAGGAGATGTAGAATCTAGATGTAGAATAAACATTGTAGATTTAGATAACAGATGTATCAAAAAAATGGGAATACAATTTTTTTTTTTTAATTTTTAATTAAAAAAATCATAAGCTCAAAAATGTATATACTGACTGAGTACGGGTATAAGTAGAGTCGCGTCCCCAGAAGCGACTTAAACGTTCCTTCTCGTTTTTTATTTAATTTCACGAGCATTTCTGCCTATTAACCCGATCGAATCGGTGGATAGTGTTATCCTGAAGGCCCTACAGAATATTAAAAATAATTGAATCAACAAAAAATCTAGAAAATCTGTGTAAAATAAATATATATACAGGGGTGCCACAGAAATCACTTCCGCTGGAAAATCACCTCAATTCCATTCCGCCGTGCCACACAACGATTTTTCTGCGGAATCAAAATCGCTCACAATTTATCCAGCGATTTGATTAAATACACCCATAAAACACACCTAACACGATTCGAATCTTACTTTCCCATAAAGGTTGTTCAATTGGTGATTAACACTCATCCAAATAATTTAGCATTATACATGTTAAGTTAATAAAATAAGCATTTTAGTAAATCAATATTCAATCCGCTGAATGAATTTTCACTTAACGATTCCGCTCTCAATCCGCTGCAGACCGAGGTGGCCACCTAGGGCGATTCGGAATTTCGAAGTTAATACAGTAATGCCACCTTTTTTAAGCCGAATTCGGAGCAATATATTTAATATTAATTATATTGAAAGCATTCTGTTTTTCTTTAATTAAGCATTACAAAAAATAGCTCATTGCAGTAAAACTTCCTTTACGTTAAACGTGTGCATACTTTTTATGCAAATTGTGAAAGCATTTGTAGTCATTTGTAGTTCTACAAGGTGGCATCGCTTCAAAATGCCAAAACAGAACTAGCTGCATGGTTTGTATTCTAATATGTTGCCTCCGTAGTTCTTCGATGGCCAACAGTCCTGGTAAAAGCATTTTAATTAAGTTTACCGTAAAATTCAGATGTCTGTTTATTTTTGAACTGCTGATTGCTGCCATTCACGGAGAGTTGCCAGACAACGGCTAGAGTTGCCGAGTACAGTGTTTTGTTTGACTCGCACGATATGGGATGTTTTTTTTGCTTTAAAATTATAAAAGTACAGCTTTGAAAAATCAGGTTTTTTTTATATCATAATAGAAAAAATAAAAACCAATTGTTTTGATATGATAAAATCAATAAAACTGCAAAACGAACCCTATTCGAATTGAATCTTGAAAGGTGTCAACCCTTGGTTTGGTTTGTGACAATGCTAAGAAAAATGAAACCACTCGGAATTCTGTGGCACGGCGAAAATTTTTAAGCGGAAATCCTCTGCGCGGTTTTCAATTTCACTAGTGATTTCTGTGGCACCCCTGATAATTTTATTGCCTTGAAGTGTTTTAAGAAATTTTAAGGTGGCTTTCACATATGAAATTATCCGTGAAATTCCTTTAAATTTCATGAGAAGTGTCACGATTCATTTCATACACTTCGAAAAAGTCACAAGTGATTTCATATTGGACATTGGGAAAGTGTTACGAGTGATTTTATATAGGATGTTTTTGGAGGTGTCCCGAGGCTTATACGTATAAGCCACTGGTGAAATCACTAGTGAATTCAGCGAAAATTGCATATGAAGTTGCACGAGTGAGAAAAGCGGACATGCCCATACAAATTTCATCTGGAGTTTCACCAGTGAGTCACCACAGGATTAGGACATACCATGAGTGATTCACCGAATGAATCACGAGTAAAAAGTGACTTTTGGAGTTGCTGGGTGTGTAATCCTTTACGTGTTCTTGTGTGTCCTTTGTGCTTGTGAAATGGAGTCTGCAACAAAATGAGTACGAGGGCGGATCACTAAGTCCGTGACTTTTTGAATTTCTCGCCACTTAATTGATATGGCAATTCTTTTTGTGTCAAAAAAGTATCTATGAACTGATTCCTTTCAAAATTTGAAGAAGCTGCGCTAATTTGTTTGTGTTTTACAGCGACTGATAGCAAGCTATCTCGTGCTTTGAAGAAAAAATGGAAGAAAGTGAAGTTCGTGCTCGCATTAAGCATAATTTTTTGCGAAGAAACCACCACTGAAACCAAGGAAAAGCTTGGTACATACTATGGAATCTCTGCTCTATCGATTTCAATGGTAACAAAGTAGTTGACTGTATTTCGTTCACAAACCATGACGCACCCGAAGAAATGGAACAAATTCACGATATGGTGTTTGCCAATCGGAGATTGAATTTGCAAGATATTCTGGAAGCTATAGGCAACTCTGCCCCCGACACAGAGGGACCAGTGAAGACGAAGCTTCCGTCTGTGGCTCCCGGTCCTCTATCGTCCCTTTCTGTCTGCGGATCCTTTTGTTACTTGTGGCATTACACTATTTAGCAGCCAAGCACTCCACTGCCATTTCGGGTTTCCTGCAGTCACAGGATATCGACGCCGGGGGGCCTGCGCTCGCACCCCCAATCACCGCCGGTACTGGGTTTCCGACTCCCTGCACCTTAACCGTTGTTGCGTTATCGGACATTTCACCATAACATATGCGTTTTATCCCTACCGTCAGGGTGAACTACTTTTAGCTTCGGCGCTCCCCCATGACCTGCCCGTCTTGGGTGGTCCTTCTGGTAGCATACGCTACCGCCGGTATATTTATTTATTTATTCGCCAACGGATAAACCTTATCTGGCTTAACTAACTTCATTAAACTTCTAACTTCTAATTAAAAAATAAACAAGCAAAATAGGGAACTAACAAACAAGAAATACTCAGAAAGCAACCGTCTGACGGCTCCTTTCTCAAGGCAAAAATCGAATCGCATCCCAGCAGGCAGCGAATTATACCGGCGAAGAGCCCTACATATTGGCTCATTAATACCGTAATTGTTCCGGTGAAGATCACCTACAAAGAGTGCATGGCCCCTAAGGCTCCTAGCAGGCGAGTTAAAGCTAATCCTAGCAAGCAGATCAGGGCAATCGATGTTACCCACTAATAAATCATATATAAATAACTGAGCCGCAATGGTCCTTCGATCCTCGAGAGAGGAGAGATGCACGAGGCGACATCTGCACTTATAGGACGGCAACGGAACGGAAAGTTGCAAAGGCTGGAGTGCAAACTTCAAAAACTTCCTTTGCAACCTCTCGATACGCGCAATTTGAACGACCCCAGTGGTGTTCCAAACCACTGACGCATACTCAAGGCGCGAGCGCACAAGAAATGAATAAAGACTTAGCCTCGTATATGGGTCCCTAAACTGGGATGAATTACGCGTAACAAAGCCGAACATAGCATAGGCTTTTGGCCAAATGTAGTTCAAATGCTCGATAAAAAGAAATTTTGAATCGAACAAGACCCCTAGGTCAAGTGTCTCTGTATGCTTCAAGAGCGGAAGGCCATCTAGCGAATATGATGCCTGAACATTTGGTAACACTTGGTAAAGGACACGAAGTAACATTTGTTAATGTTGAGAGGGAGGGAATTATGTGCGCACCAACGAGCGACAGCATCCAGGTCTCGCTGAAGACGGATACTGTCACCTAAAGCTTTGATAGGACGGAAGATTTTGAGATCATCAGCATAAAGCAGATGTTCAGAAGATTTAATGCTGAAACATATGTCATTAATGAAAATAGCAAACAGCAACGGCCCAAGAGCACTTCCCTGTGGAAGGCCGGAAGTAGCCAAATATGGGTCCGACTGCTTTCCGTTTACCAACACAACATACTCTCGCTGCTCCAGATACGACATGAACCAACAAAGCATGTTTGAATGGATCCCCAACCGATGCAGCTTGGCTACTAAGGCACAGTGGGAGACTTTGTCAAAGGCCTTCGCAAAGTCCGTGTAAACTACATCGACCTGAGAATGCCTTTCAAAGTGTGCAAAAATTACTGAAGGCTACCAAATTAGTGGTCGTTGATCTACCCGGCACAAAACCATGCTGATTTGGGCTTATGTACGACTTCATGAGGAAATAGACCTTTTTGGCAATGATTCGCTCGAGAAGTTTTGAGACATTGCTGAGTTTGGCAATTGGTCTATAATTAGAGATACAATTCTTAGCACCTTTCTTAAAAACGGGAGTAATAGTGGCAGCTTTCCACTTTTTAATAAACCGACCCGTTACCAAAGAATTTTTGAACAAAATTTTAAGAGGCTCACAAAAAGCAAGATCACAGTTGCGAAGCAGAAAGGCGGAAATGCCATCACTGTCGGGCTTACTCGAGGTGTCGAAATCAGCAATTGCCTCCATAATGTCCACCTCCGATACATCAAGTGAACCAATATTGACCACTGAAGGGATAGATTCTAAGACATCAGAATCATGCCAAACTGTGTATGGCTCGAAATTTGAGCTAAAAAAAGAAGCAAAAGGGTTAGCTATGCCACTATCAGTATTTGAGCTCAAATTACCTAGGTTCATGGCTGAAGGAAGGGCACTCGTCGACCTTTTTGAGTTTATGAAATGCCAGAACGACCTGGGATTAACCTTAAGTCCTCTTTCAACGTCAGCAATATACTGATTATATAAAAATTTGTTTAAAAAATTAAACTCCCGCTTGTGCTGCACATATCTGGCTAAGTCAACAGAGTCACGGGTTTTCTTAAATCGTTTAAAGAACTTGTTACGCAGATTCTTATACCTCACAAGACCCTTCGTATACCATGGTAGCCTATAGGAGCCACGCACTCTTCTGGAAGCATTATTATCAACAATATTATGAACGGTACGAATGAAAACATTGTAAGAAGAGTCAGCACTAGGATGCGAAAGAACAGAAGCCCAGTTTACGTTTAACATGTCATCCCGTATAGCAGTCAAACTTATATCAGTAAAAATATATTCAAGCCCGGTTTCAGACCAGGGCGAGTAACTATAGAACTTAGCTGAGAAGACCAACGGCACGTGATGCATGTCACATTCTGCAATAGGCAGCTCGCAACGTGCAACAGGGCAATCAATATCCTCACTAACAAAAACTAAATCTAGAATTTTATTTAACCTATTAAAAACATTATTAATTTGGGTTAAGCCCATACTATAACAGTCATCCAGAAAAAGAACTTCATGCTGTAAATGCACATTACTCGGCATCATAGCCGCAGACTGCGGATCAGCGGACCATACCAAGGAGCCCAGATTAAAATCGTCAACAACGCAAAGATGCTGACGGCCTCGAAAATTACCATATATGCTGGCAATATTCAGCGTGTGCGCCTTATAGACTTCATAGCTGCTATTCGGTGGAATATACGACGCGCTGATACATAGCGTCTCCGACTGACCGGCCACTGACACACCAATCTGATCCAGAATAGAGTCACCATCAAGGAGACAAATCGGATCACAGCGTAGGGTGCGTCTGACGGCCACAATGACACCACCTCCTCTCCGACGCTTCGTTTTGGCACAATCTCTGTCCTTACGAAACACTTGGAAAAGGTTGGGATCGAAGTACTCGTTGTCGAAGAAGTTTTCGTTGAGCCAGGTTTCAACCAAGATGATTACGTCGAAATCGCACGTAGAGGTTGCCAAGTAGACAGCCTGAGCCTTAGTGCGCATACCTGCTATATTTTGAAAGAAAATGCGAATGGATTTGGCCCCGTCCATCAGCATGGTCCCAGAAAGTGGCAATGACGTCCGGCCAGTGGCCACGGGAGGAGGCTCCAGAGCAGCACCAGGCAGTTTCCACTGAGCAACAGGGGCCAGACCCACATGGGAAGCCTGCCGAATCGTCATAGTGCGGATCAGCAGCCCATCACCATCGAGTAGACTGGGCGGGAACGGTGCTGGGAGACCCACTCTTTCTGAATGTGTTGACAGTGGCGCTGAAGAGAGTGATCCACTTAAAAGCAAGCGCCGGGCGGCTGACTCTCCCCAAGTGTCGAGTGCAGCGCCAACGCAAGCATAGCACACGAAGCAATGTAAAGGCGTTTGTTGTTGTGGTGATGACGCTAAAAACTCACGCAGTCGAAAGAGAGCGCCAGCAAGAGCATCGCAATCCGATCCAGCAGCAGCCGAGCGAATGTCGCACAAAGCGCAGCGCGAAAAATGCACATGTTGTAGTTGTTGCGTCGACGGGGAATGCAAATTATGATCCCATAGGCGGTTGCTCACAGCAAAGAGGCGAACAAGTGCAGGTATAATATTCTGTTGGAAAGCGGCGATCATGAACCCAGAGGTGCCGCTCATTGGGGGTTTTTTTGAAGTTGACGGAACTGGACCTTCCTGAGTTGGCGTGGACGTCCGCAACGGTACGATAGCGCGGAGATCTACTGTCGTCAGGTCAGCGTCCGGCCTCTGCCTACGTACAAAGCGGGAAACCCTTACCGATACAGGCCAAAACTTGTCATCAAAGACAGCAGCAAATAGATCCTCAGGGACCCCAAGTTTGAAGTTGACAAACTTTAGCGAAGATATATCGGCATCTCGCTTGACTAGCTTCACACAAGAAATTTTCGCTACCGGCACCTTCAGTTGTTCGGCAACAAATTTTGCCACCGCCTCTGGCTCCGTCGCGGTAGAAAATTTACCGATATGCATGTATTTGCTACTCTGCATAACGTTTAGCTGCTCGCAGCTCGGAGCAATACCAACAAAACGCTTAGTGTTTTTGTTTCTATTCTTCCTCTCCTTCTTTCTGCCCGTGACAAAGCCATACAAATCCAATGGGAGAGCAGCAGCTGATTCCGGTTCAATGACCGCCGTCGAGGTGGTGGCCACTATTCGCGGAGACAACAAGTCAGCCGCTGGCATGGGCTTGTTGGCCTCTTTCCTAGTAGGCTTCACCCGCTTAGGATTGACGAAAAGGTCCTGTAAGTTCGACTTGAGATCCCAATAAAGGCTTTCAAGCTTCAGAACCTTGTCATTAATCTCATCAATTTTCGAATGCGAGTCATTAGAAACCACACAGTTATCACACTGCCATAACAGGTTAGGCAAATTTATTAACATTTTTACGGCATCTGAGTGCAGATCAATGCACGTCAAATGAAACGCACGTCGACATATGGAAGAACACCGAACAGCATCAAAGCAACGAAGCTGAGCGGCAGTGACGTCCGAATTGCATTCCGAGCAATGATAAAAAGACATATTGAAAACACGTCCGAACGCAGTGAGAGCTGATTGATCACTGATAGCCCTTGGGTTTCTTACGCTTACTGAGCCCCCTCATCGTGTGTTTTAATAATGTGTTTTATGTGTATGGTGTCTTAGTTCAAGGTGTAAACTCTGTCAAGCTTCAACTTCTGCGGACCATAACGGGCGCGGAAGCAGATATGTACCTGCATTCGACCGTAACTCTTCTTCTCTACTCTCGCTCATGTCGTTCGTCACCATTCTATTCTTACAGAGGCAAATGCAATTTTTTAGTGGAAAAAAAAAAAAAAAAACTGCGTCAATGGAGTGAGAAAAACTGTGCACTTTTGTTGCGAGCGGCTGTGATTTTTGTAGTACAGCGTCTATTTAGATGTTTTTTCTTTTTAAAGATAGGTAAGTGGATTCTGTGATTACAGATCGCGTTGCTAGTTTAATTACAGTTTGACATGGGATTTGCAAGACAAAATATGTCTAGAACATTCTAGTCTTGATAAAAGCTGGTGAAGAAGGACCCATTGTATAGGTGCCTTAAAAGTGTGCTGGACGAAACAGTAGTCCAGGAGTACAACCTGGACGGAATTAGCGGCAAAAAATGTTTAAAGTTGATTCAGGTATCCAGAAATATATTGTTTAATTGTTTATTATACCCGTACTCAAAAAAGAGTTTATGGGTATATTGTCTTTGTGGTAAAAGTGGATGTGTGCAACGCAGTGAAGGAAACATTTCCGACCCCATAAAGTATATATATTCTTGATAGCCGAGTCGATATAGGCATTTCCGTCTTTCGGTACGTTTGTCCGTCTTGATGAGCGCCTAGATCTCAGAGACTATAAGAGTTAGAGAAACCAAATTTGGTTTCCAGACTTATGTGATATCACACTGCTATAAGTGTATTTCAAAATTTTCGCCCCGCCACCACAAAGTACGAAAATCTGTGGCAGGCACAATTTTAAAGATACGCTAAAACTAAAAAGACTCCTGAATCATAATCAGAGCGGATCATAATTATAGCCAGAATGAAGAATGAATTTTTAGTTGGTTCACCCGCCCCCTCCAGCAAGAGACCCGCTACTCATTCCCTTTCTCGCTCGCACACTCTGCCGCGATCAGTGCGCGAGCAACCCCTAGCGGAGGAGATGTAGAATCTAGATGTAGAATAAACATTGTAGACTTAGATAACAGATGTATCAAAAAAATGGGAATACAATTTTTTTTTTAAATTTTTAATTAAAAAAATCATAAGCTCAAAAATGTATATACTGACTGAGTACGGGTATAAGTAGAGTCGCGTCCCCAGAAGCGACTTAAACGTTCCTTCTCGTTTTTTATTTAATTTCACGAGCATTTCTGCCTATTAACCCGATCGAATCGGTGGATAGTGTTATCCTGAAGGCCCTACAGAATATTAAAAATAATTGAATCAACAAAAAATCTAGAAAATCTGTGTAAAATAAATATATATACAGGGGTGCCACAGAAATCACTTCCGCTGGAAAATCACCTCAATTCCATTCCGCCGTGCCACACAACGATTTTTCAGCGGAATCAAAATCGCTCACAATTTATCCAGCGATTTGATTAAATACACCCATAAAACACACCTAACACGATTCGAATCTTACTTTCCCATAAAGGTTGTTCAATTGGTGATTAACCCTCATCCAAATAATTTAGCATTATACATGTTAAGTTAATAAAATAAGCATTTTAGTAAATCACTATTCAATCCGCTGAATGAATCACTTAACGATTCCGCGTCACAATTCATTTCATACACTTCGAAAAAGTCACAAGTGATTTCATATTGGACATGGGGAAAGTGTTTTGAGTGATTTTATATAGGATGTTTTTGGAGGTGTCCCGAGGCTTATACGTATTATATACGTTTGCTCACAATCGACCACAAACGAACTCGTGAGACAACTTCGAAAGAGTGTTTGGTGTTGTTTAACTACAATAAGGACGAGTTTTTTCACCGTTTCGTAAACATGACTAAACCGTGTATCCACCAAAATACACAAAAAATCAAAGCAGTCGAAACAGTAGGTTCCTCGGGGTGATTCTAGGCAATATAGGGCAAAGACTATAAAGCCATGACAAACGTGTTTTGGAATGCTAGCGGTATTAACAACAATATTTTTTATTTTATTTATTTATTGAAGATTAGCAACTTCTGCTAACATAAATTATGATTAAAATTAAAGGAAAAAAAAAGGAGGGTATAGGAAATAATTAAAAATTAGACGATTGTAAGATCAGGTATATCTTACTGGCTATAATTTTAAGGGATAATAATAAAGATTATTATAATTAGAGCATAAGATTCGAAAAGGGTCGTGTTGAGCGTAATTAGACCTACAGAAAGGTTAACGAAACGGACGAAAGGTACGGGTAGGTCTAAGGGGAAAAGAAAAGTCAAGCAGGCCAAGAAGTGCTTCTGAGTCAACAAGCCCAACTAGGAGCTTGTGTACAAACATAACGCCGTTACAGATTCTGCGATGGCGCATTGAAGGGAGGTCTAAAAGTTGTAGCCTCGATTGATAAGGTGGCAAGATTCTATCCGAGTCCCAGTTAAAATTACGTAAGGCAAAAATTAAAAATTGTTTTTGGACCGACTCGAGAATGGACTGTTGCTCCTTGTACTGTGGACTCCACACACAAGAACAATATTCCATAATCGGACGAACCAAGGAGACGTACAGTGTTTTGGTGACATACGGGTCATCAAACTCCTTGGACCAACGCTTTATAAACGCTAGAACACCCTTAGCTTTATTTACAGTTGCAGCTATTTAAACACAGTCTATGGTCGAAAAGAACTCCAAGGTCATTAGAACTCGAAATTCGTTCGAGGGCATGAATTCCTAGAGCGTACGAGACAAAGTGTGGAGCGCGACGGTAAAAAGTCATAAGTTTACATTTAGATAGGTTTGGAAAGAGGAGATTTGTTGAACACCAAATTTGCAACTCCTTTAGGTCGAGTTGAAGGCGTTTGTGCAGGTACCACTCAGAGTAGGAGAGATAGATTTTAACATCGTCAGCGTACATTAGTGTAGAGGAGTATGTTATAACTTGAGGAAGGTCATTCACAAATAAAATAAACAGAAATGGACCTAAATGACTACCTTGTGGCACTCCTGATGTAACATTAACGACATTCGACAACACATTAGTAAACAAAACACGTTGTGTGCGGTTAGAAAGATATGACGAAATCCAGTTTAGTGGGGAAACCAATTAAAGAAATCTTTTGAATGAGCAAAGAATGGTTCACGGAGTCGAAAGCCTTGCTAAAATCCGTGAAAATTACGTCTGTTTGCAGTGAGCTTTGAAATCCTCGGTTAATTGCAGAAGAGAACTCAAGAAGGTTTGTCAATGTTGATCGATGTTTAAAAAAACCGTGTTGCGATGGAGATATCAGACTACTGCATAGATGTTGCAATTGCCTGGTAATAAGGAACTCAAGCAACTTTGGAATGACGGAAAGCTTAGCAATACCTCGGTAGTTCTCAATGTGAGATCTTGATCCCTTTTTGTGAAGCGGAATGATATAGGATTCGTTCCAAATCACTGGAAGACAAGACCGTTCCAATGATAGGTTGAAAAGATATGTCAACGGTTTGCGTAAGGACTGGGCACAGTGTTTCAAAATACAACTTGGTACCTTGTCTGGACCCGCCGAGAATGATATGTCAATCGTTGACAAACCTTCTAGAACATCACTTTCCTCAAAGAAAGCAGAAAAATGCTGTTGGCATAGGGTAAATGGTAGGGATATGGAGTGGATGCGTGGTAGATATGTGACGAGTACGTTGATTGGAAGAAGGTGGCAAATAAATTTGCAATACCAGCAGCAGAAATTCAGATTTGTTTTGATAATGGAGGGATGGAGGAAATACATTGGACTTACGTTTAGAATTAACGAACGAATAGAATTTTTTTTGGATCACTACGAAAATTTTTACTAAATCGGGAAAAGTATTGATTATAACAAAGAATATTAACAGTGAGGAATTGTGTAATTAAGTATATTTTATTGTTAAATTTGAAGTATATTTAAGTATGATTTTACTGGTAAATGTGAAGACATCCGTCTTCGTTTAATTCCATTTCTTCAATGTTTTCTGGATCTAGATCTTATGGTAGCTTAAGCTAAGGCCGCGCAGCTGCGCTGCCAGGAACGCCGGCAGCGGGGCGGCCGCATATATATATTCGTTATATATATGCCCAGCGCTGCTGATAGCGGGGGCGCGAGGGGAATCGGATGCGCGTGTACTTTATGTATCGTCAAGCTATGAGAATATGCTGACGATACATTTATGTCGCTCGAGGCACAGCTTGGGTGATCGTATTATGTTTCACCCGAGCTATGTCTGGGACTTGTTTACGTAACTGCAACAAAGTCTTACAGTGTATATTCATTAAGTATTGTTGGTACAGTGGGTACCAACTATGTGCGCATACTACATCTCCCTCCTTTTGAAAAATAACGTAACCTAGTGAAGTTATTTTATATATTTTTATACCCGTACTCAAAAAAGAGTTAAGGGGTGTATTAGATTTGTGGTAAAAGTGGATGTGTGCAACGCAGAGAAGGAAACGTTTCCGACCCCATAAAGTATATATATTCTTGATCAGCATCAATAGCCGAGTCGATATAGCCATGTCCGTCTGTCCGTCCGTCTGTCCGTCTTGTTGAGCGCCTGGCTCTCAGAGACTATAAGAGCTAGGGCAACCAAATTTGGTTTCAAGACTCATGTGATATCACACTGCTACAAGTGTATTTAAAAATTTCGCCCCGCCCCCTTCCGCCCCCACAAAGGACGAAAATCTGTGGCAAGCACAATTTTAAAGATACGATAAAACTAAAAGTATCGTAGTATCGCAGTATCGTAGAGAATGACCATATCTACCAGATAGCTGAATATGAATCAGATCGGAACATAATTTTAGCCAGAATGAAGAAATTAATTTTCTGTTGGTTCCCCCGCCTCCTCCAGCAAGAGACACGCTACTCTATCTCTTTCTCGCTCGCACACTCTGCCGCGTTCAGTGCGCGAGCAACCCCTAGCAGAGGAGATGTAGAATCTAAATGGTACATCTATAATCTACATGTTAGATGTAGAATATACATGGTAGATGTAGATGTAGATAACATATGTAGCAAAAAAATGTAAAGTGTAAAATTTTTTTTTTTCTTAAATTCTAAAAAATCATATCTCAAAAATGTATATACTGACTGAGTACGGGTATAAGTAGAGTCGCGTCCCCAGAAACGACTCACACGTTCCTTCTCGTTTTTCTTAAAATGTATAAAGTAATGTATATTTTTATTTTTATTATTATTATTATATTTTTTTTATATGTAATGTATCTTTAAAAATATATATAATTTTTTTCTCTTTTTGTTTTGTTTTATGAAATACAAATTTTTAGTCTGTTTTTATGAACTGTTTGTTTCTTTTTCTTATCATGTTTTCTACTCTATAAGGACCTGTATATCTAAAATCTAACTTATCACCTATTTCGTTTCTTAGCAAAATTTTATCACCTACTGATATATCTATATTTCTTACTTTCTGATCATATAGTTTCTGATTTCTTTTCTTATTTTCTTCTATCATAATTCTAGCTCGTTTGTATGCTACCTCTAGTCTATATTTACTTTCTTTAGCATAGTCATCTATATTATATATCGGCTCTATGTTATCTATACTATTAAATTGTATTGGTAAATTAGATTTTCTGCCAAATACCAATTCATATGGACAATAATTGTGTGCCATAGATGGTGTAGTGTTAAAGCAGAAGACGAAGTATTGAAGCCATACGTCCCAATCAGTCTTATCAACTGATATGTATGAACAAATGTATGGAAGTTATGTTTTCTATTTCTAGAAATTTACATAAGTTCGTGATTATTGAATTTTTGAAATCTGTTCCCATGTCCGTAATGAACGTCTTCATTGGACCGTACTTCAGAATAAATTCTTCAAAAATAGCTTTCGCTACTGTGTTAGCACTTCTATTTCTAATTAGAATGGCAACTAGGTATTTTGTCAAGTCACAGATTGAAGTGACTGCATATTCATTTCCCTGTTCTGATTTAGGAAGTGGGCTGATCGTATCCACTATTACCCTATCGAAAGCCATTTGGGGGGCTCATATCTTGCTGTAATTTTTTTTCCATGTTTGAAAAAACATTAATTATTTTTTACATGCAAGGTCACTATTTTGCGTACTTCGTCATTGTTAATGACTTCATATACGTTGGGCTTTGAAGCTTTTTCTAGAGACTGCCTAGGCAATTCTATTTTTTCTTTTCCTGCGCAGGATTTTTGTCTACTTTTCTGTCTTGTAGTGAATTTTAATATATTTTCTGTTATGTTTTTTAATACCTTTATTGTTATTCGTGACAGTGCATCTGCCACGAAATTGTCTTTACCCTTTAGATACTCGACTGTAAAGTCGTATTCTTCTAATTCAAGCCGCATGCGTGTGAGTTTTGAGCTAGGATTGACCATTGAAAATAGGTATGTTAGTGGTCTGTGATCCGTTTTCACTGTGAAATGTTTTCCATAAATATATGGTCGAAAATGAGTAATTGCCCAATGAATTGCTGCTAGTTCCTGTTCAGTTGTACTCTTGTTACTTTCACCTTTTGTGAATGATCTTGATGCGTATGCAATAGGAAGTTGGAGTTCATTGTGGTTTTGAGTTAAAACCGCTCCACACGCTTGCTTACTCGCATCCGTTATTATACAAAATTCTTTTGTGAACTCTGGGTGTTGTAGCAGAGTTGGTTTGATAAGTTGATCATTTAAATGTACAAATGCATTTTGGCCATCATCTGTCCATAGAAATGGAACATTCTTTTTACATAATCTGGTTATGTGCCGTGAATAGTCGGCGAAGTTTTTAATAAAACGTCTGTAATAATTGCAGAATGCAACAAATCTTCTAGCGCTGTACGCGTCATGCGGGGCTGGATAGTTTTGATGACGTCCTATTTTTTGTCATCAGGCAAGATTCTGTGCATTTATGACCGAGAAAGGTCACTTCATGCATAAAAAATGAACATTTTTGTGGGTGTAATTTTAGGTTGTGTTTCCTACATACCTCAAAAATATCTTGTAAGTTTTTGAGCATATGTTTTTCGGAACAACCAATGACTATAAGATCGTCCATATATAGGAATGCTTGCGAAGCTTCAAGTCCAGAGAATGCAATAGTCATCATTCTTTGAAATTAATTTGGCGCTATTTTTAAACCAAATGGTAGTCGCGTGAAGCGATATGAGCCATTGCTCGTTGAAAAAGACGTTATATTACGTGAACTTTCTTCTAGTTTAATTTGATGAAAACCTGACATTAAGTCAAGGCATGAGAAGTATTTCGCTCTACCTAGTTGATCCAAAATGTCGTCAATTCTAGGTAATGGAAATTTATCGGACACAAGTTTTTTGTTTATTTGACGATAGTCAACTACTAATCGCCATTTATTTTGTTCAGTGCCCGGAAGGGCTTTCTTTGGAAAAACCAACCTACTATTTGTTTCGTTTATGGAAGTAGGCGAATAGCCAATAGTTGAAGATGAGTTACATTATTCATCAATTCAGGTATTTACTTGACTAACGTCTGCTAAGTAGGCGAAGAGGCAATTTTCATAGTCGAAGATTAGTTCTAAACTCCAGATATTATTCATCAATTGAGTTATAATATGCCTGCTTTTAGACGATCAAACCTTGGACGACGTACACATCGTTAAATAAGTAATAGGAATGTCTCTATTTTTTTTGAGGAGATGCTAGTTTGCACCCCACTTCGGCCCCTTTTGTAATTTATAAACATTATTAAAAACCAAAAGAGCCAATCTAAGGCAATAGGAACGTGCAGAAGTAAATGAATGAAGACGTGCCCATATTGCACAGGTTCGCGCACAATTACTACCTCAAATTCGACCAGTAGACTTGAATCGCTCTACTTTTGCAATAGCGTAATAGCCTACTATGATCTTCGCTTCGTTGATATCGGTTTATTGTCTGTCGTATGCCAGCATTGAAATGCATTGAATCAATCGGAAGCACCGGCTGCGCTGGTGGAAAGGTAAAATTTGCCGTTTTGACTCATCCGCCAGAGCCATTGCACTATAGGAAATTTTACCACTTATGGTGGCAATAATTAATAACTTCCAAACGAAAAAATATTTTTTGGTTTAGTTTTTTGATATTAGTTTATAATAGCAAAATGAAGGTCTTTTGAAAAAAGGGGCGTCGCAACTCCTTTTTTAAATTTAGAAATCACATTTTTATTTTTTTGCTCAAAATGTAAAGAAACAAACATTTTGGGATCATGTTGAGAACATCTTTTTTTATTCAAGAGGGCGTGGCACGCCTTAAAAACAACTAAAAACAAGCAAAAATTATTATTTCTGGCCGCTTTTACACAAAAATTGTAATAAAATGTTATAAAAGAAATAACAATTTGTTGTAAGTCATAGGTTTCCTATCACACATTTTGTTAATCCCCATAGAGTTCGTTTTTGAGTTCCATCATCCACGAGAATTCGAGTTGATCTCCAGTCAGCTGATTTTAAACATAATTATAATAATTTTAAACATAATTATGAGTGAAGTTTGTACAGTTCAAACTCATTAACATATTTTACATATCTGTCTGAATCGAACACATTGTAAAGAAAGCACCTAAATTAATGAATTTATAATTTTTTAGCCCTTTTTACAAGATGAAAAAATAACTTTTTACAAACATCTGGCACTTTTAACTTTTTTTTTGCGGAACATTAAAGATCAATGTTATGCGGATATAGGAGGTCTAAAAATATATTATTTTAACTAGTTTTGAAAAATGGGTTTTTGGCCAAAAAAAGTGGTCAAATTACCCATAATCTTCCCGGTAAAGCTAAAAATTTGAAACTTGGAATATAAGATTTTCATATTATTAGTGAGTTTTGAACCAGAACGAAACAAAACAACATCTAACTAAAGCATTCTAAACTACATTCTTTATACATTGATGTAAACTATCTATGTTAAATAACGTAGTTTGGTTGCTTTAAATGGAGCTGGTGGACCTTCAAACGTATTTACATCCAGAAACAATAAAACAGCCGACTTTAAAGGGCTACTAAAAAGCCAAAGATGGCCAAACAAATATTTGTTTGATATTTTTATGCAGAATGGACAGTGTAAAAGGAGTAATAATAAAATTATGATAATATTACAACTTAATTTTGGGGTTAATGCTAAATAAAAGGCATTTCCGCCCAATGTGCATTGTATTCGTTTTTTTATGGAAATACAATCCAATCCAAACATCTAAAACATCCATCCGATATGAAACAAAAACAGAAGGCTTCATGTTCTGAGCAGAAGCAAAAGATTTCTGGTTCCGATATGGATGGTACGAAAACTGTTAGCAAATTTTCAAAATCAATAGAGCAGTTAAAAAAGTATTTAGACGAAACTTTAAATGCTATAAATGATGGCAAAAAGGAAAATTTAAAATTTAAATTTAAAATTAAGGATAGAAAAATTAATGTTGTATTGGAGAAAGGTAGTTGGTATATAAGAAGACGAAATGATTCAATCTATTGATATGTATGATGATGTTTTAAATGAATTAGAATTTGACGTGTTAACTGTAACTAACATCATGAAGAAAAAACATAAGGATAACGTGCCAAAAATGGGAGAAGCTACAAATCAAAGAATTAATGATTTGCCAACGCTTCCAAAATTCAGGTACCCACATTCGTTGGGGATTCCAAAGATTGGGACCTGTTTTATGAGTTATTTACCGAACTTATTTATATAACATATATAACTTATTCCTACCTTACAATTTAATTACCTTACGATTTCACTTAAGGGAGAGCGAGAAATATAGTTTCTCACTTATTGTTAGGTTCAGGGGAGAATTATGTGACCGCTTAGGAGTTGAATGAAAATAAAAAGAAAATAATTTCCGATCAATTGAAGCGCTTTCTTGAGCTAAAAAATATAAATGTGGAGTCAGTTAGGCAGTTAAGAAGTCAATGAGAAGTAAGTGAGTCAATTCACATGATAAAATTAAAGGCACAATTATCTGATGAGGTTGATGTAATTTTTGCACATATAGTTATCAGAAAACGAGAAGGAACGTGTGAGTCGCTTCTGGGGACGCGACTCAACTTATACCCGTACTCACTTAGTATATAAATTTTTGAGCATATGATTTTTTAGAATTTTAGAATTAAAAAAAAAATTTTACATTAGACATTTATTTTCTACATCTGATATCTACATCTACAATGTATATTTTACATCTAACATGTAGATTCTATATGTACCATTTAGATTTTACATCTCCTCTGCAGGGGTTGCTCGCGCACTGAACGCGGCAGAGTGTGCGAGCGAGAAAGAAAATCAGTATCGTGTCTCATGCATGATGAGACGGGGGAAGCAACTGAAAATTAATTTCTTCATTCTGGCTATAATTATGCTCCGATCTGATTCAGATTCGGCAATCTGGTAGATATGGGCATTCTCTACGATACTGTGATACTTTTAGTTTAATCGTATCTTTAAAATTGTGCCTGCCACAGATTTTCGCCATTTGTGGTGGCGGAAGGGGCCGGGGCAAACTTTTGAAATACACTTTTGGCAGTGTGATATCACATGAGTCTGGAAACCAAATTTGGTTACCCTAACTCTTATAGTCTCGGAGATCCAGGCGACAAACAAGACGGACGGGCGGAAAGACGGAGAGACGGACATGAAAAAAAGTGAAAAAGTTAACCCTTGCATGCCGTCGGAACAAGCGTTGTTAGCTACAGCGCGTGTTCAAATAAAATCTTCTAATGGAGAATTTGAAACATTTAGAGCTCAAAAAAGAGTTAAGGGGTATATTAGATTTGTGGTAAAAGTGGATGTGTGTAACGCAAAGAAGGAAACGACCCATAGTGCATATATATTGTTGATCAGCATCAATAGCCGAGTCGATAAAGCCATGTCTGTCTGTCCGTCTGTGTGTCTGTCTGTCTGTCTCGATGAGCGCCTAGATCTCAGAGACTATAAGAGCTAGGGTAACCAAACTTGGTTTCCGGACTCATGTGATATCACACTGCTACAAGTGTATTTCAAAATTTCGCCCCGCCCCCTTCCGACGCTACAAAGGACGAAAATCTATGGCAGGCACAATTTTAAAGAGCAACCCCTATCGGAGGAGATGTATAATCTAAATCGTACATGTATAATGTACATGTTAGATGTATAATATACATGTTAGATGTATAATATACATTGTAGATAGCAGATGTAGCAAAAAAAAAAATAAAATGTAAAAATTTTTTTTTAATTCTAAAAATCATAAGGTCAAAAATGTATATACTGACCGAGTACGGGTATAAGTAGAGTCGTGTCCCCAGAAGTCACTCACACGTTCCTTCTCGTTTCAGAAGAATTTGCGCAGATTTTGAAATTACAAAAATTTGATCTCAAACAGAAATCAGTGGCGTATCGTCCACGGGTAAGTGCATATCAAAGCACAAAGTAAATCTTCAAATTACCTTATCATCTTATCATTGGGTCAGATTTATACGCTACTATTCTACAGAATGGAATTGTTAAAATCAATGAGCTCTTGGGTCAAAAAACTGATTTCGGGTGGATTGTCTCTGGATTTTAAAAATCGAAAGGAAAAGAACCAACTCTTGCAACCACTATCGAATTAAAAGATATGGATCGATATTGGGAATTGGACGAAGAAGAAAAAAATGATATCGAATCTGAATTATGTGAAAACAACTTCATAAGAACAACAAAGAAAGATTCAGATGGGCGATACATTGTGTCAATTCCCTTTAAAGAAGATGTCACCTTAGGGGATTCAAGGAAACAAGCAATAGCTCAGTTTATGAATTTGGAGAAAAAATTAGACAGGAATCAAAAACTTAAGGTTGACTACACTAAATTCATGAATGAATTGATATTTAATGGATAAATTCTCCGGTGGAAAAAATTCAAAATTATAAATTGACAACCGTCACTTATGGTACTGCATCTGCTCCATATTTGGCCACCAGAGTTCTTGTGAAAATAGTGGACAAATGCCAGAAAAACAAAATTAGTGAAATAATTAGAAATGATTTCTACATGGATGACCTATTCTATAAAATACGCAAAAAATTTAATTCAATTAATTTCAAACGAATTAAGAAAATGGATTTCCAACAATTCGGTGACATTAAAGTTTTTAGTATTGCTGAGAATGAAAGTGTTAAGACTCTGTGACTCAAATGGGAACCCGAAAAAGATTTTTTTAAGTTCAATGTAAGCTGCGGGTCATCCAAAATAACAAATAAAACAAATAACAATAATAGCTAGCAAAAGAAGAGTCAATCCAATTAAAAATAGAAAAACCATCCCTAAACTAGAGCTGTGTGCAGCTCATTTGCGTAGTATATTAATTCAAAGAGTAAAAGAATCATTTGACAATATGGTAGAAATCTATGCTTGGAGTGATTCCACTATCACTTTACCATGGATTAAGAGTGGTCAAAGTAAGATCAAATTTATCAGACGAAGAACAGATGACATTCGGAAATTGACGAATACTGAAAGGAATCATGTAAAGTCCGAAGATAATCCAGCTGACTTAGAATCTAGGGGAATTAATTCTAACCAATTGACTGTGATCTTTTGTGGAAATGTCCTAAATGGCTAGCTGAATCAAAGTAGCATTGGTCTCAACAGCAAACTATAGAGGAAGCTGTGCTGATAAACACACATTAATAAATTAAAAAAAAGACGATCCTATTTACAAATTATTGGAGAGGCATTCCTGCATTAAAAAACCAAAAAAACTAAACTCACACAATAAGATTTATTAATATAAGAAAAAAGAATAAATCATATCCATCATTTAAGCTAGCTAAACGGTTGTTATAAAGAAACAGCAAGAACACCAGTTCCGTTTAGAAATACAGTGACTTAAAAAAAACAAAGAAATAAAGACAAATAACAGAATTTTGTTTTTAAATCCGTTTCTAGACACGGATGGAATACTTCGAGTGGGTGGAAGATTGCAAAACTCCGCCGCCGAATTTGATGTTAAACATTCAATAATTGTAGACAAATGTCACATATCAGTGTTAATAATTAAAAATGCTTTTAAAGAATCCTTACATGGAAGCTGTTCCGAGCAGCCGCTTGCAACAAGCTCTTTGCGCTAGCTGGCGCTCTTACATCGAATGCTTGGAAAGTTCAGTAACCCTTCGCCATAAAACAGCAGCTTCATTTTTGGCCATTCGTGCAATGCAACAACTCGCCAGGGATGAGTCTTCGTCGTATCCATTGGGCTCGAAAGTCGTTTTGCGGGACTTCTATGTTGATGACATGATATAAGGAGGTGATGCCGTTGAAGAAATGCGGAAGCTCATGCATTAAACCACACGACTCCTTGGTCGTGGTAATTTTCGTTTGAGAAAGTGGTGCTCGAGCTCTGTAGAAGTGCTTCAGGATGTTCCAGAGGCCGACAAAGAAACCCTTCTAAAGTTTGACGACGGGAGCGACATTACAAAGACTCTTGGGCTCGTATGGGATCCACGAAGGGACAAGTTCTTATTCACCTTTGCACCCAACATCAGTCTTGGCCGACACACAAAGCGGACTGTGCTATCAGTAATCGCACGGTGTTATGATCCCCTCGGTTTAATCGGACCAACGTTGACAAGGGCGAAGATAATTCTTCAGAAGATGTGGAGAAGCAAGTTGGACTGGGACGAGAGCTTGAAGCAGGCTTTGGAGAGTGAGTGGAGCCAATTCTGCCAGGATGTTGCCGAAGTTGATCGTGCTGAGTTTCCTCGCTACGTTCTGCAAGTTGGAGCCAGGTTCGAAGTGCACGCATTTTGTGATGCCAGTCTCGCTGCGTTTGGAACGTGCATTTATACGCGACCCACTTGGTTAGCGAGGTCTTGAGGACAGAAGCGCTCAATTGCAAAGTCTTTTGTTGGTCAGACTCCTCTGGGGTGCTTTCATGGCTGAAGGAAGAGTCTTCGAAATTCAACGTGTTCGTTGCCAACAGGGTCGCTGCCATACAGCAGCTGACGCAGGGAATGGAATGGAATTATGTCCCGACCGCGTTGAATCCGGCTGACATAAATTCCAAGGGAGCCGCCACTAGGAACTCTTGCAGTCGTCTCTTTGGATGAAGGGACCGGCATTTCTACAAATAGAGAAGGATAGTTGGCCTAAATCTTGTTTGCCAGAGAGACCTTCCTGAAGTTCGGAAGCGGGCTCTGTTAACTTCGGCTCGAGTGGACATTTCGCGTAATTTCAAGTACATCAACTTGTTTGGAACGATGCAACGAATATTTGGATACGTTTTCAAATTCGTGAAAGGGACTGGCTTACACTCGAGGATATTCGTGGGGGAACCCACATGCTCCTTCGCATTGTTCAAAGGGCGTCGTTGTCTCCAGAGTATAAGGCTTTGACAAAGGAAAGTAAAATCGATTCTTCAAGCAGCATTGCATTGCGGTCTCCTGTTCCGGACTCGTTTGGATTAATTCGCATAGGTGGACGACTTCAACACTCATCGCTTGATTATGATGCTCGCCATCGAATTATTTTAGCTAAGGATCATCCGTTGACCTTAGCCGTCGTTGAGCACTTTCATCCCTGGAGCTGATGGCGTAATCAGAGTTGTCTTTCTTCGTACGTCGACTAGTACTACTCGACGAGCTCTTACCAAGCTCTGCGTCCTTCCCGTGGATGCTGATGCCGAAGTCCCTGATATTCCGCAGGGGGGAGAATGTTCGGAGAAGACGCTAGCAACAAGCTCTTTGCGGTAGCTGGCGCTCTTACATCGAATGCACGCTCGCTCCTACCATCAAACGCTCGCTCACTGATCGTAGATCAAGCCCGAGTGCAGAGCGTTGAGACGGCTGAGTAAGTTGCATTGCTCTTGAGAGCGGGGGAGTCCAAGCCGTGAGAACAAACGAAACGGAATAATATAGTCAGACGACCCTTGGAAAATAGTTATGTGTTCAGTAACTCTTCGCCATAAAACACATGGATTGAATTTGTCGCTTGTCGAGAATAAAGCCAACATTTGTTAAGTTTAAACGATTTCGCGATCTGACATTCTTTTTTAGAAATTATTCAAGCGGTCGGAAAAGCCCGACAGCTCACAACAGAGGCATAAACTTAATTCGTAATTATATCCAAAGAAAGTATTGGATTTTCGGGCTCAAAAATTCGTTAAAGAAATATTTAAGAGAATGCGTAAAGTGCGCAAGATACAGACAAAAGACAGCTCAGCAAATAATGGGCAATTTGCCTCAATATAGAGTTACGATGATATAAACCTGCTTACATACTGCAATAGATTATGCAGGTCCTTATTACGTCAAATGGTCAAAAAGTCGTGGGCAAAAGACCTATAAGGAATATATTCTCATTCTCATTCTATCCCTATAAGGGATATATTCTCATTCTTATTCTGAAAACGGAAAGAGTTGCCACCTTTTTCCCCATGAGTTCTTTAGGGAGAAGGTACAACATGGTATCGACGGCTTCGCTTGGGGTTGTGAGTAGTCCGCCCGTTATGCATAGCTCTGTCATGCGTTGGACACGGCTGAGTTTGCTAAGACAAGTGTTTTTGTCCAGTGCTGGCCACCATACAACCACTCCGTACATAAGGATTGGTCGTATGATGGCGGTATATAGCCACCGGACTATATACGGTGTCATTCCCCATTTGATCCCGATGGTTTTTCTGCAGGTATAGAGGGCGCTATCCTCTATGCTCAGTTTCCAATCGAGCTTCCTATCGAGGATCAGAACAAGATACTTGGAATTATTGCTAAAAACAAGCGCTTCCCCACAGAGTTTTCGGAGAATCAGTGTCGGAATCTTGTACTTCCTGGTGAAGAGTACTAGTTCCGTTTTGGACGGATTAACACCTAGCCCACATTTGTCTGCCCATTGGGACAGTTTTATGAGAGTGCTTGTCATGCACTCGCATAGCGTCTGTGGAAATTTCCCAGAGAATACTATTGCAAGCGTACGCCACCCCCTCTATCTCTCGCAGCAGTTCATTTACTGCAGGGTTCCCTAGGAGGGGCGAGAGGACTCTGCCCTGCGGCGTACCTCTGCTGATTAACCTGGTAGAAGTTGACGTGAGGCCTCAACGGTCCTGCACCGAAGGATCTGATCGATGAGACTCACCGTCTGGGAATCAGTCCCCAGGTCCGTCAGTGCACCCGTGATGGCGGTCGGGATGATGTTGTTAAAAGCACCTTCTATGTCAAGAAAGGCCACCGTACACACTGTGTACGTCACAATCGGCGGAGGGTCAGCGCGTCCACGATAGTCGGCAACAAGAATCAAACTGATATACACCAAGCGAACGAACCATGGCTCTACCCACGGTTCTCCACGAATCGCGGTGTGTCAGCACCTCCGGTAAATAAAATAGTCTTAAGCAACGCACGCAATTACTAAAATTCAGAACTTCCGATCAACAACTCTACCCACTCTACACATTTCGCAATCGACGACCTAGATAAGAAATATCACTTGCGTTAATTCACAATAAGTCAAGCCAGCATAAAATTACCGACCTACCGGCCCAAACTCAGCTATCACCTTCCGCGATGCCGAATTATCAAAATCAATGCTAAACCCAATTCCCCAACTGCAGCCCGCACCTACTTCGATGCAGTCTCAGCAAAACCTTTTCCTGAACACTACCGACCTACTAGCAAATTGTCAACGAAGCACCACGCTTCGACCCACTTACTAGCCCCACAATTATTGTCATAAAATAATCATAAGTTAGCAATAATTAATTATTTCCGGGTCAGGCGCGATCACCAGATGCATAAAAGGGCCAAGATCGGCCGAAAAATCAGGCAGTCCATCAGCCCCAACACAAGACATTGAACTAGGCAGTCCACCAGCCCCAACACAAGGCAGTCCATCAGCCCGAACACAAGACACTGCACTAGGCAGTCCATCAGCCCCATCACAAGACACTGCACTTGACAGTCCCTCAGCTCAAGACAACACAAGACCCAGTCCACCGGCTCACAGGCCAAGTAACAAGATTCGCGAGTAATTCATTGTAAACAAACCCACGAAGAATTAAGTAATAAAAATAACAACGTCAGCAAAAACACCAACCACGATTCTTGAAGTATTTTCGTCAGCAACACAACGCTCCCCCATGTCACCTACCTCTCTTTCGGTCAGACAAGGCCGCTCCGAACCTAAAAGTGCCAGCAATCTGATGCATATCCCAGCCTGAGATAGGTCCTCACAATGTGATCGCGTATAGGGCCGTCTCGGTGGATCTTCTTTTCCGATAGGCGTGCTGAGAATCAGAGATTAGAATGGGCGGAATACTCACCCTGAGATGCAGCCCTAAAAGCCGCTGAATCGTCTTTAAAAGAAAGGACGAAAGACTTTCGGTTCTGAAATCTTTGGGGCCAGTGTGCGAGGGTTTACCTGCCCTGGCTATAAAAACGACCTTGGTCTGAAGCCATGTGTCTGGGATTGGTCTGTGAGAGAAGACTCCCCCGTAAATGTGTTTGATCCAATTTATGGCCCTTTGTCCGGCGTGAATCATTTGGGCTGGGATGCTGCCATCTGTTCCCGCAGACTTGAAGCTTCGGAGTTACTTTCGATTTCACTGCAGAACTTACGCCATGAGGCGCGTTTGGTTTTCCTAAGTTCCTTGTTATATGTGGTGTAACGAACCATGGTTCTACCTATGGCTCGTTACAAACGACGGAGTGGCGACGCGTCCAAGATGACCGGGAACAAAAATCAAACTGATCTACACAGAGCTGACGAACCATGGCTCTACCCACGGTTCTCCACAAATCGCGGTGTGTCAGCACCTCCGGGAAATAAAATAGTCTTAAGCAACGCACGCAATTACTAAAATTAAGAACTTCCGATCAACAACTCTACCCATTCTGCACATTTCGCAATCGACGACCTAGATAAGAAATATCACTTGCGTTATTTCACAATAAGTCAAGCCAGCATAAAATTACCGACCTACCGGCCCAAACTCAGCTATCACCTTCCGCGATGCCGAGTTAGCAAAACCCATCCGAAATCCAATTTCCCAACTGCAGCCCGCACGTACTACGATGCAGTCTCAGCAAAACCTTTTCCTGAATACTACCGACCTACTAGCAAATTGTCAACGAAGCACCACGCTTCGACCCACTTACTAGCCCCACAATTATTGTCATAAAATAATCATAAGTTAGCATTAATTATTTCCGGGTCAGGCGCGATCACCAGATGCATAAAAGGGCCAAGATCGGCCGAAAAATCAGGCAGTCCATCAGCCCGAACAAAAGACATTGCATTAGGCAGTCCACCAGCCCCAACACAAGGCAATCCATCAGCCCGAACAAAAGACATTGCACTAGGCAATCCACCAGCCCCAACACAAGGCAGTCCACCAGCCCCAAGACAAGGCATTCCATCAGCCCGAACACAAGACACTGCACTAGGCAGTCCCTCAGTCACACACCCAAGACACTGCACTAGACAGTCCCTCAGCTCAAGACAACACAAGACCCAGTCCACCGGCTCCGAAGCCAAGTAACAAGATCCGCGAGTTAAGTCATTGTAAACAAACAAAAATTAAATAATAAAATAACAACGCCAACAAAAACAACCAACCACGATTTCTCAAAGTATTTTCGTCAGCAACACCACGCTTCCCCCTGTCACCTACCTCTCTTTCAGTCAGACAAGGCCGCTCCGAACCTGAGAGTACCAGCAATCTACAAATTTCCCTTGTAGAGAACCTTGGACAGACTGATGCATATCCCAGCCTGAGATAGGTCCTCACAGTGGTCTGAGTAACGAGTCCAGTTTGTCCGCCTGAGGTTCCGGAATTGGACTGGGCTCGGTATAGAGAATGAGAAAACAGTTTCCACGTACCTGTGGTCCGAGAAGGAGTGTAAAAGGTACTATGTTATTCTGTATCGTGTGTAAGGCAAGTGTGAGGTCCAGGACCTCCTCGCGATTTTTAATAATAAAGGTGGGATCGTTCCCCCGGTTTAATATGACCATCTGATTGGTCAGTATATAGCTGAAAAGGGACTCACCCAGTTCATTGGTGTCAGTGCTTCCCCACTGACTGTGGTGTGCGTCGCATCCCACAATTAGGCCGATGTCCTTGGCCTCGCAGTCTGCGATGAGAGCCCTTAGGGGCGCGTTTGAAGGAGGGTCGGGTTTGTCGTGACCCATGTATGTGGAGCACATCCTCAGTGTGCTCTCCTGGCCTTCGAGGTTCACTGCTGTGTGGTCTTCGTTTCTGAAATTTGGGATCAAAAATAAGTGTAACTCTCGTTTTGCAAGAGTGCAGGTACGGTTTTTACCTGTGTTGTCAGCTACGTATAGCTTTTAGTCTTGAGTCCCCAGACCGGAGACCCTGTTTCCGAGGATCCAGGGCTCTTGAATGAGGACTAAGTCGGCTCCACCCTTGGCTAGGTGGAGCAGTAGGGCAGCGCATGCTGCCTTACAATGATGGAGGTTTATCCGCAGGAGTGTCAGGGACATTCCTGAGACTCACCTCTACCATTGTGTCGTCGGCATCGCTCTCGGTGGACTCCGTGTCCTCTCCGACATCGATGCGTCCAAGACCCCAGGCTAGGTCGCTTGCATCCGACTCGAAGCGGTCCAAGATGTCGTCCGACATCTCAGACGCTACGTCGCAGGTTTGCCTTTCCGCTTCCGGGACCTCAGGGCTTCCGGGCTTAGTCGGGCTTAGAGTCGGATTTGTTGGGGGCTGTGGTCATCTTCCGGTAGCAATAGTTCACTACTCCGTCCGACTTCTTCAGCAGTACGACTCCTCATTGAGCACGAGGATTATCTGGCGCCTCTGTCCAGTAACCTCATCCACCTTCCAATCGGCTGTAGGAAGGTGGGGGTTGCATACCTGCAGAACCTTCAGGATCTTCTTCGCCTCTGCAGACTTCACCGAGACCCACGCTCTGGCCCTCGGTTTGCTGTAGATGTCTTCCCATTTGACGGCCTCCAGTTTGTCCCCTGGGTAGACCTCCTTGAGCGCCGCCACTGCCTTCGTGTAGAGGGCCGCCGAGCGAGCATCTTGGCAGGCGATGGCTTTCACCGTGCCTTGATGCCACCCGGCGTCCTCACATTTAAACGGTGGCCCGCCATTCTCCGCGAGCTCCTCCAGAAATCTGTCTTGGAGTTCTGCATCGACCAGATGCCATTTGTCCTTGGCGCCCCTATTCAGGGCGCCAATTAGGATCTTGCCCCTCGCCACCTTCGTAAACGATCTATGGTTTTTCGCCTGGGCGTAGCCTGGCTGTTGAGCGGGATAATCCGCTGAGCGCTGCCGCTTGGTCGGGGCATTGGCTTCGCCCTTTCCAACTTTGGCTGCCTGGAAATTCGGGATAATTGAGCTGGCCCATAGCCTCTGCTCCTTCCCCTTCACCGACGACTTGAAGTCAGGGTCGTCGTCCTACCTGTCTTGGTAGGACGGTAATAAAGCTTTATATTTTTCAATTTGATCCAATTTCTAAGCTTTTCAGAATGGCCAGATGAAAGGTAATTAAGTTATGTAAAAATAAACTTATCGGAAAAAATAGCTTGGTTTGATGAGTAACAATAAGAATCTAGTGGAATTATGCCAAGAGAAATAAATAAACTTCAAATACTACGTCATACAAAGAATTATAAGAACATCATTTAATAAATTAAAAAAAAAAATTAAGATATTCCAATTTTACTTGGATTTAATCAGTACTAAAGTGTTGCTGCGTTGCCGTTATTTATATTAAAATAAAAAAAATTAAATATGCACATATAATTATTTAGTATTGTTCACAATGAGGATGGTGCTGGTGGGGCAACAGCTCTGTGGGCATTCCAGCCACACCACTGTTAGCAATCCAGCTACGCAAGCTATTGCCCTCGCTCTCACGCTTATGAGCGTTTTTCCCCCCGGTGACGCGCTCTCGCACGCTCAGACTCACCACGCTCACGCACCCGCTGCCGACAGCCGCCGGCAACTGACTTCGACTTAGAATTATTACGCTTCTACACTCTAAGCAAACCGGCTTTGCACGCGATCTCCCTGTACGCTTTTCGAATAAAGAAGCAATCGAGGAACTTGGACTCCACCGCCTTTTATCTTGGGACTATCTGTGGGACAGGTGTGGGACACCATTCGCTCAAACATTGGTCCTTCGAGCCGGATTTTCCCCGTCGCCTTCCCTATAAGGAATCCAGCCTTCGAGCATCGGCGCTTCGACATCACCACAAGAGGATCCTAAGATAAGTACGACTTTCGTGTGCCACAAATCCCTTCCATTCGCGATTTGTGTTTCCAATTTCCGCAAAGTCCGAGTTCCGCAATATAGGTACATATATATATTCTTGTATATGTACTTATTTCTTCTTTCTGTGCCATCCGTTTTCCGTGTCGTTTCTTTTCTTTCGACACCGCCATATTATCGGCGATTGCGGCCGTTCTTCGTTCCTTTAACTCCAACTACCAGTGCTACGGTAGTTTTTCAATTCCGTTTTGTCTGTGCCTTAATTGTGAAAATAATTAAAAAGAAAAATATTTAGCAAGTGCATTCCAGCTTACAAAAACAACTCCGCAGCTGCTCTGTAAATATTCAAGGTCCATATACCTACATCCATACATACGCGCATTCTGCAAGTGCATTTTATACAATACCCACCCCAATAAACATATAACTTGGCACACTCCAAGTGCAAGGAGAATATAAATAAGGTGTCTTAATTTCATCCATATACATATAAATTCATTTCCATAGTTGGCGACAAATATATTGCAAACTATACACATACATATAAACCTACCGCACATACATAAAAATACTACAACCCGTTTTTGCTCGCCACACTAACGAGTAGTATCTCCAAATACACAATAAATTATCCTCAACTAATATCCTATTCCCACAGGCCACCATCCATTTCGGGGATGGTCCGTAATAGCCTATTCCCACAGGCCACCATCCACCATCTATTTCGGGGATGGTCCGTAAGGTTTTGCCGTTCCGAAAATTTCCCAGTTATTCCACCATCCATCTGGGATGTTCCTAATTCGCACGTTTCTGTGCGGTATTTTTTCGATAATTGTCAAATGCAACCATAAATATATGACATTCACAACAAAAAAATCAAAATTCACTACGAAAATGTAAACAATGACAGACAGGAAAATGGTAAAAACAACAACAAAACATCTGATATGTCAGAATTGTCTCAGGCAGAAAAACTCAGTTTGTGGACTGGGAATTGTTTTATGAATGCTCTGCAAATCTCATGCAGTATATTGCTCACGCTGTTTGCTGCCAGCTTTCCGACTGTTCTGTACTCAGAAAAAGAACCCAAAGTATACAATGCCATAGCCATAAGCTATACAAAACTTTCCTTAAAAAAAGCCTCGTTGTTTTCGGGTATATCTTCACTCCAAACCGCTTTTCAAAAATCGTAGAATATATAATTGTATTTAAAACATTGATTGAATTTAGTAGAAGCAGTCACAAATGACCACGCTTCAGTGTTTTCAAAACAAATATCCAAATAAAATAAACAAATAAATTCTCCTCGCCCATGTTGACCACATTATTATCATCTCCATGTCGAGCAACATGATTAGATTATGCAAGAATATATATTGGTGCTGAATCAAATTCACAACCATTGCAATATTATTAATATTCATTTAAATTATAAAAGAAGAAATTTTTCGCCGCACCAAATTGTGTGCACAGCTATTTTTCATGGATGGTGGATGGAGGAAGTGGGAATCGGAGTTTCACATCTGTCAAATATTCCCACCGTTCCTCAGAGATGTGCTGTGTGGGAATAGGCTATAAGGCACGGCGCATTGTCCGTACTTATTTGACCCTTTACATTGCCAATTGTCAAATTGGTGTGTCGGGAGTTAGAGGTGGCGCAATCCAAAAACTATCGGTATTGTAACGGAATCTTGCGTTCGACCAAAAATAAATAAATAAAAGATAAAAATAAAACCTTACACTCGTCTTACAATTTCGAAACAGACACACCGGCACTACTAGAAATAAATTTAACGATCCACGATTTATAATTTAAACCTTTTCGTCATCTTTTTTGGATTTTTTCTGTTTTCCTTCGGTATTTCTCCTGATAGTTTTCCAGCGCCCACTCCGGCGGTTTGGAGTGAAGATATACCCGAAAACAACGAGGCGTTTTTTAAGGAAAGTTATGTATAGCCTATGGCTATGGCATTGTATACTTTGGGTTCCTTTTCTGAGTACAGAACAGTTGGAAAGCTGTCAGCAAACAGCGTGTGCAATATACTGCATGAGATTTGCAGAGCATTCATAAAAAAATTCCCAGTCCACAAACTGAGTTTTTCTGCCTGAGACAATTCTGACATATCAGATGTTTCGTTGTTGTTTTTACCATTTTCCTGTCTGTCATTGTTTACATTTTCGTAGTGAATTCCGATTTTTTTGTTGTGAATGTCATATATTTATGGTTGCATTTGACAATTATCGAAAAAATTCCGCACTGAAACATGAGAATTAGGAACATCCCAGATGGATGGTGGAATAACTGGGAAATTTTCGGAACGGCAAAACCTTACGGACCATCCCAGAAATGGATGGTGGATGGTGGATGGTCCCCAGTGTGAAAAGGCTATAAATCTCAATTTCTGTTTATAAAAATTATTTCTTGTTATTGATTCGGTGTCAAGTCCGAATATGTCACTATATTTGGAACATAATTCCGTTAATGGTTGTTTGAATGCAACTGGAAAGTTCTTTGTGAGCTGAGCTAGGACAGTTTGTTCCCTTATTTTAGGAGTTGGTTGAACTACCGTGTAATTCGAAAGTGGTTCATATTTTAAATTATTTAAATTAATTAGCTGGTCGCTACTGGTTATATTTAGTAATCAGACAAATGCGTTTCGAGTGGTTGAAACGGTGTTTGCAACATAAATACCAATTTGAATTTCCTGGTTTGGGATTCGCACACTATCTTCGCTCGAAGTTAGTTCTACTTTTCGGACAACTTGTGATCTTGCTGGTAGAAGTATTGTATTGTTACCAGAATTGAATGTTATTGGAACATAAATTTGAATGTCTATATTATCTGGTCGTATTATAAACCAGTCTTCTGAAGGTTTCAAATCAATTTGACAATTTAATGCTTTTATAAAATCGATCCCTATTATTCCATCACATGGGATTGCGAAATTTTTTGTACTAAATGGAAATCGTGTGGAATTATGTATTTATCTGTCTGTAGCTCTATTGGGGCAAGGCCTAGGGATTTTATAATACCTTCACCTATACCTTGAATATCTATTTTATTATTTATTTTTATGTCGTTGAATCTGAAGTTTCTTTTATTAGCGATATGTTCGCTCCTGTATCTACTAGGAATGTTAGTTGTTTTCCTGTATTAGCATTGTCAAATGACACGAAAATGTTAAGATTGAGATTGATGGTTTGAACCTTTGCTTTTAATAATTTTGAGTATCTAAAGATGCTTGGGAGTTTCCCGAAGCCGCTTGGGTAACACGGACGCTGTTGTTGTGTCTTGTGTTTCCGGTTCTGTCGTTATTTTGGTTGTTATGGGATCCGCCGTAACTACGGTTATTTCCTCTATAACTACCACGACCTCTATAGTTGTTAGATTGGTGATTATTGTTATAATTGTTGTTACCACCTCGGTTGTAATTGTTGTGGTTGTAATTTCTGCGACGATTATAACCTCGGCCTCCTCTATAATTGATGTTTGCACCTCGTCGATAATACAGGACAGTGTTACTTTGACCTGTTATCTCCGTGCAACTATTGACAAATTTGGAAACGGCATCATTCATATATGTGAATGTGCCTGCCTGCATGATAAGTTTTACCTTATCAATTGAGCAATTTTGGGTCATAGCTTTTACAGTTGTTGTAGTGCTGTATTTGTTTGCAAGTGATTGGCTTAGACCTTCACTGATATAGGCGCCTTCAAGGGCCTTTGCCAGTTTTTCCACCTCTTGGGTTTATTGGCTAGCCGTTTTGTTTTTCTGTTGCAGATTAACAAGCTTAGCAGATACAACTTCTACCAATTCTCCTTTTACTGCATTTGATAGTTGCGTAATGATTGCAGCAATTTTGTTGCAGATTAAGAAGCTTAGCAGATACAACTTCTACCAATTCTCCTTTTACTGCATTTGATAGTTGCGTAATGATTGCAGCAATTTTCTGCTCATTACTTATTAAATTTCTCGCATGGCCTTTTAGCTTTGTTTTTATAAGGCTTATGGCTGTTAGCTCATGTGTGCCTTTTAAGGTTTCTAATAGATTCAAAGAATCTAGAAAACTTTGTAGATTTTCCGGTTTGGTTTCGATTGGATCGCTTTCTTCCAGTGTTTCAATGTCACTATCAGATTCAGCGTCGCTTGGTTGAATTGATTCGTTTAATTCTTTTAATTGGTCGGGATCAAACTCCGCCAATTGATTTAGACTTTCTGGCACGTTTATCTGAATATGTCGCCTATTGCTGACAGTAATCAATCGTGTGTTTAGGGATTTTATTACCCTTAAACATTTACTATTGTGCTCAGATGTGAATTTATTTTTATAACTATTTACTAAGGTATTTATATTATTGTATTCCCTTACTAATATTTCTATATGGTTTTTTAGTGTTTCCGCTTTTATAACTGCATCTCTATTGATGCATTTGTAAGATTTATCAAATTTATTTCGAAATGCGTCTATTTGTTTCGCAATTTCTTTCCATTCCATTCTTTTACTTTTACCATGTAGTTGCTATACCCAAATATGGGTCTTCTTTCGTAATCATGATCTGTTTTCTCCTTATTCATTTCTAGATCCTATCTAAGTTATTTGCCCTACTCATGTATCTTTTCTTGATAATTTTATTATGCTTAACATAGAATGTAAGCAGAAATTGTAAAACGTACACTACCGTGATAATTAATCACAGGATCCACAACGTTTTTATATCGTCTGTGTGATCAATTATCTTGACGTTGTTTACGTAAAGAAAGAAAAATATTTCTTCTTTGAAAATCAAAAATAAAATTTTAAGTGATAATTCTTTACGAAAATATATATACTTACTTTTTTTTAAATTTATCATTTGACGAATGAGACATGAAAATTTGTTTGTTGTTATTGAATGTGGTTGGCTCACATTTCGGTTTACTATTTTTTTTTTTTTATTTCTCCAACCACATTTGTTAGTGGTTTCAGAGTTTTTTTTTCTATCAGAGTTTAGTATTTGTCTGGTTTCCCAGCCGGAAAATCCCCAACAAATACCTCAAATAATAGCCAGTGGCGCAACTAACGTAATTTCACCTTTGTTTGCTATTTGAATTGCCCACTGCATATAAACATTGTAACCGCTTATAATTACTCAATCTATTCGCCTATGCAACCGTTCTTTCGTCTCTTCGACTCTTGCCTATCTCCTTTACTTTACTATCTCGCTATATCGCTCTTTCGTTCTATCGATCTCTATTCGTAGCATCGCGTAGGGCACGGGTAATTTGGTCCGTCTGCCCTAACATGCCTTCGCAAAGGCCATGATCTGGTCCAGCACTTGCATGCCTTTGCAATCTCTCGATCTTTTCTGTCGTCGCATATATACATACGCATATATTCAGTCAATTGGTGACACACGAATTGTGGTCTATATATGCATCTCGCTTCCAAGTTTGTTTCGCCATCGTTCTCATCATCTATGCTGCTCTCTCGCATTCTTTGTCTCTATCTATCGCTCGTACTCGGCTCAGCAGCAGCCCGAGCTTCTATCGTTTATTTGCTCTCTCTCGATTGCATTAGGGCACGGGCAATTCGGCGCGCCTGCCCTTTCTCAGTCTGGTATTGATCTTTATAACGTATCCATCGCATCACTTTATCGGTCATACTGACGCCTACCTTACATTACCAATATATAAAAAATTGTACATTACCCATTGAAACGCTAGACTTTTCTTAACAATTAAACGAGTTTCAACGGCTATTAAAAACGCTTAATAGCCAAACATTTGGTGACCCCGACGTGATTGTGCATTAGTTAATATATTCGTGCAATCACAAACTACAATTAAGCATTCAAACATTGCCATATATTGCCGGTTGTTCGTTATTGTCGTTTGCCCGCGGCTTCAAGTGTCATCGACCACATATATATACACCAGCCGCTCTTGCATATAAGCATATACGTTTTGTTTGCGGTGCTATTTCCCGTCACTTGCGCGCGGTACTCTTTGTTTTTCATCTTCACGCTAGAAACGTTTTTCTAACGCCGTCGCTGCTATGGAGTTGGATGGTTCAAACGGCAGTGTAACTACCGCTGCGGAAAACAGGGGTTTTTTTTTTAACCGGAAGGCATCGGAATTGTGCGAAGGCCTCAAAAGATTGAGTGCCACTTGGGAGAATGAATTGTCGGCTTGCGACTACTATATGCTCGTGGTAAGGTTGGAGGAGATCGAGGAGCTGCAGGACACTTTTAAAACCCTGCACAACGAGCTTCAGAAGTTGGACTACAACAAGACTCGCATTGGATCCTTGGACAACTTTAATTATCTGTTCAATGAGCTGGATACTTCGATTCGGCGCGAAATCGCTAATCGATTCCCCCACCTGTCTTCTCCTTCAACGGTTTCTGGAGGAACAATTATTGCTAATATTGTTGGCAGGCAGCTTCCACCACGGAGCAATCCGCCCCCGTGTCTACGCGCTATGCAATTGTCATCTTCGGATAAGAAGAAGTCTGCCTTATGCGTCTCTGAGGGGCCAATGCAGCATTTGAAGATAGATGAGCAGGCAGCGCTGTCTGCTGATACTGAAATCAATCTCCAAGACGTCCACATAGCTGAGTTGGTATCTCATTCGCAGCTGGATTCCAATATGATTTCGGAGAACCCAAGTGCACTTCCATCAATAGATTTAGCGTTTGAATCAGCTACTGATCGGTCTTCTCTCTCAATTTCGGGCTATTCATCATTGTCGTGCCCCTGCAGAAGTTCAGTTGTGCCAACAGAAGCCCAGCTCTTTGACGGTTTTGGACTAGCTGCACCTGCAGCTACGTGGTCCAGACTCTTTCTCCAACGGCTGGGCAAAGATACGTTGTCTTGGCATAAAGCTCTGATTGAGATCTCTTCGCGTGGGATTCTTTTGAATGATTTGAGAGAGCCCCCTCTTTTGGCATGTGGGTTTCAATATCGTTCATCCGTGTATTTTGCTGGCCATCATCAAATCACCTTTGGCAGGAAGCATCCAGTTCAGCGCACCACTAATTCAACAATGATCATCGCTCCTCAGCAGAATCTTCGCACTGGACTTCGAGCTGTTCTTGGACTTATTCCATCCCAATATTTGTATATTGGGGGGATTGGAGCTGCACTGAAGACGTACAACTACAACAATCATCGTGCCACTGACCACTCAGATTGTCGATTGGATCATCTGAGGAAGTTTTTTGGCCACATCTTGGCCATTTTTAATCCTACAACTTTAGCTTCAATTACAGAGAGCCCTGCCGATCTGGATGTGCCAGTTCGTGACCCTCCCTTTTCGTTTCTTGAACCTAGCGTAACATGCCTGATCTTGAGACAATTGGATGTCAGGCAATGCGTTGCCTACATACTCCATATCTTCTGTACGCGATGGAAGGAAGACTACATCTCGTCGCTGCAGCTGCGTTCAAAGCGTATGCAGAACCCTGGGCTATCAGACCCACAACAACTGACCAATAACGACATTGGTCAAATTCATTCCCGGATTCATTGGCGTGTCTCGAGATGTTGTGCCAAAGATGGAATTAGGATTGCTACATCAAATCAGCCACAAGCGACGGCTGTGAAACCCTTCAGCATCTGTTGAAAGTCAGGCTTTCAACGGGGGGAGTATGTCTGGTTTCCCAGCCGGAAAATCCCCAACAAATACCTCAAATAATAGCCAGTGGCGCAACTAACGTAATTTCACCTTTGTTTGCTATTTGAATTGCCCACTGCATATAAACATTGTAACCGCTTATAATTACTCAATATATTCGCCTATGCAACCGTTCTTTCGTCTCTTCCACTCTTGCCTTTCTCCTTTACTTTACTATCTCGCTATATCGCTCTTTCGTTCTATCGATCCCTATTCGTAGCATCGCGTAGGGCACGGGTAATTTGGTCCGTCTGCCCTAACATGCCTTCGCAAAGGCCATGATCTGGTCCAGCACTTGCATGCCTTTGCAATCTCTCGATCTTTTCTGTCGTCGCATATATACATACGCATATATTCGGTCAATTGGTGACACACTAATTGTGGTCTATATATGCATCTCGCTTCCAAGTTTCTTTCGCCATCGTTCTCATCATCTATGCTGCTCTCTCGCATTCTTTGTCTCTATCTATCGCTCGTACTCGGTTCAGCAGCAGCCCGAGCTTCTATCGTTTATTTGCTCTCTCTCGATTGCATTAGGGCACGGGCAATTCGGCGCGCCTGCCCTTTCTCAGTCTGGTATTGATCTTCATAACGTATCCATCGCATCACTTTATCGGTCATACTGACGCCTACCTTACATTACCAATATATAAAAAATTGTACATTACCCATTGAAACGCTAGACTTTTCTTAACAATTAAACGAGTTTCAACGGCTATTAAAAACGCTTAATAGCCAAACAGTATTTTTCAAGCAGCGGTTTCCCGCATCGACTTGAAGGTAGAACTTAGTGGTAAGGCAAATTGGGGCATTCGCAATTATGCAGCCCGTTTGCGTTGTTTCGCACCAGGGCGAAGCTGCTCATCTATGTGTTGAAGACGATCTGTGCATCGTTGTCGGTCTGATTCTTCTTTGGCCAACTTGATCATTTCCTTGACCAGTCGTCGTTGCTGCAAGAGTTTCACTCTTCGTCCACTCCTTTTGTGCTTGGGTACAGTTTTTTTTTCCTGACGGTCCCGGTACTCAGCTATTGTGAGTGGGCGTGGTCCATCGGTTGGACAAGCCTCCAGAGCCTCCTCTAGGCTTGGCTTGTCCCTTTGCTCGATAGGAGCAGCGTTGAGGAGATCCGTCTCCAGTTTGTTTCCAACGATGGCGTAAGGGGCGACAAGCCTCTCACGCGTATTTCTCCGCTGCAGTTGTCTGGGGCCTATGGGCTCAGGCGGTGCCGGTGCCGGTCATCGCACAGGTCATTGACGTACGCTCTACGTAGCGTTGTCGGTGCCTTTTCAGGTCTTTATCTTCTTTTATTTTCAGCACTCTTCTATTTTTTTCTTTTATTAAGAACACATGATTAGCTTCGGTTGGAACTTTTGTGAAAATCCAGTAATTTATTAGAAGCAATTTAAACGTGAAATTTGGAAGTGTATTTTAAATGCACATTTTCTTGTTTTGCGTCAAAACTGTTTTTGCAGAATAATTTTCGGGCCTCAATGTTAAGTATATTTTATTGTTAAATTTGAAGAATATTTAAGTATGATTTTACTGGTAAATGTGAAGACATCCGTCTTAGTTTAATTCCATTTCTTCAATGTTTTCTGGATCTAGATCTTATGGTAGCTTAAGCTTATGCCCAGCGCTGCTGATAGCGGGGGGCGCGAGGGGAATCGGATGCGCGTGTACTTTATGTATCGTCAAGCTATGAGAATATGCTGACGATACATTTATGTCGCTCGAGGCACAACTTGGGTGATCGTATTATGTTTCACCCGAGCTATGTCTGGGACTTGTTTACGTAACTTCAACAAAGTGTTACAGTGTATATTCATTAAGTATTGTTGGTACAGTGGGTACCAACTATGTGCGCATACCACAATTGAGAACGAGCGGAGGAATATTGGGCGAAGACAATCATAGATCCAATATTCCGATACTTTTTATAGAGCCTAGTTTTTCTATTCTTTAAATAAGACAAATTCTTGGAGAACCAAGGAGGTTTTGACGACACAGATTTGACGACAGGAACATATATATTAAGGGCGTCGTTAATAGTGTCATAGAACGATTTGACTGTTTCGTCAATGTTCGGGAACACGTGGAGAAAAGACCAGTCAATGTGCGAGAGGTGAAGATTTAGCTCAGCAAAATTAGTTTTCCGAAAACACTGTATGCGGCTGGGTGCCATGGGATTGGCAGCGCAACTGGATCGGACACACTCAAGGGATATGGCTAAAGTTGGATGGTAGGGGTCTTCCGGAATTGATACTGGACTTACTCTGGAGACCGTAACAAGAGCAGCATCACAAACAAACATAAAGTCAAGGAGTCTGTCCCTACTATTTCTTATGGAATTAATTTGAACAAGGGAGACTTCGGTAAGCCCGTCAATAAAATCGTTGTGGTAATTTGGTAACAACAGGTTAGACTCATCACTAGGCAGCCAAGAAAGAAGTGGTAAGTTAAAATCGCCCATGACAATAATATGATCTCTGCAACCTAAAGTAGATACAATAGTCTGAATTGCAGAAAGGTGATAAGAGTAAACCTCATCTCATATGATGTCCAACACAAACTTTGACTGCAATGAATTCAATGCCATAGATATTGTTGAATGAAAACAACTCAGATGAGAAATCCGTTTTCACAGCAATCAGAACCCCACCAGCAAAAGACGGACGGTCCATTCTATATGTGATAAACTTTGGAACGAAAATTTCATGATCATAGATGGAGGAGTTAAGCCAGGTTTCAGTTAAAGCGACAGCGTCAAAGTCAAAAGAGGCACTATTCGTATGTATTTGACACAATTTGCCTAACATACTGCGTACGTTCTGGTCATGAATAATAAAAAGGTTATTTAGTTTTTTGAACTACCAGGGCCAGTAATATTGGGACTCTGGATAGAGTCTTTCTGTAGGAACTCATGCATAATTGTATGCTCAGGCCAAATAGACGGGTCGAGTGATCTGGATCTAGATTAATGCCAACTTATAGGATCGATTTCATGAGGATTTGAAAAGGAAACAACAGCATTTGCCAAGAAGAAAATCTTTTCCACCAGAACAATGTAAGGGCGCAGACATATGCAGTTTCCATCGCGAAAATACATTAATTAGGCTATGAACCCTATTCTCTTGATTTTGTCCTAAGTGACTATTTCTTGTTTCCAAACAAGTTTCTCCCTAAATAAGCCTATTCTGAGGACCTGGACAAATCCTTTTTTTAGGGGATACAAAAATTGGAGAAATGATAAAAGTTTATAATGCTAAAACAAGACCATGTTGATAAATAAAATGATAGTGAATAAAAAATGCATAATCCAAAAGGTCCCGGACTTTTTGATCCGCTCTCGTATTTTTTCCAACATCGCATTTCTTATACTAGTGTGACGTGAAATATGTTATTTGTTAATGGTTTGTTCAATAGCCTCATAAGCATCTTTTTCTTTATCGCTTTCTACCCTGCAGGACGAAAATAGTCGCGATACTGTGCGTTAGAGCATTCGCAACCATATGCGGACAGTCTTGTCTCCCTGGTAGCGTTTCCCATGTTTCCCTAGCATAGAGGGTCTATGCTAGGCGTCCGCCCTGTGCGTTACAGTACAGCCTTACAGCCAGTGGCGTAGCTAGGTAGCTGAGGGCCCCACTGCAAAAAAAAATTTGGGGCCCCATCTAAAATCAGATATTTTATCATTAAGAAGGTTTTGGTTTAGCTTTATGGATTAATAATATTGGTATTAGGTAATGAAGCAAATCGAATTCTCTTTTTGCAATTTTATGTATTTAAAAATCTTTATTGTATATTTGACAAAATTACAACCTTTTTCTTGCCTTAATTTTGGCAAAATTATCAATGATTTCACTTAAATCTAAAGTAGATGCTTCCTGGTTTTCTATTGCTATTAGCGATAAATGGCGGAGTCGATTTTGGCCCATAGTATTTCTTATTTCTTTCCTGGCGTTGTTTGCGCTTAAGCGCACCACTTGGTTTCTTTTTTTGATCCATATTTTAATAATAATTTACGAAATTACACGAGACGAAGAAATATAAATTTGGCTTTGTCAAAAAAAAGGAAGCAACGTTACTTCACATCGCATACAGACAATCGCCGTTTTGCGTTTTCTCGATTGTTCTCAAATTCTAGCTTGACGAATTTTATATACCCTTTTCCCTTGAAGCAAGACAATTAAAATATATTAAAAATAGTCTGCTATTCTATTTATTCAGTTTAGGATCTATATGAGTGGTCAACTTTGTCGAAAATACACAATATTTATAAAATAATTTTTATTCTTTGCGGTCAAATCTCTGCCCAATTCAAATATAGCCTGTGAAGGGGTATACAAAAGTTTTCTTGTTTGCTTTGCTTAACGTCAAGCGGGAAAATCAACGTAAAGGCAAACGACGAAAATTACAAAAACAATTCTTTGAGCCTGAAAGGGAAGAAACGAGCCGAACGTCAAGCGAGAAGCACGATGACAAAGGAAACGACGAAAATAAACCATAGATGAAATGTTCGGCATTTAGTTCGGTTTTTGCATGCATGCTTATGAATCCTTCTTCGCAAATGAGAAAAATTACATACATATGCATATATGATGAGAGATTTTTTGGTGATTTTCTGGTCAGAGTTTGGGCCCCTGAGCTTGGGGGCCCCTTAAGCTCAAGGGCCCCGGTGCGGCGCACCGTCTTGCACGTACGTAGCTACGCCACTGCTTACAGCCCTACGCATGTTTTTTTTTTTAATTACGTGATTTTATTTATCGAATCTTCCCTAATAGGGACTTACGACAAGTATGCAAATCTTAACTAATATGTTCATTAATTACACTTAATTACTTAGAGTACGTCCCTAGCTAGGTATTATTGCTGGGTGCGGAGTAGAGCTGCAAAATCATCGATGGTGGAAACATCGATGATTTCAACATCGATGTTTTAAAACATCCGATGTTTTCAACATCGAAAATTGTTAAAAAATTAAAAAAATTCCTAGAAATTTGTAAAAACATCAGCAACACCCAATTTCATAAATTCAGCTTCATTTCTTATAATAATTAGCAAAAACAAAAATCAAATTTCTAAAAAAAAACAATAGTGACTCATTTCTTAAAACTATTAATTTTTGTTTGAGATCTATTAGTCATTTAGCCATTGGTTCTTTGATAAAAATAACAATATATTCACTGCCTTTGGCTTCAGTGCTGCACGTTTTTCATTTACAATTTCCCCAGCTTTGCTGAAGGCTCGCTCCGACTCAGTCGAGGTTGCTGGAACCGATAAATATTTATTTGCACATTGCGCAAGAGAACCAAATTGTGTTTCATTAATCTGAATATTAACGATATGATATATAATATTTAAAATATAAATGCCAAAAAAATTGTACCTTCCAATATTCAAGCGGATCTATTCCCTGGGATGCATTGCGCTGCTCGAAAAATTGACGCAACTCTATTATTGCATATGCTCTATTGTTTTTTGGCTTCTGCTGCACTTTTTCAGCCACAAAACTATACAGGTCTGTGTTTTTCGTATTGGTTGGCGGTTCTTCGGTTGTACATAGATTTTGCACATTTATGAAAGATGCTAAGTGGTTTTCCAATGCTATCACTGCTTGGTCTGCATTAGCTGGGTTATGAAATCCTTCCTTCTTAAAGCGCGGATCGAGTATCGATGCCATCCGTGTAACCGTTCTGGTTTCATATGGAGACAGTCTGCTTTTTAATTTTGTTGTTAAAAACGAACCGGTTTCAGCCCCCACAATCGTCTTCGTTTTTGGCTTTAAGTTATCTAACTTTATTAATAAGCCAAGCGTTGTTGGTATTATTAATGATATAGTTACTGTTTTTGAAGCAGACGTATTCAAGGTTGCTGTCTCGAATGGCTCTAAAATGGCACAGATATCCTCAATCAATAAAAACTGATCCTCTGTCAAGGGCAATGGTGCCTTCGAAGTTTTCAGTAAAACTGAGCAATGGCCTCTCTAATAAGGAGGACCCGCTTAAGCATGTGGATCGCGCTGTTCCAACGCGTAGGCACTTCCTGAATTAGGCTTAAAGGCTTTTCAGTATTTTGGGCGTTTTTTAAATTTGCATATGCAATCGAGCTGCTTTTGAATTACGTGACAATACTCTTTACCCATTTTAAAACTGTTTGAACATTCTTTATTGCCAGTAACTCTTGCACAATCAAGTTCAAGGAGTGGGCAAAGCAGCCTAGGTGTTTTTTTTGCATCAATTCGCATGCCTTTTTCATTGAAGCTGCATTGTCAGTAACAACAGTTTTGAAACTTTATCAAAAACAACAAATTCATCGCAAATGTTCTTTACTGTTTCAGCGATATTATTACTGCAGTGATTCGATTCATTCAGAAGGGGCTGTGTAGCCAGTACAGCAGATTTTAATTTAAAATCGTCAATAAAATGACACGTTACTGTAATAAAGTTCGTATTGGCACGGGACGTCCAACAATCTGTTGTAATTGAGCAGTGTTCTATTGCATTCAGCTTGCTTTTCAATTTCACAACTGTTTCGTCATACATATTTTTTATATGTACATGCTGCAGTGTTGTTCGACTGGGCAAGACATACTTCGGGTCAATTAGGCGTACAAAATTGCGGAATCCCACACCGTCCACGATACTGAATGGTTGCACATCTGCTGCCACCATTTGAGCAAGACCTTTATCCAACACCGTCTTTTTAGTCGATGTGGGAGCGTACGCCTCAGAACGGCTTACAAAATCGTCTATTTTCGACAAATTATCTGTAGTCACAGCTGTCTTCAATGGATGCACATGTTTTAGGTGATCCGACAAGTTTGTCGTATTTCCGGACGTTTTGTACTCCTTTCCACAAAGACGACATTTGGCAAACATCTTGTTCTTGCACTTTTCAAAGTGCTTCCATACCTCTGATGCGCCTTTATTGCGCTTGCAAGGCGGCTCAAAATCAGACTTAGAACCAGCAGACGAAGAACCAGCAGACGAAGACCCAGCAGACGAAGAACCAGCAGACGAAGACACACTGTCACTGTCTTTATCTGAAACGCAATACAGTTATTGAAATATAAGGCCACAGCTGCTGAAACTCTTACTAACTTGTTATGCGCAAAAACTTTTCCATTTTACCCGAAGGAACCACCAACCAAATTGAGAAAAACAAAACAAATGCCTTATGTCAGTGAATGCAGTGACACATCGATGATACAAAAAAAAACATCGATGCATCGCACAATTATAAAAACATCGATGACATCGATGTTAACATCGATGTTTTTGCAGCCCTAGTGGGGAGGTCTCTTCGCCGAAGTCGTGTATGGCTAGTGTGCCAAGTTAAAGACTGCGCAAGTCTACTAGGATGGGCTTGAAGCTTGGCCTGATACTATGCTTTCGCTTTGGCAATTTCATCTTTAACTGATCCTACATTTAAGTTTTTATGGATATTTTCATTCCGTATGTACCATGGTGCCCCAGTGATAGTTCTTAATATCTTCGATTGAGCTCTCTGGATTATTTCTAAATTACTGACGCAAGCATTTCCCCATAGCTCGGAGCCGTATGTCCAGATGGGTTTGAGAGCTGCATTGTACAAAAGTACTTTGTACTCCAGTTTTAGTGGTGAACTGGTGTTTTTAGCCAATGTAGATTACTAGCTTTAAATTTAAGTAGATTTATTTTCGGTTCGATGTGTTAACACCAAGTAAGCCTTCTATCCAGATGAACGCCCAGGTATGTTACTTCGGTGGTTTGTGGGATGTTGATGTTGTTCAGATATAATGGAGGGCAAGTTTGTCTGTTTAACGTAAAGGTGACATGCTTGCACTTTTGCTCGTTTACGCGTATGCGCCAGCCATCCATGCTAGCCATTTTTCTAAGGCCACGAGGTGAGATGATAAGTGTTCCGTGGCCATTGTTGGACACTTGGAGCGACTTAGTATGGCAGTATCATCTGCAAATGTCGAAGTTGTTGTTAGGCAGTTTGTCGATAGATGTCGGCCCAAGCACGCTGCCTTTCGGTACACCAGCTTCAATTGGATGATATTCAGAGAGGAAATTTTTGCATCGTACTGCGAAACTTCTTTGCTGTAGGTATGACTTCAATACTCCATGGATGTTCTGTGGAAGAATATATTTTGATTTTGTGGATTAAGCCATCCAACCAAACGCTATCGAAAGCCTGGGCGACATCCAGAAAAACAGCGGAGCAATAATCCCGTCTTTCAAATGCATTTCGTATCTCAGAGGTTATACGGTTTACTTGTTCAATGGTTCCATGTTTTTCCCGAAATCCAACTTGGTGCATCGGAATGGCACCGTTGATGTGTAGGTATTGTTTGATACGATTCAGGAGCAGCTTTTCAAATATGATGATGGCTTGGACTTGTCATTGTGACATTGCTTCGACCTCGACTGACCTATCAATGTCATCTTTACAAAAAATGTTTGGGCAGCTATTAATATGAGAACATATGTACTTCCTGTATTTGAGCCAATCTGTTTTGCTAGAAGTTAGACAGTGTGGGCGTTCCGAAAGCTGTGGATGGTCGTAAAGGTGAAGTAGAATGGGCGAGTGATCCGATAATAGATCTGTTAAATGATCTACATGGATCTGAGCTTGCAGCAGCCTTCGTGTAACTGCAAAATCAATCAAGTCGGGCTGCTTGTTTGGATCAGTGCGCCTGTTGAGGAACGCATCCGATATTATTTTGTCATCTTTATATATTAACTCCATCTCGAAGACAAAAGAAAATTAGGATAGAATGTAAGAGGATAAAAAACAGCTGTATTCGCTTGCCGCTGCGCCGGCATTATTCAGTACCGAAAAGACAGCGAACCGAACAAGAAATACAAATAAATACAGTCCACTAAAATCAAGTTACTCAAAAGGGAGTATTCCAGATCATTCTTTGGTCCTTCAAAACGGATTCTTGTACAGTTTTTGGTGTGCTTCGGTATTCATTTGATAACACTACTCGACAAAATCGAACTTTTTTTTCCTCAAGGATCCAAACCGACTTTTTCTGATAGATATGGGGATTTAAAATTTTTTAAAGAATTATGGTTTTTTTTCTATGGCAGAACTTTTTTTTGAAGAATTTTTGAAGTCTGGTATTTTTTTTAAGCTTTTTTCAGAGGTAGCGATAGTTTTTTTCACATAACTTTAGTATCTTACGTCTGGTTGTAAAGAACTTTGCTATTTTGAAAAGATAATTAAAACAGCTAGAAGTTAAGCCCAAACACTTTGTGATTTTTGTGCGGTATTTTTTACGAAATTTTGACTTTAAAAACTCAGGAAAAGTCGAAAAAAAATTATATCTTGTGTCCTATTTTTTTGTGTATAGGTGCGTTAATTTGGCGTCGTTTAAGGTATCGCTCATTATCTATGAGCAGAGACTTTGGAGCTAAAATTCGTTAACCAAACCTAAAATATGGAAAAAATGCACAAAAAATACCTTTTTGAAGGCGGCGGGCCCAACTGCCAATTGGGAACAAAGCAAACGAAAAAGGGTTGTACATTTGGTACCTGTTCGCGTTCCTTTGGTATTAAATGTTGTTGACAGTTACTTTTTCGTGACCTGAGGTAGAATACCTATTCAGATCAAATGTTTCCTTTATATTCTCACAAGTGCAGGTAGTCCAATGATGTGGAAAAAAACAGATATTCACGGCGCCGAATGTTTCTTTTGTTCAGTAAAGAAAACTGGAATTGGGAAACACATGAAAATAGTTTACCCGAAACAATCTGGGTTCGGCTTTACAATTCCTGCTCGTCCTTCAGAGGAAATACCGCCTCTAAAACGCCAAAAAGGAGAGGTATCTTCCTCGTCGAATGGAACAACGGATTCAAGCAATAACTATTCAGGAGAATGGAAATTTTGCAATCCTATTTCACAGGAACAATTGAACGATTTGGTGAGGATCCTGGATCTTCCTAAAAATAAATCCGAGCTGCTTGGATCTTTTTTAAAGGATGCCCGTTTATTGAAGGAAGGTATCAAAATAACTCATTTCCGGACGCGTCATTTGGTTCACGCACAATTTTATATGACGAAGGATGACATGTGCGTTTGCCACGACATTTTCGGACTCTTCAAGCAACTTGGTGAAGCGTACGACCCAAAAGATTGGAGGTTATTTGTTGACAGCAGTAAGGAAAGTTTAAAGGCTGTTTTGCTACCCTACACAAAAAAATAGAGGACACAAGATATAATTTTTTTTCGACTTTTCCTGAGTTTTTAAAGTCAAAATTTCGTAAAAAATACCGCACAAAAATCATCATTTTTGCATTTCAATGCTTTATATTTCCCAGACGGTAAGCTGTAATCACAAAGTGTTTGGGCTTAACTTCTAGCTGTTTTAATTATCTTTTCAAAATAGCAAAGTTCTTTACAACCAGACGTAAGATACTAAAGTTATGTGAACTATCGCTACCTCTGAAAAAAGCTTAAAAAAAATACCAGATTTAAAAAATTCTTCAAAAAAAAGTTCTGCCATAGAAAAAAAAAAAAAATATCATCAAGCCATTTCTAAGCCCCAAATCTTTAATAAAAAGTTGGTTTTGTTCCTTGAGGAAAAATCGTGTTGACTAGTGTAATTGTTAACAATGGAGCAATTAAGGGCATTGGTAAAGACCCGTGGCAGACTCAAGGCCATTATCACACGCGCTTTGGCTTGGGTTGAACGGTCTGAATCAACTTCAGCGACAGATGTCACATCACGGATAGAGCTGCTCCAAACTGCTTGGAAGGAGTTCTCACAACTTGGGGATTCCATAGCCCTTCTCGAACAAGTGGTTGGGTATGTGGATCCAGAGGAAGACAACATTATCTACGAGGAGAAATATCTAAAGGCACATGCTATGCTTTTGGAGAGGAAGGAGTTTCTACAAGCAACTATAGCTACAACAAACATCGGCAATGGCAGCAATGGCCTTCATCTACAAAACGACGCAGTACTCAGTCTGCTACAACAACAACAACAGCTATTCGAGCAGTTAGCTGCAAACCAGAACACAACCAACATGTCCGTGCATGCTTATGGTGACGGCGAAGTTAGAGGTACGGCGAATTCGAATTCTGCAGTTGGTGCGGCGCCATCAGTGCAAAGTGAATTGCCGAATTGCAACTACACAGAGTGGCCAGCCTTTCAGGATATCTATGAAAGTACAATTCATAGCAAACAGCATTTGACGAACACACAGAAGTTCCATCATTTGAAAACACTACTGATCGATGAAGCTGCCAACTTGGTACGTCATTTGGCAATTACTGACACTGCTTACAGCACTGCATGGGAGCGTCTAAAAGAAAGGTACAATCGGCCGAGGCATATTGTTAATACGTTTTTGCAACAATTTGTTTGCCAACAACTACTAAAATTGATGCGGCGGTTCTGCGTAAGGTATCTGACGGTGCAAACGAGATTGTTTGTGGTCTGGATGCTGTTAACCAAACGGGACGCGACTGTTGGATCATCTATCTGGCACTGGAGAAACTTGACGCTGACACGAGGCGCAGGTGGATTGAACGCAGTATGGACAAAGACTCACCCACTCTCGACGACTTCTTCAAGTTCTTGGATGATCGTTGCGAGGAATTGGAACTGAGCAAAGGGGAGCTTGTGACCGTCGGCAAAGCAGCTACGCAAGGAGACAAACCAAAACGCTTAACACATTCGATGGTGGCGGTTGAAGGCAGCAACTGCACCAAATGCCATTCGACAGAACACATTCTGTATGGCTGTTCTCAATTTTTGGACATGACAGTTTTGCAACGACGATCTTTTGTTAAAGATAAGGCTTTATGTTACAACTGTATGAAACCTGGTCATTTGAGCAGCAAGTGTAAATCCAAATACACATGCAAACACTGCAAAGGTCATCACCACACCTTACTCCATTCACAAGGTACTACATCGAGCACTATCGGGAGCTTTGCTCAAACTGAGGAGGAGTATGGGAGCAATTCAAATGCTCAATACAACACTGCGGTGACTTCAAGTCACGTTGCCCAGGTAGAAGGTGCATCTTCGGTTGTATGTGCGCAAGGCACTGCAACATCTACACTAACGAATGGATTGAGTAGAAGCACATTACCCACAGCCATGGCTTATGTTCAAAACGCAAAGGGAGAATACATAACCTGTCGGCTCTTATTGGATACAGGCTCAGAACTCTCCTATGTATTGGAACGCTGCATTCACGCTCTTGGCTTGACCCGTTCACTTTCACGCATTATGGTTTCGGGAATATCGTCAGTCAAAGCTGACACCACAAGGGGATGCAGCAAACTCCACATCAAGTCCCGGATTTCTGATGATCATCTGCATGTATACGCCCATATACTTGGCAGTATTTCGTCATCAATGGGAAGGCAAAACATCGACGCATCGGCACTCAAGGTGTTCAATGATCTACAATTGGCTGACACAAACTTCTGCACTAACGCACCGATCGACATTTTATTGGGTAACGAACACGTATGGTCTTCACTTACAGGAAGGAAGATGTATGACAGCAAGGGCAATCTTATCGCCATTTCATCGGCTTTCGGATGGGTTATCACGTCACTCATGACACCCCAAACACGCAACGCAATTACACTTACCACAACCCTCGATATAGAATCGTCGCTCCAGAAGTTTTGGGAGCTGGAGAGCGTCGACTGTACTACTAAACTGGAACCCGAAGATGAACAGGTCGATAAACACTTTCTCGCCACACACACTCGAGATGAAAAGGGGAAGTACATCGTGGAGCTTCCATTCAACACTGCACATCCTGAATTTGGAGACACTCTACGAGGAGCTCTCAACCGTTTCAAATCGGTAGAACGGCGCTAACAACACAATGAGCCGCTACGAATCCAATACATAAAGTTCATGCGAGAATATCAATGTACAAATTCGTATTCTCAGCTTACATTGTGAAAATGTTCCTCCAAATATGGGTCAGCAGCAAGCATCGAGACTTTCAGAGGATCATCTGGAGAGAAGATCCATCGGAACAAATCAAGCACTTCCAACTTTGTACTGTCACATACGGAACCTCATGTGCACCATTCCTAGCAGTTCGTGTATTGGAACATCTGGCTTCGGATGACCGGCACGAATTCCCGAACGCTGCGAAAATCCTATTGGAGGATTTCTACGTTGACAACGTTCTTACTGGAGCAAACAGTGAGGATGAACTGCTAGAAAATCGAAACGAACTCATACAACTAATTTCTTGCGCCAACTTAGAGCTCGGAAAATGGGTATCGAATACCAACTTCATAACAGAGGACTCCGATTCCTCTACCCAACTAACTCAATCGTCACCAGTAAAGGTTCTGGGACTCTACTGGCACCCTGGAAAAGACACTTTAACGTACAATGTGGGTCTATCTGCAAATCCCAGCTGAACAAAACGATAAGTCTTGTCCGACGTATCACGGATATTCGACCCGCTTGGACTCATGGCACCCGTCGTGGTTCAATTCAAGATCCTCTTTCAACGCCTATGGCTACTCAATCTGGACTGGGATGATCCACTCCCAAACAAACTGGCCGACAATTGGCTGAAGTGGCGAGCAGATCTCGACACTTTGCAGCAGTTTCAGTTGCCACGCTTGGTTGTCAACGACGCAGACAACATCGAGTTGCACGGATTCTCCGATGCTTCAATCAAGGCATACGCTGCTGTAGTGTACAGCAGAGTAATACACGACGATGGCTCTATTTCCGTATCGATAGTAGCTGCAAAGACGAGGGTGGCCCCACTCAAGCAACAATCTTTGCCACGCCTGGAACTTTGCGGAGCGCTTCTACTGAGCCAACTTATACGCTCAATTAAGTCTGCATTACGACAGAGAAACACCACTGTCTTTGCATGGTGCGATTTTACAATTGTTCTATCATGGCTTTCATATGCACCAGCTCAGCTGAAGACATTTGTTGGGAACCGCACTTCGGAAATTCTGGACTCCATCCCACGCCATGCTTGGCGTCACGTGGACTCCAAAACAAACTCAGCTGACTGTGCGTCCAGAGGCCTCATGGCTGCCGACCTTATAGACTTTCAGTTATTTTGGACTGGTCCCATGTGGCTACGGGACAGGGATCAATTCATGGTAAAGTTGAACAACTCAAGGTATTACTTATCTCTTTCAGGAAATGGCATACAAAATGAAGGCCAAGCCAATTGCTTGTCCACATTGGCCGAATTACAATCGGTTAACCCGCTGGAGGAACTAGTAGCCCGAGTTTCTTGTTGGCTATGTTGTTCGCTTCATTGAACGCACCAAGCATCCATCTCGGGACAGAAGCTCCACATCTCTGACATTTGAGGAGCTCCATACGGCACGCATTATGTGTTTGCGACAAACACAAACATGCTTCAAAGACGACTACCAACTTCTACTTGCCAAGAAACCATTACGGGGCCGATCTCAACTGGTGAAACTTTCACCAATCATTGACAAGGACAATGTACTCAGGATTGGCGGACGATTGCATCACTCGCAATTGCCCACTGAAGCAAAACACCTAGTTTTGCTGCCAAAACACCATCGCGTCACGAAACTCATCTTGGAACACGAGCACCGAGTCAACCTGCACCCAGGTGTTTCTGCACTATTCGTTATTGTTCGCCAAAGATTCTGGATATTCGGCGCACGTAATCTCATACGCAAAATTACACACGACTGCTTGGCTTGCTTTCGACAAAGACAGCACACATCACAGCAACGAATGGCTGATCTACCCAGCATTCGTATAACGCAGGCACTGCCATTTGTCAACACCGGTTGCGACTATGCTGGGCCAATCCTTCTCAAGGATGGCAAGGGTCGCAAACCACGCATCAGTAAGGGCTACATATGCCTATTTGTTTGCCTAGTCACGTCGGCAATACACTTGGAACTTGCCACTGATCTCACCACTGAAACGTTCCTGGCTGCGCTGCGGCGCTTCAAATCTCTACGTGGCAGGTGCAGCAAAATCTACAGCGACAACGGCACAAATTTCATCGGTGCAAAACGCTCACTCGCTGAAATGCAAACACTACTGGCGTCACAGCAACACACCAACCTGATCACCCATACCCTGGCGGATGATGGCATCTAATGGGTTTTCATTCCACCACGTGCGCCTCATTGGGGTGGAAAGTGGGAATCGGCAGTTCGATCTGTTAAACTGCATCTTCGGCGAGTCATCGGAAGCTCACATTTGAGCAGATGCGTACCCTACTTGCTCAAGTCAGCGCAGTGGTCAACTCACGACCTCTCTGCTACACACCGTATACTGAGGTCAACTATCTATCGCCAGCTCACTTCTTAATTGGACGTCCATTCAACGCTTTACCTGAGGCTGACTTGGATCACATCCCTGTGGGCCGATTGGGCTACTGGCAGAGCATTCAATCTATGTACCAAGGTTTCTGGAAAAAATGGCATCAGGAGTACCTGACTTCGTTGCAACAGCGTCCGAAATGGACCACGTCAGTCCCAAACATCACGAGCGGGGACGTTGTGCTTGTTAAGGAATCCAACACACCACCGTCTTCATGGAACATCGCAAAGGTTATTGAAACCTATCCAGGAAAGGACGACCTGGTTCGAGCAGTCAGGCTCAAGACCCCATCTGGAGAAATTAGCCGACCAATCACTAAGATTGCTGTAGTGCCCCGTTCAGAAACTATGTTTCAGGGCGGGCCGGGATGTTGAGGAACGCATCCGATATTATTTTGTCATCTTTATATATTAAGTCCATCTCGAAGACAAAAGAAAATTAGGATAGAATGTAAGAGAAGAAAAAACAGCTGTATTCGCTTGCCGCTGCGCCGGCATTATTCAGTACCGAAAAGACAGCGAACCGAACAAGAAATACAAATAAATACATCGTTAACCAAACCTAAAATATGGAAAAAATGCACAAAAAATACCTTTTTGAAGGCGGCGGGCCCAACTGCCAATTGGGAACAAAGCAAACGAAAAAGGGTTGTACATTTGGTACCTGTTCGCGTTCCTTTGGTATTAAATGTTGTTGACAGTTACTTTTTTCGTGACCTGAGGTAGAATACCTATTCAGATCAAATGTTTCCTTTATATTCTCACAAGTGCAGGTAGTCCAATGATGTGGAAAAAAACAGATATTCACGGCGCCGAATGTTTCTTTTGTTCAGTAAAGAAAACTGGAATTGGGAAACACATGAAAATAGTTTACCCGAAACAATCTGGGTTCGGCTTTACAATTCCTGCTCGTCCTTCAGAGGAAATACCGCCTCTAAAACGCCAAAAAGGAGAGGTATCTTCCTCGTCGAATGGAACAACGGATTCAAGCAATAACTATTCAGGAGAATGGAAATTTTGCAATCCTATTTCACAGGAACAATTGAACGATTTGGTGAGGATCCTGGATCTTCCTAAAAATAAATCCGAGCTGCTTGGATCTTTTTTAAAGGATGCCCGTTTATTGAAGGAAGGTATCAAAATAACTCATTTCCGGACGCGTCATTTGGTTCACGCACAATTTTATATGACGAAGGATGACATGTGCGTTTGCCACGACATTTTCGGACTCTTCAAGCAACTTGGTGAAGCGTACGACCCAAAAGATTGGAGGTTATTTGTTGACAGCAGTAAGGAAAGTTTAAAGGCTGTTTTGCTACCCTACACAAAAAAATAGAGGACACAAGATATAATTTTTTTTCGACTTTTCCTGAGTTTTTAAAGTCAAAATTTCGTAAAAAATACCGCACAAAAATCATCATTTTTGCATTTCAATGCTTTATATTTCCCAGACGGTAAGCTGTAATCACAAAGTGTTTGGGCTTAACTTCTAGCTGTTTTAATTATCTTTTCAAAATAGCAAAGTTCTTTACAACCAGACGTAAGATACTAAAGTTATGTGAACTATCGCTACCTCTGAAAAAAAGCTTAAAAAAAATACCAGATTTAAAAAATTCTTCAAAAAAAGTTCTGCCATAGAAAAAAAAAAAAAATATCATCAAGCCATTTCTAAGCCCCAAATCTTTAATAAAAAGTTGGTTTTGTTCCTTGAGGAAAAATCGTGTTGACTAGTGTAATTGTTAACAATGGAGCAATTAAGGGCATTGGTAAAGACCCGTGGCAGACTCAAGGCCATTATCACACGCGCTTTGGCTTGGGTTGAACGGTCTGAATCAACTTCAGCGACAGATGTCACATCACGGATAGAGCTGCTCCAAACTGCTTGGAAGGAGTTCTCACAACTTGGGGATTCCATAGCCCTTCTCGAACAAGTGGTTGGGTATGTGGATCCAGAGGAAGACAACATTATCTACGAGGAGAAATATCTAAAGGCACATGCTATGCTTTTGGAGAGGAAGGAGTTTCTACAAGCAACTATAGCTACAACAAACATCGGCAATGGCAGCAATGGCCTTCATCTACAAAACGACGCAGTACTCAGTCTGCTACAACAACAACAACAGCTATTCGAGCAGTTAGCTGCAAACCAGAACACAACCAACATGTCCGTGCATGCTTATGGTGACGGCGAAGTTAGAGGTACGGCGAATTCGAATTCTGCAGTTGGTGCGGCGCCATCAGTGCAAAGTGAATTGCCGAATTGCAACTACACAGAGTGGCCAGCCTTTCAGGATATCTATGAAAGTACAATTCATAGCAAACAGCATTTGACGAACACACAGAAGTTCCATCATTTGAAAACACTACTGATCGATGAAGCTGCCAACTTGGTACGTCATTTGGCAATTACTGACACTGCTTACAGCACTGCATGGGAGCGTCTAAAAGAAAGGTACAATCGGCCGAGGCATATTGTTAATACGTTTTTGCAACAATTTGTTTGCCAACAACTACTAAAATTGATGCGGCGGTTCTGCGTAAGGTATCTGACGGTGCAAACGAGATTGTTTGTGGTCTGGATGCTGTTAACCAAACGGGACGCGACTGTTGGATCATCTATCTGGCACTGGAGAAACTTGACGCTGACACGAGGCGCAGGTGGATTGAACGCAGTATGGACAAAGACTCACCCACTCTCGACGACTTCTTCAAGTTCTTGGATGATCGTTGCGAGGAATTGGAACTGAGCAAAGGGGAGCTTGTGACCGTCGGCAAAGCAGCTACGCAAGGAGACAAACCAAAACGCTTAACACATTCGATGGTGGCGGTTGAAGGCAGCAACTGCACCAAATGCCATTCGACAGAACACATTCTGTATGGCTGTTCTCAATTTTTGGACATGACAGTTTTGCAACGACGATCTTTTGTTAAAGATAAGGCTTTATGTTACAACTGTATGAAACCTGGTCATTTGAGCAGCAAGTGTAAATCCAAATACACATGCAAACACTGCAAAGGTCATCACCACACCTTACTCCATTCACAAGGTACTACATCGAGCACTATCGGGAGCTTTGCTCAAACTGAGGAGGAGTATGGGAGCAATTCAAATGCTCAATACAACACTGCGGTGACTTCAAGTCACGTTGCCCAGGTAGAAGGTGCATCTTCGGTTGTATGTGCGCAAGGCACTGCAACATCTACACTAACGAATGGATTGAGTAGAAGCACATTACCCACAGCCATGGCTTATGTTCAAAACGCAAAGGGAGAATACATAACCTGTCGGCTCTTATTGGATACAGGCTCAGAACTCTCCTATGTATTGGAACGCTGCATTCACGCTCTTGGCTTGACCCGTTCACTTTCACGCATTATGGTTTCGGGAATATCGTCAGTCAAAGCTGACACCACAAGGGGATGCAGCAAACTCCACATCAAGTCCCGGATTTCTGATGATCATCTGCATGTATACGCCCATATACTTGGCAGTATTTCGTCATCAATGGGAAGGCAAAACATCGACGCATCGGCACTCAAGGTGTTCAATGATCTACAATTGGCTGACACAAACTTCTGCACTAACGCACCGATCGACATTTTATTGGGTAACGAACACGTATGGTCTTCACTTACAGGAAGGAAGATGTATGACAGCAAGGGCAATCTTATCGCCATTTCATCGGCTTTCGGATGGGTTATCACGTCACTCATGACACCCCAAACACGCAACGCAATTACACTTACCACAACCCTCGATATAGAATCGTCGCTCCAGAAGTTTTGGGAGCTGGAGAGCGTCGACTGTACTACTAAACTGGAACCCGAAGATGAACAGGTCGATAAACACTTTCTCGCCACACACACTCGAGATGAAAAGGGGAAGTACATCGTGGAGCTTCCATTCAACACTGCACATCCTGAATTTGGAGACACTCTACGAGGAGCTCTCAACCGTTTCAAATCGGTAGAACGGCGCTAACAACACAATGAGCCGCTACGAATCCAATACATAAAGTTCATGCGAGAATATCAATGTACAAATTCGTATTCTCAGCTTACATTGTGAAAATGTTCCTCCAAATATGGGTCAGCAGCAAGCATCGAGACTTTCAGAGGATCATCTGGAGAGAAGATCCATCGGAACAAATCAAGCACTTTCAACTTTGTACTGTCACATACGGAACCTCATGTGCACCATTCCTAGCAGTTCGTGTATTGGAACATCTGGCTTCGGATGACCGGCACGAATTCCCGAACGCTGCGAAAATCCTATTGGAGGATTTCTACGTTGACAACGTTCTTACTGGAGCAAACAGTGAGGATGAACTGCTAGAAAATCGAAACGAACTCATACAACTAATTTCTTGCGCCAACTTAGAGCTCGGAAAATGGGTATCGAATACCAACTTCATAACAGAGGACTCCGATTCCTCTACCCAACTAACTCAATCGTCACCAGTAAAGGTTCTGGGACTCTACTGGCACCCTGGAAAAGACACTTTAACGTACAATGTGGGTCTATCTGCAAATCCCAGCTGAACAAAACGATAAGTCTTGTCCGACGTATCACGGATATTCGACCCGCTTGGACTCATGGCACCCGTCGTGGTTCAATTCAAGATCCTCTTTCAACGCCTATGGCTACTCAATCTGGACTGGGATGATCCACTCCCAAACAAACTGGCCGACAATTGGCTGAAGTGGCGAGCAGATCTCGACACTTTGCAGCAGTTTCAGTTGCCACGCTTGGTTGTCAACGACGCAGACAACATCGAGTTGCACGGATTCTCCGATGCTTCAATCAAGGCATACGCTGCTGTAGTGTACAGCAGAGTAATACACGACGATGGCTCTATTTCCGTATCGATAGTAGCTGCAAAGACGAGGGTGGCCCCACTCAAGCAACAATCTTTGCCACGCCTGGAACTTTGCGGAGCGCTTCTACTGAGCCAACTTATACGCTCAATTAAGTCTGCATTACGACAGAGAAACACCACTGTCTTTGCATGGTGCGATTTTACAATTGTTCTATCATGGCTTTCATATGCACCAGCTCAGCTGAAGACATTTGTTGGGAACCGCACTTCGGAAATTCTGGACTCCATCCCACGCCATGCTTGGCGTCACGTGGACTCCAAAACAAACTCAGCTGACTGTGCGTCCAGAGGCCTCATGGCTGCCGACCTTATAGACTTTCAGTTATTTTGGACTGGTCCCATGTGGCTACGGGACAGGGATCAATTCATGGTAAAGTTGAACAACTCAAGGTATTACTTATCTCTTTCAGGAAATGGCATACAAAATGAAGGCCAAGCCAATTGCTTGTCCACATTGGCCGAATTACAATCGGTTAACCCGCTGGAGGAACTAGTAGCCCGAGTTTCTTGTTGGCTATGTTGTTCGCTTCATTGAACGCACCAAGCATCCATCTCGGGACAGAAGCTCCACATCTCTGACATTTGAGGAGCTCCATACGGCACGCATTATGTGTTTGCGACAAACACAAACATGCTTCAAAGACGACTACCAACTTCTACTTGCCAAGAAACCATTACGGTGCCGATCTCAACTGGTGAAACTTTCACCAATCATTGACAAGGACAATGTACTCAGGATTGGCGGACGATTGCATCACTCGCAATTGCCCACTGAAGCAAAACACCTAGTTTTGCTGCCAAAACACCATCGCGTCACGAAACTCATCTTGGAACACGAGCACCGAGTCAACCTGCACCCAGGTGTTTCTGCACTATTCGTTATTGTTCGCCAAAGATTCTGGATATTCGGCGCACGTAATCTCATACGCAAAATTACACACGACTGCTTGGCTTGCTTTCGACAAAGACAGCACACATCACAGCAACGAATGGCTGATCTACCCAGCATTCGTATAACGCAGGCACTGCCATTTGTCAACACCGGTTGCGACTATGCTGGGCCAATCCTTCTCAAGGATGGCAAGGGTCGCAAACCACGCATCAGTAAGGGCTACATATGCCTATTTGTTTGCCTAGTCACGTCGGCAATACACTTGGAACTTGCCACTGATCTCACCACTGAAACGTTCCTGGCTGCGCTGCGGCGCTTCAAATCTCTACGTGGCAGGTGCAGCAAAATCTACAGCGACAACGGCACAAATTTCATCGGTGCAAAACGCTCACTCGCTGAAATGCAAACACTACTGGCGTCACAGCAACACACCAACCTGATCACCCATACCCTGGCGGATGATGGCATCTAATGGGTTTTCATTCCACCACGTGCGCCTCATTGGGGTGGAAAGTGGGAATCGGCAGTTCGATCTGTTAAACTGCATCTTCGGCGAGTCATCGGAAGCTCACATTTGAGCAGATGCGTACCCTACTTGCTCAAGTCAGCGCAGTGGTCAACTCACGACCTCTCTGCTACACACCGTATACTGAGGTCAACTATCTATCGCCAGCTCACTTCTTAATTGGACGTCCATTCAACGCTTTACCTGAGGCTGACTTGGATCACATCCCTGTGGGCCGATTGGGCTACTGGCAGAGCATTCAATCTATGTACCAAGGTTTCTGGAAAAAATGGCATCAGGAGTACCTGACTTCGTTGCAACAGCGTCCGAAATGGACCACGTCAGTCCCAAACATCACGAGCGGGGACGTTGTGCTTGTTAAGGAATCCAACACACCACCGTCTTCATGGAACATCGCAAAGGTTATTGAAACCTATCCAGGAAAGGACGACCTGGTTCGAGCAGTCAGGCTCAAGACCCCATCTGGAGAAATTAGCCGACCAATCACTAAGATTGCTGTAGTGCCCCGTTCAGAAACTATGTTTCAGGGCGGGCCGGGATGTTGAGGAACGCATCCGATATTATTTTGTCATCTTTATATATTAAGTCCATCTCGAAGACAAAAGAAAATTAGGATAGAATGTAAGAGAAGAAAAAACAGCTGTATTCGCTTGCCGCTGCGCCGGCATTATTCAGTACCGAAAAGACAGCGAACCGAACAAGAAATACAAATAAATACATTCCACTAAAATCAAGTTACTCAAAAGGGAGTATTCCAGATCAGCGCCAATATGTAGGTTTGCCCGGAGAGATACAGTCTAGCTTGGTTCATGGCGTTTTTAAAGCGTTATATAGTTGTCTTCCATTCGGATGAACGTCCAGGTATGTTACTTCGTTGGTTTGTGGGATGTTGATGTTGTTCAGATATAATGGGGGGCCCGTTTGTCTGTTTAACGTTAAGTATACATGCTTGCACTTTTGCTCATTTACGCGTATGCGCCAGTCTGCTAGCCATTTTTCTAAGGCCACGAGATGAGCTGATAAGTGTTCCGTGGCCCTTGTTGGACACTTGGAGCGACTTAGTATGGCAGTATCATCAGCAAATGTCGAAGTTGTTGTTAGGCTGTTTGTCGGTAGATCTGCTGTGAATATGATATATTGGATGATATTCAGAGAGGAAATCTTTGCATCGTACTGCGAAGCGAAATCCATATTGGTGAGTCAGGATGGCACCGTTGATGTGTAGGTGTTGTTTGATACGATTCAGGAGCAGCTTTTCAAATATCTTTGATAGGCAAGGCAGTAGACTGATAGGTCTATATGATGATGGCTTGGGCTTTTCCGGCTTTATGGATCATTCTGATGACTGATTTCCTCCATTCTTGAGGATAATAGCATCATGCTGTTGAATATTACAGCAAGGAAATACACTGCACAGCTCGGCAATTCTATGATAATTTTAGGGGAGATGAAATCGCGGCCCGGAGCTTTCTTTTGCTTTGAGATTTGGTCTTTAATGACCCTTATTACTTCTCCTGATTGGCATATGATAGGCGGAGTAGCTTCGGGATTGCTGGTTGGTGGGAGCACAAAGCTATTTGTTGCTGGGTGTGGTTTGAAGACGAGCCCACTCTCCTGTTTGTGTACGCAAAGGTGATTCACTCTCGATTGGTAGACAAACGCCTGATTTAGCTTTCCACAGTGAAAATCGTGTGCTAGTTGGGGAGAGTTGCTTCATATAGGATATTTGAGCTTGGTTTTTTTCATCTTCTAGGGCTCCGCGCAGTAGGTGGTTGGCTATTTTTACCCGGGTTGTCGGGTTGATTGTTTGGATCTGTGGGCCAATATGTAGGCTTGCCCGGAGAGATAAAGTCTAGCTTGTTTCGTGGCGTTATTATAGCATTATATAGTTGTCTTCCTTTCGGATTGGTAAGTCTAGGTCCCCAATGGGTTTGCTTGGCATTGTAGTCACCAGCTGCTATAAATCGGTCACCTAGTAGGTCGAAGAATGTTACAAATTCTGTTTCGGAAATGCAGAAGCGCGGTGGGCAGTATACTGCGGCTAGGTTTAGGTAGCCGCTCTGAATTTCAATATGAATTGATGTTGCCTGTAGATAAGGTGTAGCAAATGAAGGCAATGGATAGTGCCTGATGCGATGCATGATCAGAACGCCAGAACCCCCATGTGCCTTACCATCGGGATGATTTGTCGCATAGAAGTTATAGCCATTGAGGTGAAAATAGTTTTTATTTGTTAGGTGAGTCTCTGATATGAGAATGGCGTCAATTTCGTGTTGAGCGAGGACTGTTAGAGCTCGCATTTGTGCTGCGAAATGCCATTTGCATTCCAGAAACATACGCATGTGAGTGACTGGAAACTTGTACCTGATTCTTCAATTTTCTGATGCCGTCTCCATACTGTGCGTTACAGTATTTCACCCTTGCATTTCAGCTTCCATTCTTCCAACTTCTTTATTTCTCCCTGTCGCCCCTATGCTAGACGTCCGCCCTGTGCATTACAGTTCTTCGCCCTACGCATGTGAGTGACTAGGAGCACCATATTAGTTTCATATTCAGTTGGCTTGTTTTTTCTAGTTTCACCGCCGTCACGGGGTCTTGCGCATCATTATTATTAGAATTTTATTTAATTTGTTTATATGTATTTCTTTTCTTGTCTCTTCTCGTGCCCTTTATCTTTCCGTGTCGGCTCTGACTTTTCACTCTTCTGTGTGTGCGCGTACCGCTTCGTATCTCCATTCGATGTTTGACTCGACCCGACCGAGTCCCTCACTCCCTGCTTCCGTCGATCGTATCCACTCTGCGAACCTACTGTCCACGCCGGTCCAGTCACAGCCAACGGCCCGACCGCCATCACGATCGCTCGTACGTCTAACCATTCGATCGTATCGCCCGCTCGGCTTGACGTCAAACCAACCGCAACAACTCGAGCCGTAACCGGTCGAGCCGCCGTCCGTCGCACGAAAAGTTTTCCACGAAATTTTTGGCACACCTTTGTTCGCACTCCCCCATGGCAACTCTTTTGCAATAATTATGCTCATTTCACCACAGTTGATTTGAATATTGCCAAGCCTGTTCTGGCCACTGGGCCATATCATCGCTCCCCTTAATTATTTCCTATTTCACCATTGCACAGTGGCCAAAATTAAAAAATCCATCTACAAATATTTGGCCAAAATTTAAACAGTTCTTCTCCAAATTGTCCAAATTTCTTATTGGCAAACCGGAAATCTAACTGGACTTTCTAAAAATAGAATGCAAAGCGCGAACACGTGTTTAAATTTTCAGCGCAGCGTCAATACAAAAGTGCATTTAAAAGTGGTCAAGCGTTCGCAAGAGTTCTCCTAATTAAATTATTTAAAATGAATTTTAAAGTGGAAGGAATTGTTTCTTTAATAAATTGTTCTTGTAAAATTAATCTGATTGATTAAATTTTTTTTGTGTATTTTAATCGATTAAACCTTTTTTGTGTATTTTGTAAACGTATTTTTCATGTTTAGTTGGAGTTTTAGTTGTGATCCCACAAAATTCCACAATTCGTTTATATGTTACTGTGTTTGTCAGATTCTTAAGGTAAAATTAGCTGCAGAAATTTGCAGATGTGCATGTAATCGTAAATGTACTGACGACGTCTGACGTTTTTCAAGGTTATGTTTTTGCGTATTTTGCTGTTGCTTTGTCTTCGTCTTTCGTGTTTGTAGCTTTCTTACTTACTTATTTGTAACATTCTTATTTATTCATTTCATTGGAATTTACTTTTTAGGCGTTTCTCATAAGTGTGTGTTTGCAAGCCTAAATTTTTTTAATCTATGGTGCACAGAAAATGGAACCAACGCAGGAAATTTGAAAATATGTACAAGAGCACATTGAAAACAACGGTTACATTCCCGAGTTGAGCCAACTATCAAAACGTATTGGGTACATATGTATGTAAAAGAACTGTTACTTTTTGGGATAGTTTTTTTCAATAATTCGGAATTATCAGCTGAAATAACTGGCTTAGATGAATGCCTTATAATACGATGTTCAACATTGCTCCAAGCTATGGCATCAGGGTACAGGAATAATGTTGACAAATTCCGAATATATGCTCTTGACACTGCCAAGAAGTTACTAGATTTGTATGATTGGTACTACTTTCCGCCCACAGTGCAAAAAATATTAATCCATGTTAAAATTGGAGAATTATCAGAAGAAGCTGCGGAATCGCGAAACAAAGATATACAAATATTTAGAAGGCAGCATACCAGGAAAATATCTCGAACTCCAACAAACACGGATTTAATAAACAGACTACTTTTGTCTTCCGATCCTTTTTTTAAAGGACTAAGGAAATTACCATGCATTGTTGTTTCAATCATTCATTCTATTTTTATACCCTTAATCAAAAAAGAGTTAAGGTGTATTTAGATTTGTGGTAAAGAAGGAAACGTTTCGGACCCCATAAAGTATACATATTCTTGATCAGCATCAATAGCCAAGTCGATATAGCCATGTCATTCTGTCCGTCTGTCTGTCTGTCCGTCTTGTTGAGCGCCTAGATCTCAGAGACTATAAGAGCTAGGGCAACTAAATTTCGTTTCCAGACTCATGTGATATCACACTGCTACAAGTGTATTTCAAAATTCTCCCCGGCCCCTTCCGCCCCCACAAAGGATGAAAATCTGTGGCAGGCACAATTTTAAAGATACGATAAGACTAAAAGTATCACAGTATCGTAGAGAAGGCCCATATCTACCAGATTGCCGAATCTAAATCAGATCGGAGCATAATTATAACCAGAATGAAGAAATTAATTTTCAGTTGCTTCCCCCGTCTCATCATGCATGAGACATGTATAATCTACATGTTCGATGTAGAATATACATTGCATATGTATATGTAGATAACAGGTGTAGCAAAATACTGTAATATTTAAAACTTTTTTTTAATTCTAAAAAATCATATGCTCAAAAATGTATATACAGTCGCGTCCCCAGAAGCGACTCACACGTTCCTTCTCGTTTTATTATTATTTTTTATTCACCATTTCACACCCCTCTACTTACACGTACGTATATGTGTTTCCTCCAAATTTCCCGTCCGTATTTTACTTACTTCGAAGTTCGAAGTACTTTGTTGAATAGAAAACAATAAGGAAGCGTTCTGGTTGAAAAATTAAGACCCAAAAGTAAATGTAAGCCGGACCCTGCCTGATTAAATTCATTAATAACAACAAAACAGAGCTCGAAAAAGATGCTCAACCAATTGTTTTTATGCTGTCTGCTCGCGGAAAAGACAGAGAAAAATGAAACCGACGTGCTCTCTCTCTGAACAGAACACGTATTTTTGTTGCTCTCGTGTTTTCGGTCTCGTGCTGAGCGGCGAACGAAGCATAAGTGTTTTCCTACGAAAACAGTCTGAGCGAGAGACTTTCGTTCGGCGCTCAACAACTGAGCATCAGTCACTGAGCAAATCGAGCCAGCTGCATGCACGAAGTGTCTTTTTGTTGTAGTTGCGTTAGGTATTTGTTGTTGCTACTATATATTCCCTCGCAGGCAAAGCGTGGAACATACACACACACATACATTCGCAAAAGACACTTTCGGCTCAACGAAGTGTCTCAAGTGAACGAATGCATAAGGAGAGCGACAAGACACTTTCGTTGGTTGAGCAAAGAGCGAAGAGCGAAAAAACGAAGCGGAAGGGTCTTTTCGATTTTTTAGTTTCTAGTCTCTAGTTTTCACATTCACTTTGCATTTTACTTTGCGTTTCCCCTTTTTAAGGGGAAAAAGCTGGTATCACCTTAAGCTCTTAGGATTACATTACATTGATACTGAACTAAAACAATGGAAACGATCCGCGTTTCGACACTCGGCATTTCTGACGAGGTATCTATCCCATAAGAAAGGACTGATAAAGGCAGGACAGGTCCTGCAAATCCAGTCCAAATCTACATTGATGGGAGTCTACTCTGATGAGCTTAACTCCAGTTCCTGGTTTTCGCTGCCAGAGTGTAGTTTTTCCTAGTGTAGTGTAATTTCTTCATAGTCCTTGTCTGCGGGAAATCATATTAGTCATATCTCTCTATTATAAAAAATAATAATCTATATTTATAAAAATGGAGAGATAAAAATGTAAAGTGCATCACCACGTGTGAACAGCTGGGCAGATTTGGTTTGAATTTGTATTATTATTTTATTCAGTTGCTCGTATTTGCCAGAAGAATGTTTCTACGTAAGAAAAACAATCGATCGCGAAAAAAATGTATATATAGAACAGCTTGGCCGATTTAGCTCTAATTTTATTCAGTTGCTCGTATTTGCCAACATAATGTTTTTACGAAAAGGAAAAACCAACCTACTATTTGTTTCGTTTATGGAAGTAGGCGAATAGCCAATAGTTGAAGATGAGTTACATTATTCATCAATTCAGGTATTTACTTGACTAACGTCTGCTAAGTAGGCGAAGAGGCAATTTTCATAGTCGAAGATTAGTTCTAAACTCCAGATATTATTCATCAATTGAGTTATAATATGCCTGCTTTTAGACGATCAAACCTTGGACGACGTACACATCGTTAAATAAGTAATAGGAATGTCTTTATTTTTTTTGAGGAGATGCTAGTTTGCACCCCACTTCGGCCCCTTTTGTAATTTATAAACATTATTAAAAACCAAAAGAGCCAATCTAAGGCAATAGGAACGTGCAGAAGTAAATGAATGAAGACGTGCCCATATTGCACAGGTCCGCGCACAATTACTACCTCAAATTCGACCAGTAGACTTGAATCGCTCTACTTTTGCAATAGCGTAATAGCCTACTATGATCTTCGCTTCGTTGATATCGGTTTATTGTCTGTCGTATGCCAGCATTGAAATGCATTGAATCAATCGGAAGCACCGGCTGCGCTGGTGGAAAGGTAAAATTTGCCGTTTTGACTCATCCGCCAGAGCCATTGCACTATAGGAAATTTTACCACTTTTGGTGGCAATAATTAATAACTTCCAAACGAAAAAATATTTTTTGGTTTAGTTTTTTGATATTAGTTTATAATAGCAAAATGAAGGTCTTTTGAAAAAGGGGCGTCGCAACTCCTTTTTTAAATTTAGAAATCACATTTTTATTTTTTTGCTCAAAATGTAAAGAAACAAACATTTTGGGATCATGTTGAGAACATCTTTTTTTATTCAAGAGGGCGTGGCACGCCTTAAAAACAACTAAAAACAAGCAAAAATTATTATTTCTGGCCGCTTTTACACAAAAATTGTAATAAAATGTTATAAAAGAAATAACAATTTGTTGTAAGTCATAGGTTTCCTATCACACATTTTGTTAATCCCCATAGAGTTCGTTTTTGAGTTCCATCATCCACGAGAATTCGAGTTGATCTCCAGTCAGCTGATTTTAAACATAATTATAATAATTTTAAACATAATTATGAGTGAAGTTTGTACAGTTCAAACTCATTAACATATTTTACATATCTGTCTGAATCGAACACATTGTAAAGAAAGCACCTAAATTAATGAATTTATAATTTTTTAGCCCTTTTTACAAGATGAAAAATAACTTTTTACAAACATCTGGCACTTTTAACTTTTTTTTTGCGGAACATTAAAGATCAATGTTATGCGGATATAGAAGGTCTAAAAATATATTATTTTAACTAGTTTTGAAAAATGGGTTTTTGGCCAAAAAAAGTGGTCAAATTTCCAATAATCTTCCCGGTAAAGCTAAAAATTTGAAACTTGGAATATAAGATTTTCATATTATTAGTGAGTTTTGAACCAGAACGAAACAAAACAACATCTAACTAAAGCATTCTAAACTACATTCTTTATACATTGATGTAAACTATCTATATTAAATAACGTAGTTTGGTTGCTTTAAATGGAGCTGGTGGACCTTCAAACGTATTTACATCCAGAAACAATAAAACAGCCGACTTTAAAGGGCTACTAAAAAGCCAAGGATGGCCAAACAAATATTTGTTTGATATTTTTATGCAGAATGGACAGTGTAAAAGGAGTAATAATAAAATTATGGTAATATTACAACTTAATTTTGGGGTTAATGCTAAATAAAAGGCATTTCCGCCCAATGTGCATTGTATTCGTTTTTTTATGGAAATACAATCCAATCCAAACATCTAAAACATCCATCCGATATGAAACAAAAACAGAAGGCTTCATGTTCTGAGCAGAAGCAAAAGATTTCTGGTTCCGATATGGATGGTACGAAAAATGTTGGCAAATTTTCAAAATCAATAGAGCAGTTAAAAAAGTATTTAGACGAAACTTTAAATGCTATAAATGATGGCAAAAAGGAAAATTTAAAATTTAAATTTAAAATTAAGGATAGAAAAATTAATGTTGTATTGGAGAAAGGTAGTTGGTATATAAGAAGACGAAATGATTCAATCTATTGATATGTATGATGATGTTTTAAATGAATTAGAATTTGACGTGTTAACTGTAACTAACATCATGAAGAAAAAACATAAGGATAACGTGCCAAAAATGGGAGAAGCTACAAATCAAAGAATTAATGATTTGCCAACGCTTCCAAAAATTCAGGTACCCACATTCGTTGGGGATTCCAAAGATTGGGACCTGTTTTATGAGTTATTTACCGAACTTATTTATATAACATATATAACTTATTCCTACCTTACAATTTAATTACCTTACGATTTCACTTAAGGGAGAGCGAGAAATATAGTTTCTCACTTATTGTTAGGTTCAGGGGAGAATTATGTGACCGCTTAGGAGTTGAATGAAAATAAAAAGAAAATAATTTCCGATCAATTGAAGCGCTTTCTTGAGCTAAAAAATTTAAATGTGGAGTCAGTTAGGCAGTTAAGAAGTCAATGAGAAGTAAGTGAGTCAATTCACATGATAAAATTAAAGGCACAATTATCTGATGAGGTTGATGTAATTTTTGCACATATAGTTATCAGAAAACGAGAAGGAACGTGTGAGTCGCTTCTGGGGACGCGACTCAACTTATACCCGTACTCACTTAGTATATAAATTTTTAAGCATATGATTTTTTAGAATTTTAGAATTAAAAAAAATTTTACATTAGACATTTATTTTCTACATCTGCTATCTACATCTACAATGTATATTTTACATCTAACATGTAGATTCTATATGTACCATTTAGATTTTACATCTCCTCTGCAGGGGTTGCTCGCGCACTGAACGCGGCAGAGTGTGCGAGCGAGAAAGAAAATCAGTATCGTGTCTCATGCATGATGAGACGGGGGAAGCAACTGAAAATTAATTTCTTCATTCTGGCTATAATTATGCTCCGATCTGATTCAGATTCGGCAATCTGGTAGATATGGGCATTCTCTACGATACTGTGATACTTTTAGTTTAATCGTATCTTTAAAATTGTGCCTGCCACAGATTTTCGCCATTTGTGGTGGCGGAAGGGGCCGGGGCAAACTTTTGAAATACACTTTTGGCAGTGTGATATCACATGAGTCTGGAAACCAAATTTGGTTACCCTAACTCTTATAGTCTCGGAGATCCAGGCGACAAACAAGACGGACGGGCGGAAAGACGGAGAGACGGACATGAAAAAAGTGAAAAAGTTAACCCTTGCATGCCGTCGGAACAAGCGTTGTTAGCTACAGCGCGTGTTCAAATAAAATCTTCTAATGGAGAATTTGAAACATTTAGAGCTCAAAAAAGAGTTAAGGGGTATATTAGATTTGTGGTAAAAGTGGATGTGTGTAACGCAAAGAAGGAAACGACCCATAGTGCATATATATTGTTGATCAGCATCAATAGCCGAGTCGATAAAGCCATGTCTGTCTGTCTCAGAGACTATAAGAGCTAGGGTAACCAAACTTGGTTTCCGGACTCATGTGATATCACACTGCTACAAGTGTATTTCAAAATTTCGCCCCGCCCCCTTCCGACCCTACAAAGGACGAAAATCTATGGCAGGCACAATTTTAAAGAGCAACCCCTAGCGGAGGAGATGTATAATCTAAATCGTACATGTAGAATGTACATGTTAGATGTATAATATACATTGTAGATAGCAGATGTAGCAAAAAAAAAATAAAATGTAAAATTTTTTTTTTAATTCTAAAAAATCATAAGGTCAAAAATGTATATACTGACCGAGTACGGGTATAAGTAGAGTCGTGTCCCCAGAAGTCACTCACACGTTCCTTCTCGTTTCAGAAGAATTTGCGCAGATTTTGAAATTACAAAAAATTTGATCTCAAACAGAAATCAGTGGCGTATCGTCCACGGGTAAGTGCATATCAAAGCACAAAGTAAATCTTCAAATTACCTTATCATCTTATCATTGGGTCAGATTTATACGCTACTATTCTACAGAATGGAATTGTTAAAATCAATGAGCTCTTGGGTCAAAAAATTGATTTCGGGAGGATTGTCTCTGGATTTTAAAAATCGAAAGGAAAAGAACCAACTCTTGCAACCACTATCGAATTAAAAGATATGGATCGATATTGGGAATTGGACGAAGAAGAAAAAAATGATATCGAATCTGAATTATGTGAAAACAACTTCATAAGAACAACAAAGAAAGATTCAGATGGGCGATACATTGTGTCAATTCCATTTAAAGAAGATGTCACCTTAGGGGATTCAAGGAAACAAGCAATAGCTCAGTTTATGAATTTGGAGAAAAAATTAGACAGGAATCAAAAACTTAAGGTTGACTACACTAAATTCATGAATGAATTGATATTTAATGGATAAATTCTCCGGTGGAAAAAATTCAAAATTATAAATTGACAACCGTCACTTATGGTACTGCATCTGCTCCATATTTGGCCACCAGAGTTCTTGTGAAAATAGTGGACAAATGCCAGAAAAACAAAATTAGTGAAATAATTAGAAATGATTTCTACATGGATGACCTATTCTATAAAATACGCAAAAATTTAATTCAATTAATTTCAAACGAATTAAGAAAATGGATTTCCAACAATTCGGTGACATTAAAGTTTTTAGTATTGCTGAGAATGAAAGTGTTAAGACTCTGTGACTCAAATGGGAACCCGAAAAAGATTTTTTTAAGTTCAATGTAAGCTGCGGGTCATCCAAAATAACAAATAAAACAAATAACAATAATAGCTAGCAAAAGAAGAGTCAATCCAATTAAAAATAGAAAAACCATCCCTAAACTAGAGCTATGTGCAGCTCATTTGCGTAGTATATTAATTCAAAGAGTAAAAGAATCATTTGACAATATGGTAGAAATCTATGCTTGGAGTGATTCCACTATCACTTTACCATGGATTAAGAGTGGTCAAAGTAAGATCAAATTTATCAGACGAAGAACAGATGACATTCGGAAATTGACGAATACTGAAAGGAATCATGTAAAGTCCGAAGATAATCCAGCTGACTTAGAATCTAGGGGAATTAATTCTAACCAATTGACTGTGATCTTTTGTGGAAATGTCCTAAATGGCTAGCTGAATCAAAGTAGCATTGGGCTCAACAGCAAACTATAGAGGAAGCTGTGCTGATAAACACACATTAATAAATTAAAAAAAGACGATCCTATTTACAAATTATTGGAGAGGCATTCCTGCATTAAAAAACCAAAAAAACTAAACTCACACAATAAGATTTATTAATATAAGAAAAAATAATAAATCATATCCATCATTTAAGCTAGCTAAACGGTTGTTATAAAGAAACAGCAAGAACACCAGTTCCGTTTAGAAATACAGTGACTTAAAAAAAACAAAGAAATAAAGACAAATAACAGAATTTTGTTTTAAAATCCGTTTCTAGACACGGATGGAATACTTCGAGTGGGTGGAAGATTGCAAAACTCCGCCGCCGAATTTGATGTTAAACATTCAATAATTGTAGACAAATGTCACATATCAGTGTTAATAATTAAAAATGCTTTTAAAGAATCCTTACATGGAAGCTGTTCCGAGCAGCCGCTTGCAACAAGCTCTTTGCGCTAGCTGGCGCTCTTACATCGAATGCTTGGAAAGTAGTTATATGTTCAGTAACCCTTCGCCATAAAACAGCAGCTTCATTTTTGGCCATTCGTGCAATGCAACAACTCGCCAGGGATGAGTCTTCGTCGTATCCATTGGGCTCGAAAGTCGTTTTGCGGGACTTCTATGTTGATGACATGAAGCTGACGTGAGGCCGACAAAGAAACCCTTCTAAAGTTTGACGACGGGAGCGACATTACAAAGACTCTTGGGCTCGTATGGGATCCACGAAGGGACAAGTTCTTATTCACCTTTGCACCCAACATCAGTCTTGGCCGACACACAAAGCGGACTGTGCTATCAGTAATCGCACGGTGTTATGATCCCCTCGGTTTAATCGGACCAACGTTGACAAGGGCGAAGATAATTCTTCAGAAGATGTGGAGAAGCAAGTTGGACTGGGACGAGAGCTTGAAGCAGGCTTTGGAGAGTGAGTGGAGCCAATTCTGCCAGGATGTTGCCGAAGTTGATCGTGCTGAGTTTCCTCGCTACGTTCTGCAAGTTGGAGCCAGGTTCGAAGTGCACGCATTTTGTGATGCCAGTCTCGCTGCGTTTGGAACGTGCATTTATACGCGACCCACTTGGTTAGCGAGCTCTTGAGGACAGAAGCGCTCAATTGCAAAGTCTTTTGTTGGTCAGACTCCTCTGGGGTGCTTTCATGGCTGAAGGAAGAGTCTTCGAAATTCAACGTGTTCGTTGCCAACAGGGTCGCTGCCATACAGCAGCTGACGCAGGGAATGTCCCGACCGCGTTGAATCCGGCTGACATAAATTCCAAGGGAGCCGCCACTAGGAACTCTTGCAGTCGTCTCTTTGGATGAAGGGACCGGCATTTCTACAAATAGAGAAGGATAGTTGGCCTAAATCTTGTTTGCCAGAGAGACCTTCCTGAAGTTCGGAAGCGGGCTCTGTTAACTTCGGCTCGAGTGGACATTTCGCGTAATTTCAAGTACATCAACTTGTTTGGAACGATGCAACGAATATTTGGATACGTTTTCAAATTCGTGAAAGGGACTAGCTCACACTCGAGGATGTTCGTGGGGGAACCCACATGCTCCTTCGCATTGTTCAAAGGGCGTCGTTGTCTCCAGAGTATAAGGCTTTGACAAATGAAAGTAAAATCGATTCTTCAAGCAGCATTGCATTGCGGTCTCCTGTTCTGGACTCGTTTGGATTAATTCGCATAGGTGGACGACTTCAACACTCATCGCTTGATTATGATGCTCGCCATCGAATTATTTTAGCTAAGGATCATCCGTTGACCTTAGCCGTCGTTGAGCACTTTCATCCCTGGAGCTGATGGCGTAATCAGAGTTGTCTTTCTTCGTACGTCGACTAGTACTACTCGACGAGCTCTTACCAAGCTCTGCGTCCTTCCCGTGGATGCTGATGCGGAAGTCCCTGATATTCCGCAGGGGGGAGAATGTTCGGAGAAGACGCTAGCAACAAGCTCTTTGCGGTAGCTGGCGCTCTTACATCGAATGCACGCTCGCTCCTACCATCAAACGCTCGCTCACTGATCGTAGATCAAGCCCGAGTGCAGACCGTTGAGACGGCTGAGTAAGTTGCATTGCTCTTGAGAGCGGGGGAGTCCAAGCCGTGAGAACAAACGGAACGGAATAATATAGTCCGACGACCCTTGGAAAATAGTTATGTGTTCAGTAACTCTTCTCCATAAAACACATGGATTGAATTTGTCGCTTGTCGAGAATAAAGCCAACATTTGTTAAGTTTAAACGATTTCGCGATCTGACATTCTTTTTTGGAAATTATTCACAACAGCTCACAACAGAGGCATAAACTTAATTCGTAATTATATCCAAAGAAAGTATTGGATTTTCGGGCTCAAAAATTCGTTAAAGAAATATTTAAGAGAATGCGTAAAGTGCGCAAGATACAGACAAAAGACAGCTCAGCAAATAATCGGCAATTTGCCGAAATAGAGTTACGATGATATAAACCTGCTTACATACTGCAATAGATTATGCAGGTCCTTATTACGTCAAATGGTCAAAAAGTCGTGGGCAAAAGACCTATAAGGAATATATTCTCATTCTCATTCTATCCCTATAAGGGATATATTCTCATTCTTATTCTGAAAACGGAAAGAGTTGCCACCTTTTTCCCCATGAGTTCTTTAGGGAGAAGGTACAACATGGTATCGAGGGCTTCGCTTGGGGTTGTGAGTAGTCCGCCCGTTATGCATAGCTCTGTCATGCGTTGGACACGGCTGAGTTTGCTAAGACAAGTGTTTTTGTCCAGTGCTGGCCACCATACAACCACTCCGTACATAAGGATTGGTCGTATGATGGCGGTATATAGCCACCGGACTATATACGGTGTCATTCCCCATTTGATCCCGATGGTTTTTCTGCAGGTAGAGAGGGCGCTATCCTCTATGCTCAGTTTCCAATCGAGCTTCCTATCGAGGACCAGAACAAGATACTTGGAATTATTGCTAAAAACAAGCGCTTCCCCACAGAGTTTTCGGAGAATCAGTGTCGGAATCTTGTACTTCCTGGTGAAGAGTACTAGTTCCGTTTCTGATGGATTAACACCTAGCCCACATTTGTCTGCCCATTGGGACAGTTTTATGAGAGTGCTTGTCATGCACTCGCATAGCGTCTGTGGAAATTTCCCAGAGAATACTATTGCAACATCATAAGCGTACGCCACCCCCTCTATCTCTCGCAGCAGTTCATTTACTGCAGGGTTCCATAGGAGGGGCGAGAGGACTCTGCCCTGCGGCGTACCTCTGCTGATAAACCTGGTAGAAGTTGACGTGAGGCCTCAACGGTCCTGCACCGAAGGATCTGATCGATGAGACTCACCGTCCGGGAATCAGTCCCCAGGTCCGTCAGTGCACCCGTGATGGCGGTCGGGATGATGTTGTTAAAAGCACCTTCTATGTCAAGAAAGGCCACCAGTGTGTACTCCTTACAGTTCGTCACAAACGGCGGAGGCTCAGCACGTCCACGATAGTCGGCAACAAGAATCGAACTGATATACACCAAGCGAACGAACCATGGCTCTACCCACGGTTCTGCACAAATCGCGGTGTGTCAGCACCTCCGGTAAATAAAATAGTCTTAAGCACCGCACGCAATTACTAAAATTCAGAACTTCCGATCAACAACTCTACCCATTCTACACATTTCGCAATCGACGACCTAGATAAGAAATATCACTTGCGTTAATTCACAATAAGTCAAGCCAGCATAAAATTACCGACCTACCGGTGATAGCTGAGCACCTTCCGCGATGCCGAATTAGCAAAATCAATGCTAAACCCAATTTCCCAACTGCAGCCCGCACCTACTACGATGCAGTCTCAGCAAAACCTTTTCCTGAACACTACCGACCTACTAGCAAATTGTCAACGAAGCACCACGCTTCGACCCACTTACTAGCCCCACAATTATTGTCATAAAATAATCATAAGTTAGCAATAATTAATTATTTCCGGGTCAGGCGCGATCACCAGATGCATAAAAGGGCCAAGATCGGCCGAAAAATCAGGCAGTCCATCAGCCCCAACACAAGACATTGAACTAGGCAGTCCACCAGCCCCAACACAAGGCAGTCCATCAGCCCGAACACAAGACACTGCACTAGGCAGTCCATCAGCCCCATCACAAGACACTGCACTTGACAGTCCCTCAGCTCAAGACAACACAAGACGTAGTCCACCGGCTCACAGGCCAAGTAACAAGATTCGCGAGTAATTCATTGTAAACAAACCCACGAAGAATTAAGTAATAAAAATAACAACGTCAGCAAAAACACCAACCACGATTCTTGAAGTATTTTCGTCAGCAACACAACGCTCCCCCATGTCACCTACCTCTCTTTCGGTCAGACAAGGCCGCTCCGAACCTAAAAGTGCCAGCAATCTGATGCATATCCCAGCCTGAGATAGGTCCTCACAATGTGATCGCGTATAGGGCCGTCTCGGTGGATCTTCTTTTCCGATAGGCGTGCTGAGAATCAGAGATTAGAATGGGCGGAATACTCACCCTGAGATGCAGCCCTAAAAGCCGCTGAATCGTCTTTAAAAGAAAGGACGAAAGACTTTCGGTTCTGAAATCTTTGGGGCCAGTGTGCGAGGGTTTACCTGCCCTGGCTATAAAAACGACCTTGGTCTGAAGCCATGTATCTGGGATTGGTCTGTGAGAGAAGACTCCCTCGTAAATGTGTTTGATCCAATTTATGGCCCTTTGTCCGGCGTGAATCATTTGGGCTGGGATGCTGCCATCTGTTCCCGCAGACTTGAAGCTTCGGAGTTACTTTCGATTTCACTGCAGAACTTACGCCATGAGGCACGTTTGGTTTTCCTAAGTTCCTTGTTATATGTGGTGTAACGAACCATGGTTCTACCCATGGCTCGTTACAAACGACGGAGTGGCGACGCGTCCAAGATGACCGGGAACAAAAATCAAACTGATCTACACAGAGCTGACGAACCATGGCTCTACCCACGGTTCTCCACAAATCGCGGTGTGTCAGCACCTCCGGGAAATAAAATAGTCTTAAGCAACGCACGCAATTACTAAAATTAAGAACTTCCGATCAACAACTCTACCCATTCTGCACATTTCGCAATCGACGACCTAGATAAGAAATATCACTTGCGTTATTTCACAATAAGTCAAGCCAGCATAAAATTACCGACCTACCGGCCCAAACTCAGCTATCACCTTCCGCGATGCCGAGTTAGCAAAACCCATCCGAAATCCAATTTCCCAACTGCAGCCCGCACCTACTACGATGCAGTCTCAGCAAAACCTTTTCCTGAACACTACCGACCTACTAGCAAATTGTCAACGAAGCACCACGCTTCGACCCACTTACTAGCCCCACAATTATTGTCATAAAATAATCATAAGTTAGCATTAATTATTTCCGGGCCAGGCGCGATCACCAGATGCATAAAAGGGCCAAGATCGGCCGAAAAATCAGGCAGTCCATCAGCCCGAACAAAAGACATTGCACTAGGCAGTCCACCAGCCCCAACACAAGGCAGTGCATCAGCCCGAACAAAAGACATTGCACTAGGCAATCCACCAGCCCCAACACAAGGCAGTCCACCAGCCCCAAGACAAGGCATTCCATCAGCCCGAACACAAGACACTGCACTAGGCAGTCCCTCAGTCACACACCCAAGACACTGCACTAGACAGTCCCTCAGCTCAAGACAACACAAGACCCAGTCCACCGGCTCCGAGGCCAAGTAACAAGATCCGCGAGTTAAGTCATTGTAAACAAACAAAAATTAAATAATAAAATAACAACGCCAACAAAAACAACCAACCACGATTTCTCAAAGTATTTTCGTCAGCAACACCACGCTTCCCCCTGTCACCTACCTCTCTTTCAGTCAGACAAGGCCGCTTCGAACCTGAGAGTACCAGCAATCTACAAATTTTCCTTGTAGAGAACCTTGGACAGACTGATGCATATCCCAGCCTGAGATAGGTCCTCACAGTGGTCTGAGTAACGAGTCCAGTTTGTCCGCCTGAGGTTCCGGAATTGGACTGGGCTCGGTATAGAGAATGAGAAAACAGTTTCCACGTACCTGTGGTCCGAGAAGGAGTGTAAAAGGTACTATGTTATTCTGTATCGTGTGTAAGGCAAGTGTGAGGTCCAGGACCTCCTCGCGATTTTTAATAATAAAGGTGGGATCGTTCCCCCGGTTTAATATGACCATCTGATTGGTCAGTATATAGCTGAAAAGGGATTCACCCAGTTCATTGGTGTCAGTGCTTCCCCACTGACTGTGGTGTGCGTCGCATCCCACAATTAGGCCGATGTCCTTGGCCTCGCAGTCTGCGATGAGAGCCCTTAGGGGCGCGTTTGAAGGAGGGTCGGGTTTGTCGTGACCCATGTATGTGGAGCACATCCTCAGTGTGCTCTCCTGGCCTTCGAGGTTCACTGCTGTGTGGTCTTCGTTTCTGAAATTTGGGATCAAAAATAAGTGTAACTCTCGTTTTGCAAGAGTGCAGGTACGGTTTTTACCTGTGTTGTCAGCTACGTATAGCTTTTAGTCTTGAGTCCCCAGACCGGAGACCCTGTTTCCGAGGATCCAGGGCTCTTGAATGAGGACTAAGTCGGCTCCACCCTTGGCAAGGTGGAGCAGTAGGGCAGCGCATGCTGCCTTACAATGATGGAGGTTTATCCGCAGGAGTGTCAGGGACATTCCTGAGACTCACCTCTACCATTGTGTCGTCGGCATCGCTCTCGGTGGACTCCGTGTCCTCTCCGACATCGATGCGTCCAAGACCCCAGGCTAGGTCGCTTGCATCCGACTCGAAGCGGTCCAAGATGTCGTCCGACATCTCAGACGCTACGTCGCAGGTTTGCCTTTCCGCTTCCGGGACCTCAGGGCTTCCGGGCTGCTCGAGATCTGTCTGGATCTCGGCTTACATGCCCTTAGAGTCGGATTTGTAGGGGGCTGTGGTCATCTTCCGGTAGCAATAGTTCACTACTCCGTCCGACTTCTTCAGCAGTACGACTCCTCATTGAGCACGAGGATTATCTGGCGCCTCTGTCCAGTAACCTCATCCACCTTCCAATCGGCTGTAGGAAGGTGGGGGTTGCATACCTGCAGAACCTTCAGGATCTTCTTCGCCTCTGCAGACTTCACCGAGACCCACGCTCTGGCCCTCGGTTTGCTGTAGATGTCTTCCCATTTGACGGCCTCCAGTTTGTCCCCTGGGTAGACCTCCGTGAGCGCCGCCACTGCCTTCGTGTAGAGGGCCGCCGAGCGAGCATCTTGGCAGGCGATGGCTTTCACCGTGCCTTGATGCCACCCGGCGTCCTCACATTTAGACGGTGGCCCGCCATTCTCCGCGAGCTCCTCCAGAAATCTGTCTTGGAGTTCTGCATCGACCAGATGCCATTTGTCCTTGGCGCCCCTATTCAGGGCGCCAATTAGGATCTTGCCCCTCGCCACCTTCGTAAACGATCTGTTCGCAGAATGGTTTTTCGCCTGGGCGTGGCCTGGCTATTGAGCGGGATAATCCGCTGAGCGCTGCCGCTTGGCAGCTTGGCTTCGCCCTTTCCAACTTTGGCTGCCTGGAAATTCGGGATAATTGAGCTGGCCCATAGCCTCTGCTCCTTCCCCTTCACCGACGACTTGAAGTCAGGGTCGTCGTCCTACCTGTCTTGGTAGGACGGTAATAAAGCTTTATATTTTTCAATTTGATCCAATTTCTAAGCTTTTCAGAATGGCCAGATGAAAGGTAATTAAGTTATGTAAAAATAAACTTATCGGAAAAAATAGCTTGGTTTGATGAGTAACAATAAGAATCTAGTGGAATTATGCCAAGAGAAATAAATAAACTTCAAATACTACGTCATACAAAGAATTATAAGAACATCATTTAATAAATTTTAAAAAAAATTAAGATATTCCAATTTTACTTGGATTTAATCAGTACTAAAGTGTTGCTGCATTGCCGTTATTTATATTAAAATAAAAAAAATTAAATATGCACATATAATTATTTAGTATTGTTCACAATGAGGATGGTGCTGGTGGGGCAACAGCTCTTTGGGCATTCCAGCCACACCACTGTTAGCAATCCAGCTACGCAAGCTATTGCCCTCGCTCTCACGCTTATGAGCGTTTTTCCCCCCGGTGACGCGCTCTCGCACGCTCAGACTCACCACGCTCACGCACCCGCTGCCGACAGCCGCCGGCAGCTGACTTCGACTTAGAATTATTGCGCTTCTACACTCTAAGCAAACCGGCTTTGCACGCGATCTCCCTGTACGCTTTTCGAATAAAGAAGCAATCGAGGAACTTGGACTCCACCGCCTTTTATCTTGGGACTATCTGTGGGACAGGTGTGGGATACCATTCGCTCAAACATTGGTCCTTCGAGCCGGATTTTCCCCGTCGCCTTCCCTATAAGGAATCCAGCCTTCGAGCATCGGCGCTTCGACATCACCACCAGAGGATCCTAAGATAAGTACGACTTTCGTGTGCCACAAATCCCTTCCATTCGCGATTTGTGTTTCCAATTTCCGCAAAGTCCGAGTTCCGCAATATAGGTACATATGTATATATATTCTTGTATATGTACTTATTTCTTCTTTCTGTGCCATCCGTTTTCCGTGTCGCTTCGTTTTTTTCGACACCGCCATATTATCGGCGATTGCGGCCGTTCTTCGTTCCTTTAACTCCAACTACCAGTGCTACGGTAGTTTTTCAATTCCGTTTTGTCTGTGCCTTAATTGTGAAAATAATTAAAAAGATAAATATTTAGCAAGTGCATTCCAGCTTACAAAAACAACTCCGCAGCTGCTCTGTAAATATTCAAGGTCCATATACCTACATCCATACATACGCACATTCTGCAAGTGCATTTTATACAATACCCACCCCTATTCCCACAGGCCACCATCCACCATCCATTTCGGGGATGGTCCGTAAGGTTTTGCCGTTCCGAAAATTTCCCAGTTATTCCACCATCCATCTGGGATGTTCCTAATTCGCACGTTTCTGTGCCGTATATTTTCGATAAAATGGTAAAAACAAAACAACAAAACCCATTCGCACCCGAGCAAGCAAACAAAAATTATCAATTAAAAATGGAAAAGGCAGAAAATGGCGGTGGTAAGTTTAATAGATGTATTTTTAATTTATAACAATATCATTAATACTACATAACAATGCAGCAAACAAAAGAACAGCTGGTGGCAGGTTGAAGTGGTCTGCCGAGATGGAGAACCTGCTTATAGATGTCTGGCAGGAGAAGACATATATTCGCGGACCACGGAAGAATTCCCATATATATATGCAGATGGCCCATTCCAAGAAGGAGGCTGGGCTGACATGGAGTGGCCAGAAGTTCGATCGAAAATTTGACGAAAAAATACAAGTTATTTATTTATTTATATTGTAAACAAAAAATTGTCAAGAGTACTAATATTCATATTTTGCATGACGGAAAAAAATAGAATTGGACCAAGCGGGGGTGCTCCATCGGGATGGCAGCATTATGATAAGCTAAACTCGTTCCTTGGATCATTTCGTATAAACAATGTTGACCAAAATACATTAGACAACCACAGTAAGTTAAATAAATTTTGTGTTCTTTAAAATATATTAATAAAGACGTTGATTTGCAGACATTGACGAATACTTTTTAGAGTCTGTCGAGGTAGACCCTGACGGCTCAAACTGCAGTTCAAGCATAGTTTCTGCGGCCAGTGCGCCCCCGAAGAAGCGCGCAAAACAGGACGCCCAGACAGAGCATTGCACGGGAAAGGCTGGACATACAAAAAGCCCAGCAAAAAACAGATGACACACGGACAGATGTACTCCAGCAAATGGCGAGCAGCAACGATACATTTCAAAGTGAACTGCTGCAATTTCTTCGAGAGTCCAAGACCAACTAATTCCTAATATATTTATTACTACTTATAATGAAAATTTACATAAGAAACAAGAATATAAACATGCAGTTTTAAAAATTTGATTAATTGTTTCGATTTAAGCAATATGTTGCAATGGCTGATCTTACTCGTTCTGCAGACTGATTAAAATCCGCACAAGTGTTGCTTGTATCTGGTTTTTCCTGTAGCTCATTTGTATTCGTAGAACAATTGTCATTAATTGAACTGTTGTGCACATTCAAAATATTTTGTAATATACAACAAGTCATTATAATTGCGCTATTATTTTTGGTGTGGCTATCCAAACCTTTGCCAATGAATCGAAATCTGGCCTTCAAGTGGCCAAACGCGTTTTCTACTACTCTCCTAGCTTTCGAAAGGTTATAATTAAATGTTCGCTGTTCCTCAGAAGCGGCTAAGGAAAATGGGTATGGCTTCATTAGTTTTTTAGAGAACCTGAAGGCCGAGTCCCCGATCAACATTACTGGAACCTGCACTCCGCAAATTTTCTTCGATTTTCATCGAGCAATGCGCAAGCTTCGACCCGTTGTGCAAGGCTCGACTTTTGGTAAATAGTAGAGTCGTTGCATCTTCCCACAGAGCCGATGCTCACATAAGTAAATCTATATCTGAAGTAAATTGAAATGAAATACATTTAGAAGACTATAAACCACTTAATAAATACATCTTTATACTTACCTATAATCCACAAGGGAAAATCACACCGTTGAGTACCATCCCTTATAATTATGGTGGTCGATTGCCTCATCTGCTGGTGGCTTTATTTTAATATGACATCCATCTAGAACACATACATATTAAGTGTATATGAAAATGTATGAACATTTTGATTGATTTCTTACCAATGGAACCTAGGCACTGAGGAAAACCAATTCCTTCAAACCCCTGGACACACTCATCAATTTTTTCTGATGTTAGGTAGTTGGGGGACAAATACTCGTCCGCAAACTGATTAATTATAGCTCCGCGAAATTCATGAAGAATTTTGCACACCATGTTGGATGAAACTCCGAACAGCCTACCAACTACTCGGTATTCAGAAGAAGATCCCAATGTGTATAAGGCAATTGCAATACGTTTTTCCAACGGAATTGCCAGTTGGTGTCTTTTTTCTGAAGAATTTCAAGCCGGCTGACCAATAAACAAAAAGTGGGCTTCTCCATTCTGAAGCTTTCGTTGAAGAACTCGTCGTTGTTATCCAGAACATCCTTCTCCTAAAAAGTCCCATACCGCTTCTAAAACACATAAGATATACTTGTACATACAATTTAGGATTGGATTACAATTATTACTTACAACCATGCAGGGTGTGCATGGTTGACATTTTTGTATTAAACAAATTCAGCATTGCAATGAACTCTTCCTCCTCGAAATCATCTATATTGCTTTGCTTTCTGTCCAACGCCACTAACAATTTTTGCAACAACATGTCCTGTTGTTGAACCACGGCGTAAACAATTGTCAAATAGTCCATATTAAATTTAAATAAAGTCACAATCAAGAGCACAATGTTGTCATCAGCTGTTTTCCATGGATGGTGGATGGTGCCAGTGGGAATCGAAGTTTCACATTTGTCGAAAATTCCCACCGTTCCTCATAGATGTGCTGTGTGGGAAAAGGCTATAAGGCACGGCGCATTGTCCGTACTTATTTGACCCTTTACATTGCCAATTGTCAAATTGGTGTGTCGGGAGTTAGAGGTGGCGCAATCCAAAAACTATCGGTATTGTAACGGAATCTTGCGTTCGACCAAAAATAAATAAATAAAAGATAAAAATAAAACCTTACACTCGTCTTACAATTTCGAAACAGACACACCGGCACTACTAGAAATAAATTTAACGATCCACGATTTATAATTTAAACCTTTTCGTCATCTTTTTTGGATTTTTTCTGTTTTCCTTCGGTATTTCTCCTGATAGTTTTCCAGCGCCCACTCCGCAGTCATATTCTTGACTGCAGCTTCCGGTAACGCTTACGGCGACTAGGTTTACCTGCACTTTGTCGATCCAAACCGACATATAGAGAAAACTATCGTCCATTCCAGTCAGCTATCGAGGATATAAATGCCATTCCGTCCGCCGTCAATCCGCAAATAACCCAGTTCTGATCACGACTGCGTCAAAGAGGTAAACGGAGGAGTCCGCACTAACAGTTTTTGCAAAATATTGCCAAAATCAGTGTGACCGTTCCTCTCCTCGGCTCAGCGCAATATAAGTCACTCATTGTTTGAGAAATTTCACTTAACGGTGATCTCAAACAATCCGAGTCGACCCGACTATTGATTTCCAACAAGCTCGAGGCCTTTTTCCTGGCAGCCTTCCATAAGCGGGTTATATTTTCGAACAAAAATCTGTTTCCTGGCGTCTTTCCGTTTGAATTGTCTGGACGTTGATATGCAATGACTGCACCATGAAGTGGCCCATGCGACACCACGTCAAAGCCTGTTACGCGCGGAACCGCAGCCCTCCTACCGCCCAACCGACCGAGGGGCGCTGCCGCATGACGCGCGACGCGTGTTACCGAACCGATCGCGAGCATGCAGGAAAGATAGGTGTTACACTAAAATTTGAGGAAAATTAGAACTAAACACAACTCAAAGAGCTAAACATGCACAGATAGCTAAAAAATAGTACTAATTAAGGGAAAGGTTAGTTAGTATTAGTGATTTAAGAAGAGGAAGGGAATTAGTAGTGGATATTATGTGGTAGAGGGAATTGAAGTCCGAGCATAGGACCCTAAATGGTTCGTGCAAGGAATAATTCGATCTACAAAGCGGAAGGAACAACGGAATTAAGTTTCTAGTAGATCTAACAGGAATCGTAAAGTTTATGCGGCTCAACAAGTCAGGGCTATCTACGTCACCCTTGATCAGGTTGTGCACAAAAATCACACCAAGCATTTTCCTTCGACTAACTAAGGTTGGAAGGTTTATTAAAAGCAATCTACGAGGGCAAGATGGCAGTCACACATCTGCATCCCAGTTAAGGCCACGCAGAGCAAAAAGTAAAAAGTTTTTCTTTTGACCACCTCTTTATAAACCCAAGCACACCCATGGCCTTATTTACCATGGTGGAAATGAGTAACTTTGGGTCTAATTTAACACCAAGATCATCAACCAAGGTAATTCTCTCAAGAGAACCACCGCAGAGGCTATAAGAAGCCAAAAGGTGGCTGAAGCGATGAAATGTCATTACTTTGCATTTCGAGGCATTTAGGGGAGGCAGGTCACAAGGACAGTTCCGCCACCGGAACTACGCCGACACAAAAAATCAAGTCACCCCTCACTCCGATCTCGGAAAGTAGTAGCACTGCTGCCAGGACAAAATCGGCTGTTTCCTTCTCCCGTGTCCCTAAAGTTTCCAACTCTGTCACAAAAGGACCCGAAAGTTTTGTTTGTCAGTACCCCCGTCAGCTCTCGCCACTACACTGACTCAATTCGCCACCTCTGTCGCTCGGACCAAACTGGTCGCCGCCATTGGCCGCCTGTCCCACCTTTCAGAGCGCATCTCCGCCGCACCATCCGTCGCTCTTGCCGAAGTCCGTCGAGGACAAATCCTCACTATGTGGGCGGAAGTCCTTTGGCCCACATTCCGGGATCTGTTCACTGCGGTCGTGATTAATAATCCAAAATTATCTCCGGGAGAGAAATTGTACTACCTCACCGAGAAGACCAGGGGCGATCCAAATACCATCGTAGAAAAATCCCCCCTCACCAATGACGGTTTCGAGTCCGCATGGTTGGCTCTCTGCAGCCTATATGAAAATAATCGGCTTCTGGTGACCAACCAAATTAACATTGTCCGTACTTATTTGACCCTTTACATTGCCAATTGTCAAATTGCGTGTCGGGAGTTAGAGGTGGCGCAATCCAAAAACTATCGGTTTTTTAACGAAATTTTGGGTTCGACCAAAAATAAATAAATAAAAGATAAAAATAAAACCTTACACTCGTCTTACAATTTCGAAACAGACACACCAGCGGCACTACTAGAAATAAATTTAACGATCCACGATTTATAATTTAAACCTTTTCGTCATCTTTTTGGATTTTTTTTCTGTTTTCCTTCGGTATTTCTCCTGATAGTTTTCCAGCGCCCACTCCGCAGTCATATTCTTGACTGCAGCTTCCGGTAACGCTTACGGCGACTAGGTTTACCTGCACTTTGTCGATCCAAACCGACATATAGAGAAAACTATCGTCCATTCCAGTCAGCTATCGAGGATATAAATGCCATTCCGTCCGCCGTCAATCCGCAAATAACCCAGTTCTGATCACGACTGCGTCAAAGAGGTAAACGGAGGAGTCCGCACTAACAGTTTTTGCAAAATATTGCCAAAATCAGTGTGACCGTTCCTCTCCTCGGCTCAGCGCAATATAAGTCACTCATTGTTTGAGAAATTTCACTTAACGGTGATCTCAAACAATCCGAGTCGACCCGACTATTGATTTCCAACAAGCTCGAGGCCTTTTTCCTGGCAGCCTTCCATAAGCGGGTTATATTTTCGAACAAAAATCTGTTTCCTGGCGTCTTTCCGTTTGAATTGTCTGGACGTTGATATGCAATGACTGCACCATGAAGTGGCCCATGCGACAAAGCCTATGTTATCCCCGAATTAGCAAAGAATCTTCCGTTGGCTCCTATCTCGCCAAGTTTATTGAAAGATTTGCCGAGTCTTCCATTGGCGGATCCGACGTTTTTCGAGAACTCACCAAGCGATGTCCTGATTGGAGCCGATATTCTTCCATCCGTAATGTTAGACGGCTTACAAACCAACATATGTGGCTCTCTCCTCGGGCAAGAAACCATTTTTGGTTGGGTGCTCACTGATCCCGTGTCCAATACGGCGAGCCATCAAGTTGCATCCTTTTCAAGTCAAATTTCCAGAGTAGCTTCCAATGTCCCAAATGTGCCCGTCATCCGTTCCAAGCTCACTTCTAATGCTTCTTCGACTTTTTCATTTCTCCCTAGCCTTCCACATACAGACGTGGCTTCTCGATCCTGTTTCGACCGCAACGTGGAGAGCAGACTTTCCCGAGGTACAAAGTCCTACCAATGCCGAGTCTGCTCTGAAATCCATCCTCTACGGAAATGACGCCGCTTTCTCCGCCTGGATTCCGAAAGGAGGCTCCAATCTGTCCTCCACTTCAGGTACTGCACTAATTGCCTGGCTCACCGACACTACGGCCAGGATTGCCGAAGCGGTGATCGGTGTAAGGTGTGTAACCGGAGCCACCACACGTTACTCCACCTTCCCGAGTCTCGGCACCCATCTGGCTCCTCTGCGGCACCGCCGCCTTCATCTTCAGCATACAGCGCCGATGTGTGCCCTCGTCTTCTTGTGAGCCGCCCCGTCATACGAATCCCGGATCCATCAGCAACCTCCTTGCTTCAAAATCGGAGCATATAGGGTCTTTGCAATCCTGCAAAGGGGGGGAAGGCGTGAGGAAGGCGCTGGCAGGACAACAGCTCTGTGAGCATTCCAGCTAGCAATCCAGCCTACAGCCGCCGGCAGCTGACTTCGACTTAGAATTATTGTGTATGAAGACTACTTTCAACTTTCCATGTAAACCTGGAATAACTTTGATATTTGTGAACCGATTTGAATATACGTATGTCTTTTTCTTTAATTTGGTCCTTTTTTCCGACTAGTTTTAGAAAACAAAATCAATAAAGTTTATTGGACAGAGTAAAATGTACCTTTCTTACAGCGTTTTTTATCATCTCGGGCGGTATAGCGTTGATTCCAGCATGAATATTTGTCATGAGCTCGTCCATGGTATTAAGATTGCTGGCGTAAACTTTTTTTTTCAAATAACCCAAGAAAAATAAGTGCGGATGGTTCTGGGTGGCTTTTTAATATTTCCATTTTTGGATACCATTTTGGATACCATTTTTGAATACACATACACCCATACACTTGTAAAACATGTTTTACTTTGTCCAATATACAAATAGGCTCACAAATGCCGAAGTTATTCACTATTTACATGTTTACACTAAAAGTTAGCGCAAGTCTATGGGTGTATGTATTCAAAACCAACAAATTTATTTTATTTCTTTAAATTTGTTTTATTGTCAGACAAGGTCGAAGTATACAAATCGGTTTTTAATTATATTTGTCCAACATTTAAATTAAAAAGTTGACTTTACATAAGTAAAACATATTGAAGTATTGTTTTTTTTTTTGAGAAAATTTAGTATTGATCATACAATGCGTTTAAAGAAAGTAAAGTTGATTTTCTAAACTAGATGATGGTGACCGATTAATACTTTCGGCTACAAGAAATGCCAATTTGTGAGCGTATTGACACACGGAAGGTACACGACAAGTCCCAGAATAATTATAATACATGTGGGTCATTTTGTAGGCCAAAATTTGCAGTTTATCGGCACTTAGTCCCATGTTATCGTGTATAACATTGTAGTTAGTAGGAGATACCGTTCCCTGACGCACAGCCTGCGACACTAAAAAGAAGTCATATCGCTCAGGAAGCGTTATGACATCATCGACTACTGTACCTGGCACGGGATTTCGTTTGTTGGCAAAGTACCGAGTATTAATCCGCTTAGCTACAACAATAAATGTCATTCTACAGCCGTCTTCGTTGCCTGCAGATTTATAAATCTCATCTAGTTTAGTTTTCAAAAACTTCACTTCAGTGTTGACAACTTGATGAAGTTGACCATCACCCACACCATCACGGAAGAACAGAATTCGTTCTGGTAAAGTACCGTGATGATCCCGGAACACTTTTAGGGCACGTGTCATATTCATTGACATCTGATCCGACAACTCCTGGCCTTTCATGTGTTCGGTTACTGAAGAATAGTAGCGGGTTGATGATTTCATGTCCATCGTAGCCACAAGAGCACCGTACGACTTGTTTTTGTTCTTTGACGAATGACACACATCAAACCCAACGGTCATTAATCCGCGAATAGGTAACTCTATCATCCAGGGCGCGCCCATCAGTTTGGCGTTCATCTGAATAACCACTTTTGTGGCTATGGACATGAGGCCACTCGATTTCTCTTTTCTTGGAGCAATGGTTTTCAGAGTAACAACTTGTGATGGTACCGGCCTATCAACACAAGTGCGCTTTTTAATACAGCTATACCTGTTTATGATGGGAACCAATTAATAACCACATTTTATGAAATCAATTTACCCATACTTCTCTTCGTCTTTTGGAGCCTTAAGAACGAGCATTATAATTTGTGGATCTTTGGCTACTGCATTATCGATCGATTGTGAGTATGTCCCATTGCGATCATCAGGGATTTTATCGCTGAAATGAAATACGGAACTAAATGTATTCCTATTTATAATAATATATAGCTTTAATTAATACGTACTATCGAGGCTCGGAAATAATCATTCTCATCCCACTGGCAGCTAGGATGCAGAGCTTGACGAACTCTTCAGTTTCCCGGAAACTACGCTGTGGAGTTATCACATACCACCTCTTAATATCCACATGCGAGTACATTGAGTTTTTTCGGAATTCTTGAGTCCAATCAGCTCGGCTATCGCATAAGAAACGCTTCTGATTACCAAAAACAATGTTCTCAGGAGGTAAAACGCGTGCTGGGATTTCCACCAAAGCTGAATCAAGTTCAATATTCCACGCTTTTAACACATCCATGCTCTCTTTCGACGATTGCAAGCGCTGGTTTAAAACCCGCAGACGTTCTACACGACGATCCGGAGTTAATCTGGTATACTCGCTCATTGCTTTCATCAATCTAATTTAAGAATATTTAAGAAAACAATAATGTTAACATCACAAGTTGTGATCAGCATTAAAGACATACTGAAAATTTGCACGCATGGCATCAGTCACTCCAGTAGCTCGAGCCAATTCAGGAACAAGCATAATAAGCTGATCCGTGCCTCCACGAATGTTTTTCTCCGTAGGTCGTGACACTACCAATGGCTGCTTATGGTCACGAATTGTGATATTATATCTCTAAAAAATATAAATGGTAGAATAGTAATTTTATAGTAGTAGTAGTTTGTTGAGCTATTAAGCTTTTTCAGTAGCGTTATTTTGCGAGGTATTAAAGAGACGATGATTATTCAGTTCATATTTTCACAGTTAATATATATATATATATATACATTTTGCAGCAGAAGATAGGTGGCTAGGGCCTGCCAGGAAATGTGTCGCCAGAATATATGTCGCTATGCCTGCAGATTTGCTAGCGAGAGTTTACGATGGGTCGACTGAAGGCGCGGGGCTGTTTCAAGACTGTTGAAAGCGATATATTTGTGATATGAGCGTTTAGAACTTGTGGCAGGCAGGTCAGGCAGGTTACCAGACAGCAAAACGTTTAACTACGGTGATGATCGAATTTGAAGTGTCTTCTGCTTTCTCTGACGAGCCTCCCCCACAGCGGCTGACGAACGCCGACAGAGAGCAAAGCACCAGTTAGAGCATAAGCAAAGGCAAACAAAACGGTGAGAGAGAGACGTTACGCTTCGATGGATGGGATGAGTTGGTGAGTCCATCGACCTTTAGGGGACGTATCCAGGTGGTAGGTGGTACTCAAACCCGCTATCACGTGGGCAGCATCGTCCGAGACTGTTCGGAAGGCACTGACTATTCGAAGTGAAGAGAGTCGGTGAGTGGCTGCCAGGCCTCTGGTGTAGCTCGCTGTCTGGAGGGCCTTTGTCCAGATTGGCGCTGCGTAAATTTTTATTTCTATACCCGTACTCAGTCAGTATATACATTTTGGAGCATGATTTTTTAGAATTTTAGAATTAAAAAAAATTTTACATTTTACATTTTTATTGCGACATCTGTTATCTACATCTACATGTACAATGTATATTATACATCTAACATATAGATTGTACATGTTCCATTTATATTCTACATCTCCTCCGCACTGAACGCGGCAGAGTGTGCGAGCGAGAAAGAGATAGAGTAGCGTGTCACTTGCAGGAGGGGGCGGGGGAAGCAATTGTAAATTAATTTCGTCATTCTGGCTATAATTATTATCCGATCTGATTCAGATTCGACGATCTGGTAGATATGGGCATTCTCTACCATACTCCGTTTTATCTTATCCTTAAAATTGTGCCTGCCACAGATTTTCGTCCTTTGTGCGGGCGGAAGGGGGCGGGCGAAATTTTGAAATACACTTGTAGGGATATCACATGAGTCTGGAAACCAAATTTGGTTGCGGTAGCTCTTATAGTCTCTGAGATCTAGGCGCTCATCGAGACAGACAGACAGACAGACAGACAGACAGACATGGCTATATCGACTCGGCTATTGATGCCGATCAAGAATATATATACTTTATGGGGTGAGTATATATATTATGGGTACTTATGGGTATTTCCTTCTCTGCGTTAATTACATCCACTTTTACCACAAATCTAATATACCCCATAACTCTTTTTTGAGTACGGGTATAAAAATGTCCTGTGTCCTCTATTTTTTGTGTATAGGTGCATTAATTGATCAGTGATCAATCAGCTCTCACTGCGTTCGGACGTGTTTTCACTATGTCTTTTTATCATTGCTCGGAATGCAATTCGGACGTCACTGCCGCTCAGCTTCGTTGCTTTGATGCTGTTCGGTGTTCTTCCATATGTCGACGTGCGTTTCATTTGACGTGCATTGATCTGCACTCAGATGCCGTAAAAATGCTAATAAATTTGCCTAACCTATTATGGCAGTGTGATAACTGTGTGGTTTCTAATGACTCGCATTCGAAAATTGACGAGATTAATGACAAGGTTCTGAAGCTTGAAAGCCTTTATTGGGATCTCAAGTCGAACTTACAGGGCCTTTCCGTCAATCCTAAGCGGGTGAAGCCTACTAGGAAAGAGGCCAACAAGCCCATGCCAGCGGCTGACTTGTTGTCTCCGCGAATAGTGGCCACCACCTCGACGGCGGTCATTGAACCGGTATCAGCTGCTGCTCTACCATTGGATTTGGATGGCTTTGTCACGGTCAGAAAGAAGGAGAGGAAGAATAGAAACAAAAACACTGAGCGTTTTGCTGGTATTGCTCCAAGCTGCGAGCAGCTAAACGTTATGCAGAGTAGCAAATACATGCATATCGGTAAATTCTCTACCGCGACGGAGCCAGAGGCGGTGGCAAAATTTGTTGCCGAACAACTGAAGGTGCCGGTAGCGAAAATTTATTGTGTGAAGCTTCGCTAAAGTTTGTCAACTTCAAACTTGGGTCCCTGAGGATCTATTTGCTGCTGTCTTTGATGACAAGTTTTGGCCTGTATCGGTAAGGGTTTCCCGCTTTGTACGTAGGCAGAGACCGGACGCTGACCTGACGACAGTAGATCTCTGCGCTATCGTACCGTTGCGGACGTCCACGCCAACTCAGGAAGGTCCAGTTCCGTCAACTTCAAAAAACCCCCAATGAGCGGCGCCTCTGGGTTCATGATCGCCGCTTTCCAACAGAACATTATACCTGCACTTGTTCGCCTCTTTGCTGTGAGCAACCGCCTATGGGATCATAATTTGCATTCCCCGTCGACGCAACAACTACAACATGTGCATTTTTCGCGCTGCGCTTTGTGCGGCATTCGCTCGGCTGCTGCTGGATCGGATTGCGATGCTCTTGCTGGCGCTCTCTTTCGACTGCGTGAGTGTTTAGCGTCATCACCACAACAACAAACGCCCTTACATTGCTTCGTGTGCTATGCTTGCGTTGGCGCTGCACTCGACACTTGGGGAGAATCAGCCGCCCGGCGCTTGCTTTTAAGTGGATCACTCTCTTCAGCGCCACTGTCAACACATTCAGAAAGAGTGGGTCTCCCAGCACCGTTCCCGCCCAGTCTACTCGATGGGGATGGGCTGCTGATCCGCACTATGACGATTCGGCAGGCTTCCCATGTGGGTCTGGCCCCTGTTGCTCAGTGGAAACTGCCTGGTGCTGCTCTGGAGCCTCCTCCCGTGGCCACTGGCCGGACGTCATTGCCACTTTCTGGGACCATGCTGATGGACGGGGCCAAATCCATTCGCATTTTCTTTCAAAATATAGCAGGTATGCGCACTAAGGCTCAGGCTGTCTACTTGGCAACCTCTACGTGCGATTTCGACGTAATCATCTTGGTTGAAACCTGGCTCAACGAAAACTTCTTCGACAACGAGTACTTCGATCCCAACCTTTTCAATTTAAGGAAAAAAAAAGGGAGGGGAGGGGGGAGTTTTTCCCGCCCCCCCAACCCACCCCCACTTTTCATTTTTTTTTTTTTTTTTAAAATTGTTTGTTTTTTCGGGGGCCGTGAAATAAAAATTCTTTATTCCCCTCAAAAACAAAAAAAAAAAAAAAAAAAAAACCCAAAAAAAAAAAAAAAAAAAAAAAAAATAAATAATCAACTTTTTTTTCCTTGGTATGGTCCGCTGATCCGCAGTCTGCGGCTATGATGCCGAGTAATGTGCATTTACAGCATGAAGTTCTTTTTCTGGATGACTGTTATAGTATGGGCTTAAACCCAAATTAATAATGTTTTTAATAGGTTAAATAAAATTCTAGATTTAGTTTTTGTTAGTGAGGATATTGATTGCCCTATTGCACGTTGCGAGCTGCCTATTGCAGAATGTGACATGCATCAAGGGCCGTTGGTCTTCTCAGCTAAGTTCTATAGTTACTCGCCCTGGTCTGAAACCGGGCTTGAATATATTTTTACTGATATAAGTTTGACTGCTATACGGGATGACATGTTAAACGTAAACTGGGCTTCTGTTCTTTTGCATCCTAGTGCTGACTCTTCTTACAATGTTTTCATTCGTACCGTTCATAATATTGTTGATAATAATGCTTCCAGAAGAGTGCGTGGCTCCTATAGGCTACCATGGTATACGAAGGGTCTTGTGAGGTATAAGAATCTGCGTAACAAGTTCTTTAAACGATTTAAGAAAACCCGTGACTCTGTTGACCTGGGCAGATATGTGCAGCAAAGCGGGAGTTTGAATTTTTAAACAAATTTTTATATAATAAGTATATTGCTGACTTTGAAAGGGGACTTAATGGTTAATCCAAGGTCGTTTTGGCATTTCATAAGAACTCAAAAAGTGTCGACGAGTGCCCTTCCTTCAGCCATGAACCTAGGTAATTTGAGCTCAAATACTGATAGTGGCATACGCTAACCTTTTTTTCTTATTTTTTAGCTCAGAATTTCGGCCATACGCAGTTTGGCATGATTCTGATGTACTTAGACTCTATCCCTTCAGTGGCCAATATATGGTTCACTTGATAGTCTCGGAGGTGGACATTTTGGAGGCAACTGCAGACTTGGCTCTATCGACCCGGCTAGTGATGGCATTTCACGCCTATATATGCTTTACTGGGTGGAAAATCTTCCTTCTCTTTGTTAGCCTCTTACCACTTTGATCAAAAATTAATATCCCTTAACTCTTTTTTGAGTACGGGTATAAAAATAACGATCACAGAAATAGCACAATAACACTAGTCGACACAAGTTTTCCTCAAGGAACAAAACCAACTTTTTCCTAAAGATTTGGGTCTTAGAAATTGTTTATTATAGATATATTTTTTTTTTTTTTGGCACAACTTATTTTTGAAGAATTTTGTTCTTCTGGTATTTTTTTAGAAGCTGAATAAAGCTTCTGAGGTTCTAAATAAAAATTATGAAAATGCAGTCATCGAATTGCGGTTAATGAATTTTTAAAAAAGATTTTAGGGGTATATTGCAAATTGTAAATATGAGGAAGTGATCTACTCATCACGGCCCACAACCTAAATTTAATCTCGTGCAAAGTACATTCAAAAGTTTCTCATTTGTCGCACAGTGTAATTGCACTGTCCTGCTATCGATTGTTTTTAGTTTTTGAATCATGAAATAGAGATGCAATTGAAGCGTTTTTAAAAACTGCAAGAAAAGCCTTCCCAGCAAATGGCTAACACCTACAGTTCATAAGAAAAGCGACAAAACGAAGGTTTGTTCAACTTGCTGTTAGCTTCCTGGATCCCTAAATTTCCGCACTAAGACAAGTGAGACTCGATTTGGGGCTTAGAAATGGTTTGATGATATTTTTTCTACAACAGAACTCTTTTTTGAAGATTTTTTAAATTCTGGTATTTTTGTTTAAGTTTTTTCAGAGGTAGCGCCTATTTTTTTCACATAATTCTAGTATCTCACGTCTGGTTGTAAAGAACTTTGCTATTTTGAAAAGTAAATTAAAACAGCTAGAAGCCAAAACGCTTTGTGATTTCAGCTTAATGTCTGGGAAATATAAAGCATTGAAATGCAAAAATGGTGATTTTTGTGGTATTTTTTTTAACGAAATTTTGACTTTAAAAACTCAGAAAAAGTCGAAAACGAGAATGAACGTGTGAGTCGCTTCTGGGGACGCGGCTCTACTTATACCCGTACTCAGTCAGTATATACATTTTTGAGATTTAATTTTTTAGAATTTTAGAATTTAAAAAAATTTAAATTTAAAATTTTTTTAGAAACATTTTATATAAAAAAAAAAAAAAAAAAAAATTATAAATCTAACATATAGATTGTACATGTTCCATTTATATTCTACATCTCCTCCGCACTGAACGCGGCAGAGTGTGCGAGCGAGAAAGAGATAGAGTAGCGTGTCACTTGCAGGAGGGGGCGGGGGAAGCAATTGTAAATTAATTTCGTCATTCTGGCTATAATTATTATCCGATCTGATTCAGATTCGACGATCTGGTAGATATGGGCATTCTCTACCATACTCCGTTTTATCTTATCCTTAAAATTGTGCCTGCCACAGATTTTCGTCCTTTGTGCGGGCGGAAGGGGGCGGGCGAAATTTTGAAATACACTTGTAGGGATATCACATGAGTCTGGAAACCAAATTTGGTTGCGGTAGCTCTTATAGTCTCTGAGATCTAGGCGCTCATCGAGACAGACAGACAGACAGACAGACAGACAGACAGACATGGCTATATCGACTCGGCTATTGATGCCGATCAAGAATATATATACTTTATGGGGTGAGTATATATATTATGGGTACTTATGGGTATTTCCTTCTCTGCGTTAATTACATCCACTTTTACCACAAATCTAATATACCCCATAACTCTTTTTTGAGTACGGGTATAAAAATGTCCTGTGTCCTCTATTTTTTGTGTATAGGTGCATTAATTGATCAGTGATCAATCAGCTCTCACTGCGTTCGGACGTGTTTTCACTATGTCTTTTTATCATTGCTCGGAATGCAATTCGGACGTCACTGCCGCTCAGCTTCGTTGCTTTGATGCTGTTCGGTGTTCTTCCATATGTCGACGTGCGTTTCATTTGACGTGCATTGATCTGCACTCAGATGCCGTAAAAATGCTAATAAATTTGCCTAACCTATTATGGCAGTGTGATAACTGTGTGGTTTCTAATGACTCGCATTCGAAAATTGACGAGATTAATGACAAGGTTCTGAAGCTTGAAAGCCTTTATTGGGATCTCAAGTCGAACTTACAGGGCCTTTCCGTCAATCCTAAGCGGGTGAAGCCTACTAGGAAAGAGGCCAACAAGCCCATGCCAGCGGCTGACTTGTTGTCTCCGCGAATAGTGGCCACCACCTCGACGGCGGTCATTGAACCGGTATCAGCTGCTGCTCTACCATTGGATTTGGATGGCTTTGTCACGGTCAGAAAGAAGGAGAGGAAGAATAGAAACAAAAACACTGAGCGTTTTGCTGGTATTGCTCCAAGCTGCGAGCAGCTAAACGTTATGCAGAGTAGCAAATACATGCATATCGGTAAATTTTCTACCGCGACGGAGCCAGAGGCGGTGGCAAAATTTGTTGCCGAACAACTGAAGGTGCCGGTAGCGAAAATTTATTGTGTGAAGCTTCGCTAAAGTTTGTCAACTTCAAACTTGGGTCCCTGAGGATCTATTTGCTGCTGTCTTTGATGACAAGTTTTGGCCTGTATCGGTAAGGGTTTCCCGCTTTGTACGTAGGCAGAGACCGGACGCTGACCTGACGACAGTAGATCTCTGCGCTATCGTACCGTTGCGGACGTCCACGCCAACTCAGGAAGGTCCAGTTCCGTCAACTTCAAAAAACCCCCAATGAGCGGCGCCTCTGGGTTCATGATCGCCGCTTTCCAACAGAACATTATACCTGCACTTGTTCGCCTCTTTGCTGTGAGCAACCGCCTATGGGATCATAATTTGCATTCCCCGTCGACGCAACAACTACAACATGTGCATTTTTCGCGCTGCGCTTTGTGCGGCATTCGCTCGGCTGCTGCTGGATCGGATTGCGATGCTCTTGCTGGCGCTCTCTTTCGACTGCGTGAGTGTTTAGCGTCATCACCACAACAACAAACGCCCTTACATTGCTTCGTGTGCTATGCTTGCGTTGGCGCTGCACTCGACACTTGGGGAGAATCAGCCGCCCGGCGCTTGCTTTTAAGTGGATCACTCTCTTCAGCGCCACTGTCAACACATTCAGAAAGAGTGGGTCTCCCAGCACCGTTCCCGCCCAGTCTACTCGATGGGGATGGGCTGCTGATCCGCACTATGACGATTCGGCAGGCTTCCCATGTGGGTCTGGCCCCTGTTGCTCAGTGGAAACTGCCTGGTGCTGCTCTGGAGCCTCCTCCCGTGGCCACTGGCCGGACGTCATTGCCACTTTCTGGGACCATGCTGATGGACGGGGCCAAATCCATTCGCATTTTCTTTCAAAATATAGCAGGTATGCGCACTAAGGCTCAGGCTGTCTACTTGGCAACCTCTACGTGCGATTTCGACGTAATCATCTTGGTTGAAACCTGGCTCAACGAAAACTTCTTCGACAACGAGTACTTCGATCCCAACCTTTTCCAAGTGTTTCGTAAGGACAGAGATTGTGCCAAAACGAAGCGTCGGAGAGGAGGTGGTGTCATTGTGGCCGTCAGACGCACCCTACGCTGTGATCCGATTTGTCTCCTTGATGGTGACTCTATTCTGGATCAGATTGGTGTGTCAGTGGCCGGTCAGTCGGAGACGCTATGTATCAGCGCGTCGTATATTCCACCGAATAGCAGCTATGAAGTCTATAAGGCGCACACGCTGAATATTGCCAGCATATATGGTAATCTACGAGGCCGTCAGCATCTTTGCGTTGTTGGCGATTTTAATCTGGGCTCCTTGGTATGGTCCGCTGATCCGCAGTCTGCGGCTATGATGCCGAGTAATGTGCATTTACAGCATGAAGTTCTTTTTCTGGATGACTGTTATAGTATGGGCTTAACCCAAATTAATAATGTTTTTAATAGGTTAAATAAAATTCTAGATTTAGTTTTTGTTAGTGAGGATATTGATTGCCCTATTGCACGTTGCGAGCTGCCTATTGCAGAATGTGACATGCATCAAGGGCCGTTGGTCTTCTCAGCTAAGTTCTATAGTTACTCGCCCTGGTCTGAAACCGGGCTTGAATATATTTTTACTGATATAAGTTTGACTGCTATACGGGATGACATGTTAAACGTAAACTGGGCTTCTGTTCTTTTGCATCCTAGTGCTGACTCTTCTTACAATGTTTTCATTCGTACCGTTCATAATATTGTTGATAATAATGCTTCCAGAAGAGTGCGTGGCTCCTATAGGCTACCATGGTATACGAAGGGTCTTGTGAGGTATAAGAATCTGCGTAACAAGTTCTTTAAACGATTTAAGAAAACCCGTGACTCTGTTGACTTGGCCAGATATGTGCAGCACAAGCGGGAGTTTGATTTTTTAAACAAATTTTTATATAATCAGTATATTGCTGACGTTGAAAGGGGACTTAAGGTTAATCCCAGGTCGTTCTGGCATTTCATAAACTCAAAAAGGTCGACGAGTGCCCTTCCTTCAGCCATGAACCTAGGTAATTTGAGCTCAAATACTGATAGTGGCATAGCTAACCTTTTTGCTTCTTTTTTTAGCTCAAATTTCGAGCCATACACAGTTTGGCATGATTCTGATGTCTTAGACTCTATCCCTTCAGTGGTCAATAATGGTTCACTTGATGTATCGGAGGTGGACATTTTGGAGGCAATTGCTGATTTCGACAACTCGAGTAAGCCCGACAGTGATGGCATTTCCGCCTTTCTGCTTCGCAACTGTGATCTTGCTTTTTGTGAGCCTCTTAAAATTTTGTTCAAAAATTCTTTTGTAACGGGTCGGTTTATTAAAAAGTGGAAAGCTGCCACTATTACTCCCGTTTTTAAGTAAGGTGCTAAGAATTGTATCTGTAATTATAGACCAATTGCCAAACTCAGCAATGTCTCAAAACTTCTCGAGCGAATCATTGCCAAAAAGGTCTATTTCCTCATGAAGCCCAAATCAGCATGGTTTTGTGCCGGGTAGATCAACGACCACTAATTTGGTAGCCTTCAGTAATTTTTGCACACATGCCTTTGAAAGGCATTCTCAGGTCGATGTAGTTTACACTGACTTTGCGAAGGCCTTTGACAAAGTCTCCCACTGTGCCTTAGTAGCCAAGCTGCATCGGTTGGGGATCCATTCAAACATGCTTTTTTGGTTCATGTCGTATCTGGAGCAGCGAGAGTATGTTGTGTTGGTAAACGGAAAGCAGTCGGACCCATATTTGGCTACTTCCGGCCTTCCACAGGGAAGTGCTCTTGGGCCGTTGCTGTTTGCTATTTTCATTAATGACATATGTTTCAGCATTAAATCTTCTGAACATTTGCTTTATGCTGATGATCTCAAAATCTTCCGTCCTATCAAAGCTTTAGGTGACAGTATCCGTCTTCAGCGAGACCTGGATGCTGTCGCTCGTTGGTGCGCACATAATTCCCTCCCTCTCAACATTAACAAATGTTACTTCGTGTCCTTTACCAAGTGTGTATTCAATGTTCAGGCATCATATTCGCTAGATGGCCTTCCGCTCTTGAAGCATACAGAGACACTTGACCTAGGGGTCTTGTTCGATTCAAAATTTCTTTTTATCGAGCATTTGAACTACATTTTGCCAAAAGCCTATGCTATGTTCGGATATGTTACGCGTAATTCATCCCAGTTTAGGGACCCATATACGAGGCTAAGTCTTTATTCATTTCTTGTGCGCTCGCGCCTTGAGTATGCGTCAGTGGTTTGGAACCACACTGGGGTCGTTCAAATTGCGCGTATCGAGAGGTTGCAAAGGAAGTTTTTGAAGTTTGCACTCCAGCCTTTGCAACTTTCCGTTCCGTTGCCGTCCTATGAGTGCAGATGTCGCCTCGTGCATCTCTCCTCTCTCGAGGATCGAAGGACCATTGCGGCTCAGTTATTTATATATGATTTATTAGTGGGTAACATCGATTGCCCTGATCTGCTTGCTAGGATTAGCTTTAACTCGCCTGCTAGGAGCCTTAGGGGCCATGCACTCTTTGTAGGTGATCTTCACCGGAACAATTACGGTATTAATGAGCCAATATGTAGGGCTCTTCGCCGGTATAATTCGCTGCCTGCTGGGATGCGATTCGATTTTTGCCTTGGGAAAGGATCCGTCAGACGGTTGCTTTCTGAATATTTCTTGTTTAATTGTTAGTTCCCTATTTTGTTTATTTTTTAATTAGAATTAAGTTAGTTTAGACAGATAAGGTTTATCCGTTGGCGAATAAATAAATAAATAAAACTATTTTTTGAGTACGGTTATAAAAAGTTATATACTTATCGTTTTCAACTTTATTTTAATATTTTAATTTGGTGTCATCAAAATTGACCAATCTTAACCCATTAGGGGCCGCTCCTAAACGACTCATACGATGTTGAAGAAATTTTGATTTGTTTGCTTTGTAGACCGTAGTAGTTGATAGAGACCATCATTTTTTTCTTTTTTGCGTTCGCAACTAACTAACTACCAAAATACTATTTTTTGTGAACATGTTACTGTTTTTGACAAATTCTTTATACAGGTTTCATCTGATTGTTGTTCCAGATGAAGTTTTGCCATATAGCAACCTAATTTAGTTTGATATATAAGTACCAATTTTCATTGTAGTAAGTTTGTGGTAAGGTGTGTCAAAATAGCGCTGTTAAGTTTTTCTATTGCATAGAGGATATTTTTTTATTTTTATTTTTCGGACCACTAAAAAACCTATAACCTCACAGGTGAAATATTTCAGGTAACCCCCAAAAATTTATTTGAAAATTATCCGTATAGATGAATCTTTCCTCTTTACTTATCAAAAATAATAATTGCTAGTTTCCTTATATTCATGGGTATTTAAATACCCATTTGTCCTTAATGGGTTAATCCTTTAAAAATGTGCAAATATGCTAAATCTGAGGTGTTCATATCACAAATATTAAAAGATACACATCTTTTCCAGACTTCAAGAAATTCAAGAAAATAATGTATACATATACCTCTTCGTACCGATATTAATATTATAGCATTATAAAAACTCAATTACCTTTTTGTAATATTCTACATACGATATATCTCCATCTTTAGTGTTAAATTTAGATATGGGCGACGCTCCAAAGTCGACATCATCGATGCGATATGTTTTATTGTTGTAATCAGTCAGACATATCATACCTATGGAAAAGAATAAAATTTTAATAAATAAATTTACACGACCTCAAATGAAAACAAGAAGGATCGTGCGAGTCGCTTCTGGGGACGCGGCTCTATTTGTACCCCTACTCAGTCAGTATATGCATTTTGTAGCTTATAGAATTTAGCTTTTAGAATTTTAGAATACAAAAAAAAAATAATTTTACATTTTAGCCGAGTCGATAGAGCCATGCCGTCTGTCCGTCCGTCTTGTTTGTCGCCTGGATCTCAGAGACTATAAGAGCTAGGGCAACCAAATTTGGTTTCCAGACTCGTGATATCACACTGCTAAAAGTGTATTTCAAAATTCTCCCCCTTCCGACCACACAAAAGACGAAAATCTGTGGCAGGCACATTTTTAAAGATACGATAAAACTAAAAACGGAGTATCGTGGAGAATGACCACCATATCTACCAGACTGTCGAATCAGATCGGATCATAATTATAGCCAGAATGAAGAAATTAATTTTCAGTTGCTTCCCCTGCCCCCTCCTACCAGAGACCCGCTTTTCATTCTCTTTTTCGCTCGCACACTCTACCGCGTTCAGTACGCAAGCACCCTCTAGCGACAAAGATTTAGAATCTAAATGGTATATGTAAAATCTACATGCTAGATGTAGAATATATATTGTAGATGTAGATAACAGATGTAACGAAAAAATGTGAAATTTTTTTTTATTTCTAAAATTCTAAAAAACTATAAGCTCAAAAGTGAATATACTGACTGAGAACGGGTATAAGTAGAGTCGCGTCCCCAGAAGCGACCCACACGTTCCTTTCCGTCCGTTTTGATTTGGATCAAAAAGACAGGTACTTCATGATCCACTGTATATCTTTATTTTGCTCAGGAAAATTACGAAAATAAGAAATAAATAAGAACGAGATGTTTTTATGTTTAAATTTTTTGCTACATCTGTCATCTAAATCTACAATCTATATTCTAACATCTAAAATGTATATTCTAACATCTAAAATGTATATTCTAACATCTAAAATGTATATTCTACATCTTCCTGCAAAAAGTTTATTCTGTCTATAATAATGATCCGATGTGTACCAATATCATCTAAAATGTTTTAGATATTCTAACATACATGTAACAGTGTGATATCACACGAGTCTGGAAACAAAATTTGGTTTCTCTAGCTCTTATACGGACGGACCATGAAAATTTAGTTTATTCATTAATAGTAATAATAATATTTATTAATAGTTTTTCTAAATGGAAATACGAAATATTGGGTGGCGTAAAGTTTTATTAAAGTGCGGGACGAATGAAGTTCTTGATGCGCTCGATGAATTAATTTAAATTATATTCTAAAATTCATTACATTGTTCTATGCCTAGCTACCTACGGTGGCAATCGCCGGCACACAGCTCTGGTCCGTTAATAAACTAACATAAAAATAAAAAAGAAAAAAGAAAAAAAAGGAAGGAGGCCCGCGTCTCAAGCCTAAGTAAAGGCATTAAACAAAATAGTTTCGAATTCCTACACTAACATCAAAAATGTATATTCTAACATCTACAACGTAGATTCTACATCTTCCCCGCAAAGTCTATATTCTGTCTATAATAATGATCCGATGTGTACCAAATTCGGCAATCTTATAGATATGGTCATACGCTATGGCGTTTTAGTTTTATCGTATCTTCAAAATTGCCACAGATTTTCGTCCTTTGTGGGGGTTACACATGTAACAGTGTGATATCTCACGAGTCTGGAAACAAAATTTGGTTTCTCTAGCTCTTATACGGACGGACCATGAAAATTTAGTTTATTCATTAATAGTAATAATAATATTTATTAATAGTTTTTCTAAATGCGAAATACCGAAATACTTGGGTGGCGTAAAGTTTTATTAAAGTGCGGGACGAATGAAGTTCTTGATGCGCTCGATCGAATTCAATTTCAACGATTATATTCTAAAATTTATTACAATTCGTTCTATGCCTAGCTAACCTACGGTGGCAAAGCGGGGCGAATTCGCCTCCCGCCTTGCCCTAACCTACTTAGACTAGACTTCAAGAATTCAAAAATAATCTTAACATAAAACATTGACTAAGACGACGACATGACGAAAAACCGGCCCCGTTGAAGGCCTGCTCGGGTTCAACAACATGGTAGCGGCGCTAACTCGGAGCAAATATACGGACGGACAGAGAGAAAGACATAGCTTTATTGACTCGGCTATGGACGCTGCTCAACAATATATATACTTTATGGGGTCGGAAATGTTTCCTTCTCTGCGATACATACACCTACTCCACTTTTACCAAAAATACTCTTCGAGTACGGGTATGATAATATCAGTGATCATCTTTTAAACTTAAACTCGTTTAACATAAATATAGTACATAACAAAACATCGGCAGATAATGGTCCGTTTGTACACACTTTGTTGTATTTACTTTTTATCAAAATCAGCTTTGAAACGCTCAAAATAATAGATGCATGTTGTGGGCTCAGCGATGATTTAAAAATCTTAAGAGTATTTAATAAATATCTTTGAATTTATATGATTTATATAAATGTTGGTTTCTGAAGCGTACAAAATTCCAACAATAACAGAGAGGGTGCCCGGTTAGATTTAATAGAAGGATCCGTTTATGACCGCTTACCGCGTAAATACGAGTAAGGTTTGCTTGATTGTTAATGAGAGGAGGAACCGTGCAGATTGCAAGAAAAAAAAACTGATTGCATACATTTACTGACGTAAGCCGAGAGTTTTGTTGAGATCACGAACTATGCAGATATAACTTTTTACTAGGCTTTTATCAAAGACAATAAAAAACCAATATGTTGCATGGGCAACCAAAAAGCTGTTATATGGAGAAGTTTTTCGCTACGCCCCATAGACAGAGGGAGCCGCGCGGGGTTTCAATTCTCTTTTCACCTTTGCCTCGACTCCGCGAACGCGCTGCCCGAGGTCTTCCTCTGTTCGTCAGCGACGAGCCTCAGAGCAGCATATGTCCTTCGCACAGTGGGGCCTTTGGCTATTTCAGCTTGCTAAATTAATAAGTGAAAGAGTTCAATAAATGTTTGCACACTGAAAAATTGTTTAACCTAGAGTGATACATTTATCTTGAAAATTCGATTTTTGAAAGCTCAGGGAATTCTCTATTAGATGCGTATTTTCATTTAATCCAAAGCGCTCATAAGCTCAGACTTTCGTCTGAGTCCCCAACTGTGCAGCGCCAAAGACTTAAGCATTGACGAAGCCAGTAGCATTTGAGAGACTAAAAGAGAACTGAAGAAATAGCCCCGCGCACACCCGTACCATGAAGCGTCAAACGAAAATTGAATTGACATTTGTTCCTCATGCAAAATCGTAGTCTTTGATTTTATTCAGTTTTAAAACCTTTGTACGTCTTGTACGTCTCTATGCACACTTACACTACTGGTCAAAATAAAACTCGTAAAACTTTTTTAAAAAACATTATGAAAAAATCCACTTAAATTTTAGATTACTAACCTACAGTTGAATTAGAAATAACAAAATTTAACATATGCAATTATCGTTTCAAATGAAGGGTGGGTTTCTGATCAATTTTATCTAAAAAACATAAACAAGGGGTGGTGAAAATAATAAGTACAGCAATTCTACAAAGCCAAAAACTCAAAGCATATCAAAATTATTTCACTTTTTTCTTATTACACTACTCCACAAAATCGAACTTTTTTTTTCCTCAAGGATCCAAACCGACTTTTTCTGATAGATATGGAGATTTACAATTTTTTAAAGAATTATGGTTTTTTTTCTATGGCAGAACTTTTTTTTGAAGAATTTTTGAAGTATGAACGACGCCAAATTAACGCACCTATACACAAAAAAATAGAGGACACAAGATATAATTTTTTTTCGACTTTTCCTGAGTTTTTAAAGTCAAAATTTCGTAAAAAATATCGCACAAAACATGCAAAATTTGTTTCGCCAAATTTTTGCCTCATCTCCAAATTTTTATACCCGTACTCAAAAAAGAGTTAAGGGGTATATTAGATTTGTGGTAAAAGTGGATGTGTTCAACGCAGAGAAGGAAACGTTTTCGACCCCATAAAGTATATATATTCTTGATCAGCATCAATAGCCGAGTCGATATAGCCATGTCCGTCTGTCCGTCCGTCTGTCCGTCTGTCCGTCTTGTTGAGCGCCTGGATCTCAGAGACTATAAGAGTTAGGGCAACCAAATTTGGTTTCAAGACTCATGTGATATCACACTGCTACAAGTGTATTTCAAAATTTCGCCCCGCCCCCTTCCGCCACCACAAAGGACGAAAATCTGTGGCAGGCACAATTTTGAAGATACGATAAAACTAAAAACGCAGTATCGTACAGAATGACCATATCTACCAGATTGCTGAATATGAATCAGATCGGATCATAATTATAGCCAGAATGAAGAAATTAATTTTCTGTTGGTTCCCCCGCCTCCACCAGCCAGAGACACACTACTCATTCTCTCTCTCGCTCGCACACTCTGCCGCATTCAGTGCGCGAGCAACCCCTAGAGGAGGAGATGCAGACTCTAAATGGTACATGCATAATCTACATGTTAGATGTAAAATATACATTGTAGATGTAGATAACAGATGTAGATAACAGATGTAGCAAAAAAATGTAAAATGTAAAATGTTTTTTTTTTTCTAAAATTCTAAAAAATCATATCTCAAAAATGTATACCGACTGAGTACGGGTATAAGTCGAGTCGCGTCCCCAGAAGCGACTCACACGTTCCTTCTCGTTTTTTTCTCGGAGTAAGGAACCTTTTCGGTTAGACATACGTGCTCTTGCTTAATCCGGTCGTTTTTTCACCTCGCTCCTGCATTTTCTGCCTTTTTGCCAATTTAATTCAATGTTAATTACAACAAATCGTGTACATCTTTAAACTCATCAGAATTGGTCCTTTTTTGTGCCAATTATCTCTGTTTCGCTGTTTAACAATTGAGTTAATAAAACCTTAATATTTCGAACGCGTATCAGACTTGCGCAAGCAATTTGTTAGTGCTTTTATCCATTCAGCTTTGGATCATTGCTCTCTGCGCTCACTGTTCGTGCACTCCATCCGTTACATCGCTTATCAACACACGCTCTGGAGAGCATAAGTGCAAGCTCTCTTGCTCTCACTCTCTCTGGACTTCGCCTGCATCTGCATCTTCTTGAATTGCTCTCTCGGTGTCTCTGTTTCGTCAGCTTTACCGTTTGTCACTTCGCTGGATCGTCTGCTGCTGCTGCTGATCGTCGCTCGCTCTGCTGCCTGCACTCTTATATCGCTACCGCTCCCACTTTGCGTTTTACTTCGAGCACAGTGATTAAACTGCTGTCAAAAATGGCTCTTGTCTGCAGTGCAAAGAAATGCGAATTTGGTGGCAACATAGTCGGCGATTCATTCCTCTGCTGCTGGCTGTGCGACAATGTTGCCCATATAAAATGTGCTGGTGGGGGTAATTTTGGACGTCTACACGATCTCATCTCAAAACGTATGGGTCTGACTTGGTCATGTTTGGCCTGACTCGTACTGGTTTTCAGGATGTCCGGAAGCAATTTATCAAGTCGTTTAGCAGCGGCCCCTAATGAGTTAAGATTGGTCAATTCTGATGACACCAAAGTTCGTTTCTTAAAATAAAGTTGAAAACGATAAGTATATAACTTTTTTGTTTTGGCATATTTACATAAAATGCATACATTAGGTTAAGCCAAAAAATGGTTTGCAAAAAAAAAAAACAGCTCCAGACCATAATGGACGTCGAATTATTTGCCTTTGGGGCGTCGTACATATCTCCTGTAGTCATTAAAAAACATATTTGGTTTTTCTTTTTATACACGTACTCAAAAAAGAGTTAAGGGGTATATTAGAATTGTGGTAAAAGTGGATGTGTGTAACGCAGAGAAGGAAAATTTTCCGACCCCATAAAGTATATATATTCTTGATCAGCATCAATAGCCGAGTCGATAGAGCCATGTCTGTCTGTCCGTCCGTCTTGTTGAGCGCCTGGATCTCAGAGACTATAAGAGTTAGGGTAACCAAATTTGGTTTCAAGACTCATGTGATATCACACTGCTACAAGTGTATTTCAAAATTTCGCCCCGCCCCCTTCCGCCGCACAAAGGAGGAAAATCTGTGGCAGGCACATTTTTAAAGATACGATAAAACTAAAAACGCAGTATCGTAGAGAATGCCCATATCTACCAGATTGCCGAATATGAATCAGATCGGATCATAATTATAGCCAGAATGAAGAAATTATTTTTCTGTTGGTTCCCCCGCCTCCTGCAGCCAGAGACACGATACTCATTCTCTTTCTCGCTCGCACACTCTGCCGCGTTCAGTGCGCGAGCAACCCCTAGCGGAGGAGATGTAGAATCTAAATGGTACATCTATAATGTACATGTTAGATGTAAAATTTACATTGTAGATGTAGATGTAGATAACAGATGTAGCAAAAAAATGTAAAATGTAAAATTTTTTTTTTTTTCTAAAATTCTTAAAAATTATATCTCAAAAATGTATATACTGACTGAGTACGGGTATAAGTAGAGTCGCGTCCCCAGAAGCGACTCACACGTTCATTCTCGTTTCGCTCTATAATGTATTAATTCATTTTTTAGACCCATCTGACTCAGAGCATGGAAAATTAGTTTCGCCAAATTGTTGCCTCATCTTCAAATTTTTTTCTCGGAGTAAGGAACCTTTTCGGGCTATACGTTCTGATAAGTCTGAATGTTGACGTTTACGAGGAACGGTCTGAGATCATATTTCATTGCATAATGAAATAACAATAAATAATTGCCTAATTTTTTGCAAGACTGGCGATCCGGTACGGATGTTTGTAAAGATTTCTTCTTCCTTCTTCGATTTTCAGTAAGAAATATTTAATTTAAGGCATTCTGATCAAAACATGTCGAGCGTCAAAGACTTTTCGCAATTTCCCGAATACTTTTCCCTTATTTTTTAAGATTTAGGACAATCTTCATTTCTTTAGCAGAACAATGCTTTTTCGGCCCATTTAGGGAAATTTGTTAACTCTCATGTACTTTAATATGCCAGGAGTCAACAAAAACCAACAATCGTTTGACCAAATCCCAATCAAATTCATAAATACCTCCAGTGTACTTATTATTTTGACCACACTAAATATGCACAGCCCACACAAATTTAAGCTTAGAATTAAATTAAGGATGCTCACAACTTTCATTTTTGATTTAAATGTTTGACAAAACTGTAATCTTTAAAACTATAAAAAATCGGCAGTCATAAATTCAAAAACATTCGAGATATTTCATAAAAAATCAGCACGATGCCTCTGTACTTATTATTTTGACCAGAAGTGTACATGTATATGTAATTACAAAAACTCACCCATTACTTGTCGTTTAAAAGCTTCTTGATAGTCGTCGTTATCTCGAATCGCCTCAGATAAAATATTATACAAGGTATCCGTTCTCATTACCTTATGAGCGATCTCGGCACACAATAATATGTCAGACTCGTGTTGACGAATCGATGTATGATATCCAGGCCACAATTCCATGCGGTAATTATCAAGTTTAATCTATAGCACATATTAAAAAATAACATTAAATAGCTTTTGAACATATGTAAGTCACTCGCTATTTTGCGGTAGTAAAGATTGGGCACATTGGGCCAGACAGCCGATAGGTAAGTTGTTAAGTTATTCAATTATTAAGCAATTTAAGAAACTGAATTTGTTATTGTAATGTGACGTACCTTCGCCTTAGGATCAAAATAGTTACGGGATACAAGCTGTAGATTAAGCCCTTCCATTGCTCTTCGTAAGATAAGATTAAGGACTTGGAATTGCTGATTGTCAGCTGCTTCAACGGAACCAACATGCTTTATTTTTATGGTAATGTTCTCTCCTGCGTGATTTTTTGTCACTAATTCCTTGACCCTGAATTGATTTGTGCAGAATAACACAGTTCCGTCGAAAATATATCCACCCAATATATTTTTATGTTCGTGGACGTATCCACGACGGTAACGTGTGTTGTCGACTTCAGGTTCGAAATCCACCCGGTACTGGAATATGGTCCAACATGGACGTTTCAAGAGTTTAAAATAATTGGTCTGGACAGCTATTTTTGTGCCGGTAATTCCAGATTTGGTTGTAAGTCCTTGAGGACGAGAGTGAACAACTTCAGTTATTAGGCGTCGTCCACGTACAGATCCCCTAGGATCTCCTAGTTAAAAACAAATTGGAAATAATAATAATCGCAAAAAGGACCAAAACAATACCTTCAGTGGCTTGAACTTCAGAATCCGTAGAGCTCGGTTTGTTCTCCAAAACCTTATTTTCAGCCTCCATTGAGGGGATAGGTTTATCCGGACGTGTCTCGTTAGAAGACTGGCCCTGAAAAGCGATAAATTTGTATGAGATATATTATACCGAGCTCGATGTAAAATAAAACATTAAACCAAGTAAGACAGGAGCTTAGAGATGCGAAAGGGATTACAGATTATAATGCATCCATTTGCCATTTAATTTGGGCATAAACCTAAGACAATCTTGTACCAGCCAAAAAAAAAAACGAGAAGGAACGTGTGAGTCGCTTCTGGGGACGCCTTTGATTGCCTTTGATTATGCTCTATCTGGTGCTTTGCTCTCTGTCGGCGTTCGTCAGCCGCTGTGGGGGAGGCTAGTCAGAGAAAGCAGAAGACACTTCAGATTCGATCACCGCCGTATTTAAACGTTTTTGCTGTCTGGCACAGTGACCTGCCTGACACAATTTCACAACATAACACAAATATCCCGCTTTCAACAGTCTTGAATAGGCACCGCGCCTTCATCGTAAACTCTTGCTAGCAAATCTGCACACCTTTCGCTATTTCTCTATACAAAACATATACATGAATTTAAGTAAAATAAATTGTGAAAATATGAAATGAATACTCATCGCATCTTTAATACCTCGCAAAGCAACGCTACTGAAAAAGCTCAGTAGCTCAACACACAGATTTTCGTCCTTTGTGGGGGCAGGGCGGGGCGAAATTCCCCCAAGGTGCCCTATGAACTAATATTGGCCCATTAAACAAGCAATGCCATTTTCAAGGATTCCTTCGCAATGTTGTGTTTTTCAAATTTTCTACAAACATGCTTCATGGAACATAAGTCGGCCAACTGGAGTTAAGTTTTAAGCTGGTTGCAGAGGTATACATATGTATGAGCCAGATTTTATACAAATAAAATGCATTCGTTTGGTTACGCAGCCAAATAGTGGACTTAAATACACAGATTATAGCCAGTGGTGAAGCAGTAGAGTAAATCCTTCGTTGTTTGCACTGCCCACTGTACTAAATTGTCATCTACCTACAAACATATGTACACATTCATGCTCCCACACAGCAGCATTGCCTATGCAACGGTTCTCTAGCGTCTTTATCTTGCACCTTTTTTATATCGCCTTTCGCTATCACTCTCTCGTTCTGTCGCTCTCTCGCTCGCCGCCTGCCCTTTGATCTTAGTCTTGCAATCACTTGCACATCGTCTCGGAATCGAGCTATTTAATCCGACACCGTCGAGAACCGACCCCCGCGTTCAATCTGACAATCTGAAGAAGCTCAGTAGCGCAACAGAATTTAGTTTTTATACCCGTACTCAAAAAAGAGTTAAGGCGTATATTAGGTTTGTGGTAAAAGTGGATGTGTGCAACGCAGAGAAGGAAACGTTTCCGACCCCATAAAGTATATATATTCTTGATCAGCATCAATAGCCGAGTCGATATAGCCATGTCTGTCTGTCCGTCTTGTTGAGCGCCTAGATCTCAGAGACTATAAGAGCTAGGGCAACCAAATTTCGTTTCCAGACTCATGTGATATCACACTGCTACAAGTGTATTTCAAAATTCTCCCCGCCCCCTTCGCCCGCACAAAGGACGAAAATATGTGGCAGGCACAATTTTAAAGATACGATAAAACTAGTATCGTAGAGAATGCCCATATCTACCAGATTGCCGAATCTGAATCAGATCGGAGCATAATTATAGCCAGAATGAAGAAATTAATTTTCAGTTGCTTCCCCCGTCTCACCATAAATGAGACACGATACTGATCTTCTTTCTCGCTCGCACACTCTACCGCGTTCAGTGCGCGAGCAACCCCTAGCGGAGGAGATGTAGAATCTAAATGGTACATGTAGAATCTACATGTTCGATGTAGAATATACATTGCATATGTATATGTAGATAACAAATGTAGCAAAAAAATGTAATATGTAAAATTTTTTTTTTAATTCTAAAATTCTAAAAAATTATAAGCTCAAAAATGTATATACTGACTGAGTTCGGGTATAAGTTGTAAGGCAGTGCCCTTACAACGAGGGCATATATATAGATGTAAATAGAGGGAGGTAGAACCTCAGTTGTTATTATTTTTGTATAGTTCATAAGCATTCCATATCGACCCTAGCATTAAGTTTTTTTAATTTTTTTTACATATAAGAGATGTACATAGTGGAGAATAGAGGCGAAAGCTGAGTAGGGGAAACCCATCGTAAATTCATAGGGCCGTGGTCAGGAACAGTCACCGCGTCATCTCTGACACACGCACACAGCCACATCAAGAGCAAAACATACGTCACGAGCACAGCAAGCTACGATCCGCAGAGAGCAAAACATACGTCACAAGCCAGCAAGCTACGATCCGCAAAAAGCAAAACATACGTCACGGGCAGAAATGGCGCGACGCAGCAGAGAGAGCGACTTCGCTAAAAACACAGCCGAGCGACCGAACGCAGCGGCAGATTAGCAAGCAGAACCACGAAGGCTGAGCAGCGACCCCCAGCAGCGGCCCTCAGCAGAGGGTGGACACACCCTGAGATCGCCAAAAGCAGCAGTCGTGTTCGCGGAAGAACAAAAAACAAACCCGTGCCCTGCCGCCAAACGTGACCGCGCCTACCCCGCCCAACAACCACAGGAAAAGGAAAACACTACCGCAAAACGAGCCGCTCGGAATACCAGGCCGTGGAGTAGGTAAGCTGGCTTCACTTAAGTGAGTAGGGACAATAGCGGTGCGATAGGTAGGGCGTAGGGAATGATTTAATAAACTTAGAAAAGGAATAAACCAAATTCACCCGGATTATTCTACTGGGAGGGAACTGGGAGCTCAAGCTAGTACCCCCGACCCCTGCCGCCACGACAGAAGTCCAGTTAGTCCACCAAAGCCCTAACCTCAACTTACACAAGCCGGACACGGAAGCACGGCGACCAAAATTTTATCGCAACATAATTTACATTCAGCTTTACAGATAAGGATATACATAGGTGGTTTCTTTGTCAGCTAATCCTATCCAATTTTATACAATTTTTAAACAATTTGTCATAGGTATAAAAAACACATGTGTTGATAAAGATATTTTTGAATAGCGGGGCAAGAAAACTATACTTCTATACAAATTTCAGCGCGACAGTAATTATAACCACATTTATTCGCGATTGGTCAAAGAATGCCAAGAATGTCAAAGAATATAAAACGCATAAGTAAAATATTGAAAATCAAGAACCTTGATTAGAAATATGTTAGTACATATGTTTTTGTATTTAGCCTAATATATTTATTTAATTATTTACACTTAATTACTTAGAGTACGTCCCTAGCTAAGTATTATTGCTGGGAGAGGTTCCCCGAGTCGTGTATGGCTAGTACAAGTTAAAGACTGCCAATCTATTAGGATGGGCTTGAAGCTTGGCCTTTATTTTTTTTTTTTTTTTTTAAAATTTTTTTTTACTGACTACATTTAAGTCTTTATGGATATGTTCATTCCGTATGTAATGGTGCCCCAGTAATAGTTCTTAGTACTTATTGAGCTCTCTGGTAATTTCTAAATTACTAAAACAAAAAATTTCCCAAAACCTCGAAGACATAAATAAAAAATTTATAAAAAACTGCATTGTAAAAGTACTTTGTACTCCAGTTTTAGTGGTGAACGGGTGTTTATTAGCCAATGTAGATTACTAGCTTTAAATTTAAGTAGATTTCTCTTCTGCATGTTACCAGTAAGCCTTTCTATCAGATACACCAAGGTATTATTCGGTGGTTTGTGGGAATGTTGATATTGTTCAGACATAATGGAGGGCAAGTTTGTCTGTTTAACGTGAAGGTGACATGCTTGCACTTTTGTCGTTTACATGTATCCGCCAGTCTGCTAGCCATTTTCTAAGGCCACGAGATGAGATGATAAGTGATCCGTGGCCCTTCTTGGGCACTTGGAGCGACTTAATATGGCAGATCATCAGAAATGTCGAAGTTGTTGTTAGGCTGTTTGTCGGTAGATCTGCTGTGAATATGATATAAGTGTCGGTCCAAGCACGCTGCCTTGCGGTACACCAGCTTCAATTGGATGATATTCAGAGAGGAAATCTTTGCATCGTACTGCGAAACTTCTTTGCTGTAGGTATGACTCCATTATTCCATGGATGTTCTGTGGAAGTAATATTTTGATTTTGTGGATTAAGCCATCTAACCAAACGCGGTCGAAAGCCTGTGCGACATCCCGTCTTTCAAATACATTTCGTATCTCAGAGGTTATACGGTTTACTTGATCAATGGTTCCGTGTTTTTCGCAAAATGGGGATGGCACCATTGATGTGTAGGTGTTGTTTGATACGATTCAGGAGCAGCTTTTCAAATATTGCCTTTCAAAGAGGCAAGTCAGTAGGCTGATAGGTCTATATAATGATGGCTTTTCCGGCTTTATGGATCATTGTGATGACTGATTTCCTCCATTCTTGAGGATAATAGCCCCATTTCATAATGATGTTGAATATCACAGTAAGGAAATACACTGCACAGCTCGGCAATTCTATGATCATTTTAGGAGAGATGAAATCGTGGCCCGGAGCTTTCTTTTGCTTTGAGATTTGGTCTTTAATGACCCTTGTGACTTCTCCTGTTTGGAATATGATAGGCGGAGTAGCTTCGGATTGTTGGTTGGTGGGAGCACAAGCTATTCGTTGCTGGGTGCGGTTTGAAGACGTTTTCTAGATGGACGGCAAATGTATTTGCCTTCTCTTTGTTGCTGCAGCCCACTCTCCTGTTTGTGTACGCAAGGTGATTCACCTCGATTGGTGGGCATACGCCTGATTTTGCTTTCCACAGTGGGAATCGTTTGCTAGTTGGGGAGAGTTGCTCCATATAGGATATTTGAGCTCGGTTTTTTCATCTTCTAGGGCTCTGCGTAGTAGGTGGTTGGTTATTTTTAGCCGCTCTTTCGATGCAGGTGATCTGTGTGCTTGCCACTCTCGGAAGCCTTCTTTTATCGCGTAGCAGCACTTCAATGTGCCTAGAAATACGACTGCTGTTGGAATGTTTATTAGATGCTAATATTGGTGTTGAGTGTTTTGCCGCCAGTGACATTGAGGAAACCAATGCTTCGACTGACCTATCAATGTCATCTTTACAATTAATGTTTGGGCAGCTATCAATATGAGAGCTTATGTACTTCCTGTATTTGAGCCAATCTGTTTTGCTAGAAGTTAGAAAGTGTGGCGTTCCAATGCTGTGGATGTCGTAAGGTGAAGTAGAATGGGCGAGTGATCCGATGATAGATCTGTTAAGTGATCTACATTAATCTGAGCTTGCAGACCCTTCGTGTAACTGCAAAATCAATCAAGTCGGGTTGCTTGTTTGGATCTTGGGCCAATATGTGGGCTTGCCCGAGAGATAAAGTCTAGCTTGTTTCGTGGGTTATTATAGCGTTATATAGTTGTCTTCCTTTCGTTGGTAAGTCTAGATCCCCAATGGTGTGCTTGGCATTGTAGTCCAGCTGCTATAAATCGGTAACCTAGTAGGTCAAGAATGTTACAAATTCTGTTTCGAAATGCAGAAACGTGGTGGGTATACTGCGGCTAGGTTTAGTAGCGCTCTGAATTTCAATATGAATTGCTGTTGCCTGTAGATAAGGTGTAGCAAATGAAGGCAATGGATAATGCCTAATGCGATTCTTGATCAGAACGCCAGTACCTCCATGTGCCTTACCATCGGATGATTTGTCGCATAAAGTATAGCCATTGAGGTGAAAATAGTTTTATTTGTTAGGTGAGTCTCTGATATGAGCATGGCGTCAATGTGTGTTGCGGACTGTGTGCATTTGTGCTGAAATGCCATTTGATTCCAAATATATTTACATTTAAAATTTGTTATTGTCATTTTTTGTGTCCTGATGTTTGTTTATTGTACATTGTATTTGTTATAGTTAGATTGACTCATTCACTGAATTATTTATGTTGGATTTTACTATTATCTATTCTGCATATTCGTTGGTTGTTTTGTTGACTGTAACTGTTTAACTTAAGCTGAATCTGGTTGTTTATATTTAGTTTTCAACCCGGCTGGTTTTTGTTGGTTTAGGTTTTAATTTAGACAGACAATATGTGAGTGTTTCCATTGTACATTTTTGGCAATGGGTCCTCTTATTTACGCGCCTCTAGATGAACATCACCGGCAGGACTCGTAATTTTTGTCCATTTCTGCAATTTCATTACCGTCCATTTCGTTTTGTGTTCCTCACGTGATCCTACGGTGCGTAGTATTAGCTTTATATTGTGAACTTCATTTTTCTTATATGATACTTCGTGTAGTTCTACTTGAACATTGGTAGGAATTTTTTTCTATTTATTATGTTCATTACCATTTTGACTTAAGCCTTATCGTTAAGTCCATTATATCTCATTGATTGGGACTGTTGTTCGATTCCTTTGATAACCACTTGTAATCCTTTGCTACTTTTAGTTGGTGTGTGTAATTCATTTTTCATTTTCGAGATATTTCGCAACTGATCGATAGTTTTGTTCGTCATTGACTTGTATTTTTTTCATTTATATTACCTTTATGTACGTGACATGGATGTGTTTGCCAATTGTATAGTTATTTTTGACCGTTCCACAATTGCCTGTCAACATAAATTGGCGTCTTATTTTGCTTGGGTGTTTTGTCTCATCTTCTTTGGACATTAGTATCGCAAACTATTGTTTGTGCTTATGTGACGTGTTGTTATTTTAGTTATTTGGATGCATTTTGTTCTTCACATTTTGTGGCTAATTTTTTGATTTGCACATAGATCAGCCAGTTGAATTAACGCTCCGTTAGATTTTTGAGTTATTGGTTGGAGGGCTTGTCGCTGTCAATGCTGGGAATTGCGTGTTTTTTGTTGTTGTCTTGTTTTCAAGACACTTTGGCGGGCATTGTTGTTGTTTATGTTAGAAATCGTGGTTGGTACGTCGATCACTGAGCACCCTGACCCACTTTTGAGGCGTGCTCTCTCCTCGTTCTGCAATGATGAGTTTTGTTTCGTCCTTTGCGTATGAAGTACGTTGCTTTTGCTTGCGAGCCGACGCTCTCTTGTTGTTGTTGCCGGGCTTTTTTTGTTTTTTTCGCTTTGCTCTTAAACGTTGACACTCTTTATTATTTCTATTAGTCTTTTTATCGTTTTGTTTTTGTTTTTGGCATACGAAAAATGAATTAAAATATTGCAATTTTATGCCCATGCTAACTACTTACATACAAAGGTATACATTAGACTGGGACAAAATTTGATAAAAAATTTATTTTGCTTCTGTTCTATGTAAATAAAATAAAATAGTAAATAAAATTATACAATTTTTAAAATTTGTTATTTTAATGTTTGGGGGTTGCTACCACGAAAAGAAAATACCCTTTTCGGATTTTTCAAATAATATTGAATCTTAGGAACTAGTTTATATTGATAAGGTAATTTTTTTCGCAAAAACTTGTGCGGGTTTGTTACTGCCAATGACGATATTAATTGTATTAATATATATGCAATATAGTTCAACAACACTAGTCAACAATCTGTTATTATACCCGTACTCAAAAAAGAGTTAAGGGGTATATTAGCTTTGTGGTAAAAGTGGATGTGTGTAACAGAGAAGGAAAATTTTCCGAACCCATAAAGTATATATATTCTTGATCAGCATCAATAGCCGAGTCGATAGAGCCATGTCTGTCTGTCCGTCTCGATGAGCGCCTGGATCTCAGAGACTATAAAAGCTAGGGCTCTGACTATAATTATGATCGGATCTGATTTAGATTCGGCAACCTGGTAGATATGGTCAATTTCTACGATACTGCGTTTTTAGTTTTATCGTATCTTTAAAATTGTGCCTGCCACAGATTTTCGTCCTTTGTGGGGGCGGAAGGATGCGGGCCGAAATTTTGAAATACACTTGTAGCAGTGTGATATCACATGAGTCTTGAAACCAAATTTTGTTGCCCTAGCTTTTATAGTCTCTGAGATCCAGGCGCTCATCGAGACGGACGGACATGGCTATATCGACTCGGCTATTGATGCTGATCAAGCATATATATACTTTATGGGGTCGGAAACGTTTCCTTATCTGCGTTGCACACATCCACTTTTACCACAAATCTAATATACCCCTGAACTCTTTTTTGAGTACGGGTATAATAATTCTTGGCCAAAATTTTTGGTTTTAGATAGACGCATTAATTAGGCGTCTTTTAAGGTATTGCTCAATAGAATCTTTGGATAAACGGTCCATTTGCAGCCGTTTGACCAAAACAACTCAAAAATAATTTTACCTGAAATTAGTGCTTTTTTTCACATAACTTAAGTATCTTATATCTGTTTGCATAGAACTTTTGCAGTTCTGAAAAGCTGACAAATGCAGCTTTAAATCGTTTTCAGACTCTTTGTATCTGCAGCTTAACGCCTGGAAGATATTAAGCTTTCAAATTCAAATTTCACAATTTTTTGCAGTTCAAAAGTTATTTTGGGCCACAGCCCAAAATTCTAGTGTTAAAAAGCCGAAAATTCTCAATGCCATTTAAAGGAATGAAGGAATCATTAAGTGAGGGCACTTTTAAATTGACCAGTTCCGAGCAATTCCTGATTTAAGGTTAGAATCGTTCGCCTGGTAAAATCAAATACCATCTTTTATACCGAGTTTTTCGAATATGTGAAGAATATTTGAAGAAGGTTTCTTGATGTATCGATGGATAGCATGTCCTTGTTCATTTTCTCATAAAAGAAATCAGAATTCCCAACACCAGCACCTGACATATGGGCCCAAATATGTCCCATGATCTCCCCCATGTATAGCGGCAGCGTGCAGGTTTTTCGTAATAAGCTAGTTATCAGTCGAAATGGGTTAAAACGGGTTGAATATTTTAATGTTTGACTAGTTAATGGTTTTTCAGTCCGAATTAATACACAAGTCAGGTGAAATCTAAATACAGAGTGTTGCCGACGAAAATTAAACTTAAAAGAGTAGTTCTGAAATTTAAACCGTAAAAGCCACATAGGCGCATACGGCAACGCCACCATGCATAAGCACCACCATTCGGCAACTTTAAAACAGAGAGACAATTGAGGATAAACCAGCGAAGCAAGAACACATGTTTTTAAATTTGTCTACCCTTTATTGCTTCGAAATATTCAACACCAGTACCTCAACATTTCTTTAAAACACTTTTAATTACGCACGAACAACAAACATAATCGTGAAAACCACGCTTGGATTTCAACAAATTGCGAAATACTCAAGACGCTCGCATATACAATTGCCTACATACACACACACACAACTGTAAAAGCCATGTATGTGTAAGAACCTTGCTGTCGTAGATCGCGCCGAATACAAGCAACGTGGGAACACACAGCAAAACCAAGTTGAAGTGCACAAGTCAATAACATATGTGTACATAAACATGCCTATAGAACAAGATGTGGCGTCGGCAGAAAGAACCGTATTTCAGAACGCATCCAAAACTAGGTGCAATGCGACAAATGCAAGATTTGGCACCACTTTGACTGTGTTGGTGTGAACAGCACCATTGCGCAGTTGGAATGGACATGCCCCGCATGCAAGGTCCCAGCAAGTGATCAAGCTTCAAACAGCAATGGTGGCGGACGGCCCCAAGTTCCGGAAGCATCAATCCCAGGAACACCATGCAAGTTGACCAAGTCAATTACAATATATCAAAGCCACCTCCAGAAATAAATCTGCACAAGCTGACCGAGCAAACACACACACATACTAGATCAAATTCCTTGATGTTGGCAATGCTGGAAGAGACACGCGAAGCTGAAAAAACGTACATAGAGAAGAAATACATGTGGCTTGCACAGGAGCAGGGAACACAGGCTATTTCATTCCCACCAATTGGACCAAGTGCCTCCCAGTTAGCCGCAAGAAAAGTGCTACCACCGGATCTACCCACCTTTAACGGCAATGCTGAGGACTGGCCGATTTTCATCAGCATGCACGAGAACATCTGCGCAGTGGCCGCCTTTTCAAATGCAGAAAACATAAACATGCTTTGGCTCTAGAAGTGTCTCAAGGGCAAAGCTTATGAGTTATGATTATGATAAAAAACCCTAAAATACCCTAAAAACCTTCTTTGGGCGACCGGAACAAATCCTTGACCGTTTGATTGATAAAATTAGAAAAATCAACGTACACAAAGAGAAATTGGAATCTCTTATAGACTTTGCAATGGCAGTACGCAATGCGTGTGCAACTATGGCCTGCAAATTGAACTCACACCTGGACAACCCCTTACTGCTTCGCGAACTCGTCGATAAGTTGCCCACTCAACAAAAATTAAACTGGGCCATGCACCCACGCAGTGACGGCATCCCAGTCATCAAATCATTCAGCGATTGGATATACAAGTTAGCCGAAGCAGCATCCACTGTTATACCTGTACCAAGCTCAAGGGCCAGCACCGTCAACACTCACGCACAGGTTCGCCATGGATTGGACAACAACGAAAACTCTCAGTCAGAAGACGATCAGCAACAACAAGGTACTTCGTTTCTCATATGTGTAATGTGCAAGTCCGCCGCCCAGTGCGAGAAATTTCAGATGTTGACCGTCGAGGAGAGGCAGCACATTATTAACGACACCAAGGCGTGTTATAGATGTCTGAAGAACCACCGCCGCAAATGTTTCTCTAAACGAGATTGTGGCGTCGATAACGGCCAATCTAAGCATCACCCACTTCTTCATAGAGAAGCACCCAAGGCCGAACTCGTCAGTGCCCACCTTAAGGAAAGCAGCATAGAAGAACAATACTTCCGAATTTTGCCCGTCACACTACACGGAAACGGAGTTAAGTTTGACACCTACGCCTTTTTGGATGAAGGCTCATCCGTCACACTTATTGATTACAGCATTATGGGAATTCTTCAGGTTTCCTCGACTCCCGATCCTCTTTGCCTGCAATGGACCAGCGAAACTACTCGAATGGAGAATACATCCGCTAGAGCTCAGATTAAAGTATAAGAACAGGGAAGCCCCAAAATGCTATGGCTCAATAATGTACGTTCAGTCAAACATCTCGCGCTGCCAAAACAAAGCGTCGATGTCATCAAACTGTGCAACAAATATTCCCACCTACAAGGATTGCCAATAAAATCGTACTCAAACGCACAACCAATGCTGCTAATTGGTGCCAATAACTGGACTCTGGCAGTACCCCGTAAAATTCGTGAAGGACGACGAAATGCACCCATCGCATCGAAGTGTACACTAGGAGGGAGCATCCATGGAACAATTATTACAAACAGACATATTTCCTTGCATCATTGTAGCTGTAATTAGGAGTGAAATCGACAAAGCGGTTACGGAGAGTTTTAACGTAGAGCACACCAGGGCAGCTCCACTCTGAAAATGACAAAAGCTATGAGTATTATCGAGGATACTTGTAAAAAGGTTAACGGCCATTATCAAGTCGGCCTGCTTTGGCGAGATAAGGAAGCCATTCTGCCGGAAAGCTACTCCGACTCCGCCGCTTTGAAGCGCCTTGAATGTCTACGAGCTAAAATCAGAAAAGATCCAGAACTGTTCGAAAAAATACAGGTTAAAATTGATAATCTGATATCAAAAGGGTACGCATTTGAACTTGAGCCCAAAGACGCGGCTAACCAGATGGATCGCGTATGGTATCTCTACCGATCTTTATTGCTTTAAATCCCAATTATCCAAGTAAAATAAGGCTAGTCTGGGATGAAGCAGCCAAGAGCTATGGAAAATCACTTAATGATTTTATTTAAAACGGACCTGACTATCTTATTCCACTAACCGATGTTCTAATGGTATTCAGAGTCGGCAGAATAGCCATGTGTGCAAACATTGACGAAATGTTTCATCAGATTAACATTCAAGATAGCGACATGCATGCTTTTTATGGCTCCACAAGTATTCGTCATGCGCTCAATGACATTTGGAATTAGCTGCGCCCCCTACATTGCTCACAATGTTCGCGACAAAAACGCACAGGAATTCAAAAATCTAAATCCACGAGCATACGAGTCCCTTACAAAAGCGCACTACGTAGACGATCTCATTGACAGCTACGAAGACGACGATGAAGCAATTGCAGTTGCATTCGCAGTCCGAGACGCAGTATTGAAGTATCCATGCCTTGGCATGGATAGGATTCAACATAAGAAACTGGAGCTCCAACTCGACCCCTGTACTTCAATACTTTGGAGAACGACAATTGGATAACCAACACCCAAAAGAATTAGGGGGGGCCGAAAAGTACTGGGAACCCTCCAGAGACGTTTTTATCTATATTTTAAGATTTGCAAAGAGACTTTTGAATGGTGAAACAGCTCCAACAAAACGCGAAGCCTTACAAGTATTGATGTCCGTATTCGACCCACTGGGCCTGCTATCATGCTGCACTATTAATCTGAAGATGCTACTCCAAAAACTCTGGCGAGCTGGTATAACATGGGACGAAGAGATTTCAAATACACTCCTTATTTTTTGGACACATGGAAAAGCGTACTTCTTCAAGCTGGACAACTGGAATTCCCTCGCTACTACTCATACCTGCTGCCAAATGCAGACCAGATCAACTTGCATACATTCGTAGACGCAAGTGAAGACGCCTATGCCGCAGTCACCTACCTTCGCATAAAGAGAGGAGAGGACGACATCAACACGGTATTAGTTGCAGCCAAATATAAAGTCGCACCATTGAAACCCGTCTCAATACCAGCTTTTTTTAATTTTTTTTTTGCGTATATGCAATGACTGCACCATCACGCCTATGCGACACCAAGCCGGAGCCTGTTACGCGCGGAACCCAGGCAGAAACGCAGCCCCTCCTCCCGCCAACCGACCGAGGGGCGCTGCGCAGGACGCGCGACGCGTGTTACCGAACCGATCACGAGCATGCAGGAAAGATAGGTGTTAGACTAAAATTCGAGGAAAATTAGAACTAAACACAACTCAAAGAGCTAAACATGCACAGATAGCTAAAAAATAGTAATAATTACGGGAAAGGTATGTTAGTATGAGTGATTTAAGAAGAGGAAGTGAATTAGTAGTGGATATTATGTGGTAGGGAATTGAAGTACGAGCAAAGGAGTTCGTGCAAGGTTTACATTTGATCTACAAAGCGGAAGGAACAAAGGAATAAAGTTTCTAGTGGATCTAATAGGAATCGTAAAGTTTATGCGGCTCAACAAGTCAGGGCTATCTACGTCACCCTTGATCAGGTTGTGTATAAAAATCACACCAAGCATTTTTCTACGACTAACTAAGGTTGGAAGGTTTATTAAAGCATCTACGATAGCAGTCTGACACCTGCATCCTCAGTTAAGGCCACGCAGAGCAAAAGTAAAAAGTTGTTCTGGACTGATTCTTTATGGTCCTGGTGTACTTTTTACTGGGGGCACCATACACAAGAGCCGTACTCTAAAATCGGACGAACAAGCGAGATGTAGAGAGTCTTCGTTATATAGGGGTCGTCAAATTCCTTTGACCACCTCTTTATAAACCCAAGCACACCCATGGCCTTATTTACCATAGTGGAAATGTGTTCAGAAAACTTTAACTTTGGGTCTAATTTAACACCAAGATCGTCAACCAAGGTAATTCTCTCAAGAGAACCACCGCAGAGGCTATAAGGAGCCAAAATGGGGCTGGAGCGATGAAATGTCATTACTTTGCATTTCGAGGCATGACTGAAAGTTATTGAGATCGGATTGCAAGCGAGAGTGAAATGAAATGTCCTTATACTGGACACAAAGTTTAACATCATCCGCATACATGAGTACTCGAGAGTTTGTTAATACTGAAGGCAGATCATTAATAAAGAGTGTGAATAGTAGGGGGCCTAGATGGCTGCCCTGTGGTACTCCCGAAGTAACCTTAACAGGTGAAGAGGAGTTTTTGAAGAGGACTCTTTGAGACCTAGAACGAAGGTAGCTAGAAATCCATCTCAAAAGATTAGGCGGAAACCCTAAAAGGTCAAGTTTTTGTGCTAAAAGGGAATGGTTTACAGAATCGAATGCTTTACTGAAATCAGTGTAAATGACATCCGTCTGCAAGTTACCTTGAAAGCCTTTAATGATAAAAGAGGTAAACTCTAATAAATTTGTGGTTGTTGATCGTCGCCTTATAAATCCATGCTGGGACGGAGATATAAGTGATTTGCAGAGATGTTGCAAATGCGGAGTTAACATTTTTTCAAACATTTTAGGAATAGCGGATAACTTAGATATACCTCTATAATTATTTGCATCAGACTTGCTACCTTTCTTATGGAGCGGAATAATAAAAGATTCCTTCCAGATGGGGGGGAAGCATGATGAGTTAATGGATAGGGTGAATAGTTTAAGCAAGGGTCCACACAGAGCGTCGCGACAGTACCTAAGTACACAGCCTGGAACTCCGTCGGGACCTGGTGAAAACACCGGCTTAACTAGTCGAAGATCATGAAGCAGTGAGCTTTCATTTAACAAGGGGCTGAAGATGCCATTCGACCTTGGTAAGCTGTATGGATACGGCTGAAAAGAGTAGCTTTCATGAGAATAGGTTGTCTGGAAAAATTTGGCAAAAAGATCGGCAATTGGCAGGCGCTATGGGAGTGGGACTAGCAAAAAGAACCATGAACACTCGAGGACTTGGAATCAATTCAAGCACATACTGGTCCGACTCTAAAACCGTTTTTCAATGGTTAACTATGGACCCTCGAAAATTGCAATCCTTTGTTATGCATAGAGTTGGTGAGATCATAGATAACACCAGCCGTAAACAGTGGCGCTGGATTCCTACGAAGGAAAACGTTGGAGACTCAGCTACAAAATTCTTCAAAACTCCCGATGCATCCAAGTGGATCCAAGGCCCACAATTCCTTAGACAATCGGAAGATGTCTAAGATGTCGACCACAAGATGTCGTTTTTGATCAAAATAACGACTAATCCGAATTACGTAAGCATGTTTTCATAATAACGAAATTAAAGCATTTTGATTTTGCAGTGGATTACTTTTCGGGCTGGAGACTTCTATATAGAGCCGTAGCTATTTTCATCCTATACATCCAAAGGCTGAAAACAAAATGCGCCAGAAAATCACTGCAAAAATTCCTAAGTCCTGAAGTCGTGACTATTTAAACAGTCGCAGTCAAAGGCATATTGTATGGAAATCAGCGCCCTTAAACACCATTCAGCTGTAGAAAAGTCATTGCTCTGAACGTTTACCTAGACGCAGAAGACATCCTACTTGTACAAGGAAGAACAGATCGCCTGAATCCAAAAGAAAACGCCATCGTATTGCCAAAAGAGTGCAGAGTCGCCTTTTTAGTAGCAAAGTACTGCCACGAAAAATCTCACCACATGCTCCACGAGTCAACCTATCAACCTAATTCGAAGCACATTTTATATACCACGTCTATGAGTATTGTACAAAACTGTGCGTAAGGAATGTCAAAAATGCAAAATCGCCAATTCGACACCAAAAGTACCCCAACCCCCAGACTGGCCTGTTTCGAAAGACCATTTACATATACGGGTGTCGATTATTTCGGCCCTATATTATATTAGTGAACGTTGAAAGGCACAAGGAAAAGCGTTGGGGAGTCCTATTTACATGCCTCACATTAAGAGCAGCACACAAGCTTGACGTAAGCTCTTGTATAATGTGCCTGAAGAACTTCAGGCTCCCTCCGTGGAACTCCAAAATAAATCTACCAAATTCAAAGCCACTGAAAAGATCGTAAAGGAGGAACTTAAGCAAATCGAATGTTGCCGACGAAATTTAAACTTAAAAGAGTAGTTCTGAAATTTAAACCGTAACAGCCACGTAGGCGCATACGGCAACGCCACCAAGCATAAGCACCACCATTCGGCAACTCTAAAACAGAGAGTCAATTGAGGATAAACCAGCGAAGCAAGAACACAAAGTTTTTTAAAGCTCTCTTCTATTGTTATTAATAAACTCACATAATAAATAATTGGAATGATATATAAATTTGTCTACCCTTTATTGCTTCGAGATATTCAACACCAGTGCATAGAGGTTATCATGCGACATATTTGGGCCCATATGTCAGGCGCTGGTGTTGGGAATTCGTATTTCTTTGATGAAAAAATTAACAAGGACATGTTATCTATCGATACATAAATAAATCTTCCCAAAATATTCTTCACATATTCGAAAAGCTCGGTATAAAAGATGGTATATGATTTTACCAGCTGTACGGGAATTGCTGGCAAATTTAGAAGTGCCCTCATTTAATGATTCTTTCGACTCAATAGCCTGACTTTAAACGTAATTGAGAATTTTCGGCCAATAGTGGATCAGAGCATTAAAAAACGTAAACAAAGACTTAAAAACAGCACTAAAAGAGGAGTGGGAGAAAATTATGCCATAGATCGGCAAAATTATTCGAATCGATGCAGAAATGGCTCAAAAGGGCTATAAACAATAAAAGAAACTAGAAATATATAAACTTCTAGTTTAAAAGTAAAATAGAAACCAAAAAAATTTGCTTAAGTATTTTGGTTCAAATAAGCTATGGGATGAAATGAGACAGTATTTTTGTAATTAATTGCTCAAACTACTTTAAAAAAATGTTGAAAAATAAATGAAGCTGGTTTGTGTTAAATTAAAATATTTGTCTATCATTATACATTTGATTTTCAATGGTATGGTTCATGGTTCAGAATTTAAACCACTTTTAAGTATTCTGGTCGTGTGGTTCATTTAAGCTGTGAGCCACTGTACATATTGACTAAAAAAAAAAAATCCGACGAACAAACATAAATAAATATGTACATATGTTTAGATTTTTTTTCAAGTTTGCGTAACGTATTAAATAACGTTTATCATGTTCAATTACGAATCATTGATACCTGGTGAACGAATTAAGCTGTGCAGTAGAATTTTCCAATGTTTCGTTTCGGTAATCCACGACTATTATTTTTCTCTAATTTAATGTTTTCAACTTTTGAATCTCTACTCTTAACATTTGAAATTGTTTTGACTCCGGTAGTAAATTTAAAGTACATACATATATCCTTACACAGATATGTTCGACTATTTTAAATCGATATAATAAAAAAATTATACACTGTGGAATAAACACGTGATTTCCAAAATTATTTTTTAAAATACCGGGAAAAGAATATAAAATCTAAGTTTGTATCTAATCTAATTTATTACTAATGCAAACTAAATAAGAACATATGTATATAGAAACGAGGGTGTTCGAAAGACATATTGACCCAAAGAAACACCAAGCGGACAAACCAAAATACATACATGTTTAGTTTTTTCATCAAATTTTGAGAAGAGATGTAAAGTAACTTAATAAAAATCGTTTAACAAGTTCCCATACGATATATTCAAAAACTGGTGCACGAATTAACCTGTGCAGTACAATTTTCCAATATTTCGTTTCGGAAATCCTTGACTGCGTTATTTTTCTTATTTAATGTTTACAACTTTTGAATCCCTACTCTTCTGGTAGTACATGTTTGACTATTTAAAACCGATTTAATACACATATTGTGCAAAAGAAGCTTAGTTCCAAACATTTTTTTTTTAAGTACTTGCAAATTTTATAGAATGTATGTTTGTATATACATAAATTAAATTTCTTACCAATTGAAGACCCTGGCCACGGTTAGCATCTTCATTACGTTTTATTCCACGGCCCCGTCCGCGAGAATGTCCAGAATTAGGGGGTAAATTGTTCATTTTTCCGTTGAGAAACACAACCTATTCCAGCAAGCTAAAAAAAAGGTTTTAAAATACCCAGGGATGAATGCAATAGTTTTACACTTCCTATAGTTATCGATGTCAAAATCTCGTTGTGCAGTTATTTTGTTTCTTTAGCCTAGTATTCAGACGCGCTAAATACTAGAAAAGCAGCCGGTGGTATTTGCTGGCATTTGTTGGTTTTGTTGCCAGCCGCTCGAAAAGGATATGTTCTATCTTCCGCCAGATATCCTGGCAAAAACAAACGTAAACATTCCAAAAGGAGAACTAAAAACCAAGTGAAACATTTAAATAGTGAAGACAAATTGAATCTAATTAAAGCATCTATATGTAGGACAATTATTTTTGCGAATATAAAAAAATTATACAGGGGTGCCACAGAAATCACTAGTGAAATTGGAAACCGCGCAGATGATTTCCGCTTAAAAATTTCCGCCGTGCCACAGAATTCCGAGCGATTTCATTTTTCTTAGCATTGTCACAAACCAAATTCGAACTAAGGCTAGGGCTGACACCTTTCAAGATTCAATTCGAATAGGGTTCGTTTCGCAGTTTTATTGATTTTATCATATCAAAACAATTGGTTTTTATTTTTTTCTTTTATGATATAAAAATCCAGATTTTTCAAAGCTGTACTTTTATAATTTCAATGCAAAAAAACATCTCATATCGTGCGATTCAAACAAAACACTGTACACGGCCACTCTAGCCGTTGTCGGGCAACTCTCCGTGAATGGCAGCGATCAGCTGTTGAAAAAAAACAGTCATCTGTATTTTACGGTAAACTTAATTAAAATGCTTTTACCAGGACTGTTGGCCATCGAAGAACTACGGAGGCAACATATTAGAATACAAACCATGCAGCGCAGGCTTCTCAGATGCCCATCGGACTCGTTTTCGCGTTCAAACGATACGTATGTGGTTTTTATGATTGTCTTCTCAAACTAATGCTAATTTAGTTCATTACAATTACCCGTTTTTGGTATAATGATCGCTTTGCTCTCTTTGTGCTGCCATGGGTCTGCACTTAGCCGAACAGGCTTGGCAATAATGTGTAGAAATAGTTTGTTTGAAATAAATAAATATGACTAAAAATGCTTTCACAATTTGCACAAAAAGTATGCACACGTTTGACGTAAAGGTTAAAGGTAAAGGTAAAAGTTTTACTGCAATGAGCTATTTTTTGATATGCTTAATTAAAGAAAAACAGAATGCTTTTAATATAATTAATATTAAATATATTGCTCCGAACTCGACTTAAAAAAGGTGGCATTACTGTATTAACTTCGAAAGTCCGATTCGCCCTAGGTGGCCACCTCGGTCTGCAGAGGATTAAGAGCGAAATCGTTAAGTGAAAATTCAGTCAGCCGATTGAATAGTGATTTACTAAAATCCTTATTTTATTAACTTAACATGCATAATATTAAATAATTTGGATGAGGGCTAATCACCAATTGAACAACCTTTATGGGAAAGTAAAATTCGAATCGGTTTAGGTGTGTTTTATGGAATGGTGTGTTTTATGAAATCGCTGGATAAATTGTGAGCGATTTTGATTCCGCTGTAAAATTGGTGTGTGGAGCCCAGGATATGCCTGGGAAAGAACGACCCCAGCCGAAGAAGTGCATTTCATTAACTTTGTTTACCTTAAACAGAACCAAACATATATCTGAGCAGTATAACCGACGGAATGCAGTGCAAGCTCTAGAGAGTCATACCACTGACCACTAGAAAAATAAATGGGGTGCCACTGAAATCTCTAGAGATTTTGACTGGAGACATTTGTCAAATCAACCGAAAAATCCGCAGGTGCCACAGGATATCTAGAGAGTTCATTTTTCGGACACTTTTTACGGACTTCACGCGCAACAATGAGAAATGTAGCTCAGAGTTGTAGTATTTAAAAATAATTTTGTGAAATGCTGGCGTTTGTTTACTTTATTGTTTTCATTAGGGATATGAGAAGGATTGTTTTGTATAAAGTTACCCAAAACAACTTTTGCATTTGGCCACTCTTCGCTCATATCTTTTAGTATTTTATGGACAACAAAATTTAAATTTTTTGCCCGCTCAATTAAAGTGTTGAAGAACAACCCTGAAAAATATTTTTTTTTTGCGGTTGTCTGTGACTGGCCTTGCAAACGTCATTCTAATTTGAACAAATTTTATAAAAAAATGCAATTTTTACCTTTGAGTTGGTTTTGGACGTCGACACCGAATGGCAATTCTACTAGAGATTTCGTAAAATGTAAATAAAGGGACTAAACCAAGTGAATTCTTAAATTGTTTTAATGCAGATATATCAAAAATTTAATAAACTTTCACCTTCTTTGAGTAAAGAGCAGAGCTCGCAAGAAGTGGTCCCTTTTTGCAAGCAGTCATGAAAAAACCGGTTGTTCGCGACACGCTTAAAAACGGAATCGAAAAAACCTTTCCGCTTCGTTTATTCCCTTCGCTTTTCGCTCTTTGCTCGAGCAACGAGAGTGTCTTGTCGCTCTCCTTATGCATTCGTTCACTTGAGACACTTCGTTGAGCCGAAAGTGTATTTTGCGAATGTATGTGTCTGTGTGTGTTCTGCGCGCGTGCCTCATTTGTTTGTTTTCGTTGAAGCGTGGGGATCAATTACGATGAGCCGTCAGGGAAATAATAAAGTGCACTTTTTTTTTAAATTTGATAAAACTGACAATAAATCGTTGTGCAACGTGGGTGGTGCAAAATTAGGTTTTCGTAAAATTTTAAGCCCCATATATAATGCACTGAAAATGCCTATAATAACATCAAGAAATATAATGGATCATGTGCGAATGAGAGAGATATCCATAAGAGAAGATATAAAGGCTTCTGTTAAACGGAAGCTCGTATCACTTAAAATAGATGTGGCAACCAGGATGGAAAAATCCATCTTGGGTATGTTTAAAGATGTTTAAATCCACACTGTCAAAAAAGGAGATCGTCGTGAAAACGCTTGGGGTGATCCAGCTGTTCGAGTCACATACTGGACTTTATTTAAAAAATAAAATTGTGGAGATTGTTCAGGAGTATGGTATTGAACTTGATCAGATTTTTAGGTAAGGGTTTATTCATTAAAATAAGCATAAAAGCCAATAAATGTATTTTGTGCTCAGCATTACATCCGACAATGGCAAAAACATGGTAAAGGCCATAGAGCTGATAAATGATGAGAAAAGTATAACCGATGATGACAAGGACGAAGACTTTATGGAATTGCTGGATTCCATGACATTCCCAAACGTGCAACTTGTGAGATGCGCAGCGCATACACTACAATTGTTCGTGTACGACGTAAATAAACAAAGCGAGATCAGCCAAAAAATTTCTACTTTCCGTCAAATGTGCAAAGTTTTGCGGACCGGAAAATATAGGTACTGTGGGTTTTTGTGTTATCATACATACATACATATATGACAATAAATTTGACTTATGTAGACGTGCCTTGATGGAGAACCAGAGGCACATTCCAACTCTTGATGTCACCACAAGATGGAACTCAACATACTTAATGTTAGAAAAACTATTCGAGCTAAAGGAGTTTGTTTCTACCCAAACTACTGTCGATCTTGACATTGACTGGGACTGGGTAGAGCTTTATATTGAAGCATTTAAAGACACATATAAAGCAACTCTAAAACTGCAACAGGAGCAACTTGCTTACAGCGATTTTTTTATATTGTGGATTGAGCTTAAGCTTAAATGTGAAAAAGCCAAAACTACATCACAAAAAAATGATTTGCACAATTCGAAATTCGCGAGAGTAAGTTGTTTCAAAACCAAGCCTTGTTATCATGTATATACATGGATCCTCGAATTAATTTGATTTTATCCGACCAACAAAAAATGATAGCAAAACAAAATTTAAAAAAACTTGCGTTACGCATTTTCAAATTGAATCAAGTAAGATACTATAAATGTGGTAAGAACGTAGAGGTCTCGTCTTCTAGATAGATATGTGTGTAGTTATTTGTTTTTAACTAATAAAATCGTCTTTGTTTAATACTAATTAATGCACTAAGTGCTAATAATGTATTCATAATAACGTTTTTATTTATATTTTTATTAAGTCAAGTGTTACGTCATAGCCCGTGTCAACAAATGATTTTTCTTCCGGAACAAGCAGTATCGATGCTTCCGAGGAACGGTCACTTCTATCATCATATTTAGATGATATGCAACCAGTGCCTCAAGTCAAAGGAGAAGAAGTACCGGCCAAATTGTCCAAAATTTACATGGAAATCGAAAATTTCAATGTTGTGTTTTGCCGTTTACCACTAAATAGTTATATCAAACAATTTTATCAGGACAAAAAGTTTAAGTCGCCACAAATAAGTGAGCTGGCACAGGTGGTGTTAGCCACACCGGCAACTCAGGTGTCGGTAGAAAGGTCGTTCTTAGCCCTTAATTTTATTTTAAATGAGAAGCGCACCTCTTTAGCTCCCGAAAATATCAATTCAATATTAGTTGTTAAGCTTAATTCTTAATTTAAGCGAAAAAAAATATTTGATATATGTATGCAGCTTTAATTTTTTGTTTTGTTATGAAGAATATGTGGAACTGTGGATATTAAATCTTTTAAGTTTATAAATTTGCCTATGATTTCGTATTTACATTCTCGTTCTTCGTTATCCCTTCCTCTTCCACGCTTTGCCTGCGAGGAAATATATAGTAGCAACAACAAATACCTAACGCAACTACAACAAAAAGACACTTCGTGCATGCAGCTGGCTCGATTTGCTCAGTGACTGATGCTCAGTTGTTGAGCGCCGAACGAAAGTCTCTCGCTCAGACTGTTTTCGTAGGAAAACACTTATGCTTCGATCGCCGCTCAGCACGAGACCGAAAACACGAGAGCAAGAAAAATACGTGTTCTGTTCAGAGAGAGAGCACGTTTGTTTCATTTTTCTGTCTTTTCCGCGAGCAGACAGCATAAAAAAAATTGGTTGAGCACTTTTTCGAGATCTGGTAAAGAGTGTTTGTGCAGTGAATTTAACCAAATCTCTAGCCATAATACTAGAGATTTTAAAACCAACCGAGACAGCATGCTGTGGCATTTAGCAAACCAACTCAGTTGGAATTCGGTCGGTTTGACAGTCTATAGCATTTTTTTGCTAGCTAACAGATTTTCGGAACTGAGTTCTAGGCTTTGCTAGTACTTTGCTAGCTGACTTGCTGCAAAAATAGAGATATCCTTATGGGAAATGTAGTACTTTGCTAGCTGACTTGCTGCAAAAATAGAGATATCCTGGAAATGCCTGCAGTCAGAGCGAGAGAAATTTATGCGCCCATTCGGCTGTGCAGTTGAGCTGTGATCAGCGCTGCGGCAGTCATGATTTATGGTTGTATATTTCAGAAACAATTTTGATGTCTTGCTGGCTGTGCGTGCTGGGTCGTGCCTCAGTTGTTCGATTGAACGTCTGTAGACGAGTCTAGACGGCTACGAACACTAAACTTGCATTTTGTTTATCACGATTTAATTTTTTCGCAGCAAATTTATCACAGCTAATTTTCATAATAGCATAAAGAAATTATAAAGAAATTACACCATTAGCTAAATAAATTAATATCGTGCAGAATTATATGGAAAATTTTAGATTTAAAAAAAAGCTGGCTGCGGCGAAAAATTTTTAGTTTTTCCGTTTTTAAAACGGCAAACTATTCCTCTCTGAAATGAAAAGTATACAACTTTTATTGTTTTTATTGTACAAAATAATATCATTCACAATAAGAAACAATTAATTAACTTTCTGTTACTGTTATTAGTAACTTCTTTCAAGGGACTGGGAACAATTTATATTTACAAGATTTAAAGATAAATACGGGACAACGTTACTGGGCAACAAAACAAATCTTAATTGCAGACAAAAAATTCAGGCACCTCTAGTTTTCACAATTACATTACTTTTCTAGCAAAAAGTCATACTTTTCATTTCAAGGCGCTCTGGAATTATTGACTCTCTGTAATCGTAAGCGCAAAATGTACTGTTTTTATACCAACGCGTTAGTGCCAGGCCTATATTTTATTTAGCAGAGATTTATCGATATAAAATCGGGCTGCCACAGAATTGTTGCACAGACCTACTTTTTCAAAGCCACTTTTTACGAGGAACTTTGAGCCACTCGGTTTTTACATATAAAAAGGTACATTTTATTGTTTGATGTTTCTTTATGATTAAAATTAGCCACTGCAAATTCGGCAATTGCACCAATGACCATAGCATGTCAGATTGATTTTCATTGTTTTGTAATTTTTTTCTTATTGATAAATACTTTTTTTTCATTCAGAGATATAAATTTTCAGCCATGCTCCGGCCATTGCAAATCGCATAAAGTTACTATTTGACAGTCAAATCGCAAAAAAGGGTGCTCGGATTTTCGTAAATCGTAAGATTTTTGCGATTTTAAACCGGTTGCTAATGAGCTCGCGATTTCAACACGAATTGCACAGTCCCAGTTATTCCACCATCCATCGGGGATGTTCCTAATTCACATATTTCTGTGCGGTGTTTTTTCGATAATTGTCAAATGCAACCATAAATAAATTCACAACAAAAAATCGGAATTCACTACGAAAATGTAAACAATGACAGACAGGAAAATGGTAAAAAACAACAAAAAACATCTGATATGTCAGAATTTCCTCAGGCACAAAAACTCGGTTTGTTGACTATCCTGGGAATTCTTTTTTGAATTCTCTGGAAAACTCATGCAGGATATTCGCTTTTGGCTGACAGCCTTCCGACTATTCTGTACTCAGAAAAAGAGCCAAAAGTATACGGCTATACAAAACTTAGCTTTGAAAACGCCTCGTTATTTTCGGGTACATCTTTCTACCAAAATGTCTCAAACCGCTTCTCAACAAATATAGAATATATATTTGTATTAAAAACATTGATTGAATTTAGTAGAAGCAGTCACAAATGACCACGCTTCGGTGTTTTCAAAGCCGATATCCATTCCAATAAATTCTCCTCGTCAATGTTAGCCTCATTATCATCATCCATGTCCAGCAACATGATTAGATTGGGCAAGAATATATTTTTATGCTGACTCAATTTCACAATCATTGCAATATTATTAATATTCATTTCAAATTATAACAGAAACAAATTTTCCACCGCACCAAATTGTGTGAATCAGCTATTTTTCATGGATGGTGCCAGTGGGAATCGGGGTGTCACATGTGTCGAAAATTCCCACCGTTCCTCATAGATGTGCTGTGTGGGAAAAGGCTATAAGCAACAACAAAGTGCGAATTCCCATTTGACCGATAAAATATCGATATCAATATAGGTCAGGGGATAAATGTCGTCTATTCATATTTCACCGATTTTTTGTTCAGATCCAAAAACTAGGCCTTAAGCCTAGTACTCAGATCCGAAAAAAACACCTCGCAAACAGAATCAGTGTTGATATTCGGGCAAAAACTGTTTGCTAGGTTTAGCCTAGTACTCAGACGCGATAAATTTTCCGTCGACCGAAATCAGGAATGATATTCGTATAAAACCGATAAGAAATCATCCCTGTTTTTTGGTCGACCGAAAATTTCGCATCAGGCGTTTCACAGATCAGTACTCAGTTTCGAAAAAAGGCCATTCGATACATACATACTAAATGACATGACATAATATCACACGCAACACACAGACTTTTAAAAAAGGGGGGAAAATAAAAAAAAAAAAGCGGCCCCCCCCTTCTCAAAAAAAAAAAAAAAAATTATAAAAAAAAAAAAAGAAAAAAAAAAAGATAAAAAAACACAACAAAAAAAAAAAAAAAAAACAAAAAAAAAAAAAAAAAATTTGGATTTTTTAAATAAAAAAAAAAAAAATAAAAAAAAAAAAACCTTCTTCCCTTTTTTTTTCTTTTTTTCCCTTTTCTCCCCCACAAAAAAACCCAAAAAAAAAAAAAAAATTTTTTTTCTCCCTCAATAATTATTTTTTTTTTTTCTATAAAAAAAAAAAAAAAAAAAAAAAAAAAAAAAAAAAAAAAAAAAAAAAAAAAAAAAAAAAAAAAAAAAAATTTTTTTACACTCTCTCTCACCAAAAAAAAAAAAAAAAAAAAAAAATCGGTCGACAGAAAATTTAGCGTGTTCTGTACGGAATGCAGTAATTAGATCAACAAAAAAAATGTCGGTATATACTAGAAAAGTATCCGAAGGAATTTTCTGGTATTTCTGGTTTGTTCCCACCCAATCGACAGTTATATCAATTTGATATATTTTGCCAGCAAACACGAAACAAATAGAACCTAATTAATGCAGCATTATATGAAGGACAATGATATGGATAATATAATATATTATTTTTATTAATTATAACCGTACTCAAAAAGAGTTTAGGGGTATATTATATTTCTGGTAAAAGTGGATGTGTGTAACGCAGAGAAGGAAACGTTTCCGACTCCATAAAGTTTATATATTCTTGATCAGCATCAATAGCCGAGTCGATAGAGCCATGTCTATCTGTGCGTCCATCCGTCCGTCCGTCTTTCCTGAAAGGAAATTTTCGTTTTGAGATTTCTACATGGCGCCCGAGCAGGGAATTTGGGATTAGTTTCGCCAAAACTAATCGTGTTTTCGACCAGAACGCTGTTCGCGAATAAAAAGCCGCAAAAAAACCAACAATTCGACGACCCAGAAGGAAGATTACCAAAATCCACGCTTTGAAGACCACCATACCTACACCGAAGCAGAAAATGGACATTTAGTTGATAACGCCCAGGGAAGCGGATTCATCCAACGACCAGGTAACAATGCCAATGCAATAGCGGATAATACCCATTGGCATGGCATTTAACAATGTCATGCATATACATTTACCTACCGTTTGACTATTCGTGTGTAGCTGGCTAAATCGGGAAGGCGCCAACGCCATAGTTTACCGCTTGTTTCGCAGCTTGGGTTGCATTATTTCGCATTTCGTTTCGTTCGCTTAGAAAACATTGACCCTTGCAGCGGTAAGCTAATTGTTACGCTCTTTAAGCTCTTACAGCATACGGTTCTCTTAAGTTCACGTTCGTGCAGTTCGGAACTTTGCTCCCGCAGCTTCGTGGTCATCTAACTCTCTAACTGGTGTCGTCCAGCTTGTCGTTGCTATTTGTCGGTTCGAACTGTTTTCGGTCGTTGTCGCATCGAGCCTAATACGTTTATATGTGGGTACCAAATTAAGGCGCACTGTCGAACATTGTTCTCACTGAACGCAGTGCATTACATCAGGCTATCGTCGTCTTCTCTTAGCAAGTCCGTCGGATCTCTTCAATAGGAATTATAAGTTAGACACAAGTTAGACAACTTTGGTAGTAAGTTAATCAACATGTCTAAAGATCGTAGTGAAGATAAGGCAACTGGGAGCGGAATGTGTGAAAGCACGAAGCTCACAAAATTGTATGTGAGGTTGGAAAAGATAAGCGAAGATATTAATCGAATGAGGATATCTTTTGAGGAGGGAGGGTTCAATCTCGCTGGATTCATTACAAATCCAATGTCGTTTAGAAATATTGAACTCCTATATATTAACAAAGCCATGGCCCTGCAGTCTGAGATCGATGTACTAGACCCAGATAATTCGGATAGGGCGGCGTTAGAAGAAACGTATGATTATAAAGGTTCTGTACATGTCGGCAGCGACCAAGAGAGCCCCTCAACGACACGTAAATTCAGCACCTATGTACCATCACTCCAATTGCCAAAATTGAAGTTGCCGAAGTTCAGCGGCGAGCATGCGGATTATAAACAGTTTATTAGGTTATGTTTATGTTTATGTTTATTTTGATTTTTCCTAGTGCTACAAGTAAAACTTATTTTTAATGCACTAGTCACAGAAGAGTTATAGTTACAATTACAATATTTACTCTTATTTCTAAACAATATTTGACATACATCAAGATTAATTTATTTCATCTATTTTGTATTTAATATTTAATATAATATTTAATATACTTTAATTTAAACTCAATTTTTCATTTTTTCATTTTTATTCTTATTTTAGGTTTTTATTTATATATTATATTTTTTTTTTTTTTTTTTTTTTTGGTTTTATGTGTTATGATTGTAGGTGTGTTTTTAAATTCTTCCTAAATTGCGTTGGGTTGCTCAATGACTTTACATGATGGGGAAGCTGGTTCCATATGCGAATTGCATTTATAAAATATTGCCGTTCTGAATTCAATGTTTTGTATCGAATGCTCTTTATGTTGTTGGTTCGCGCAGAGTTAGCGAAATTAAGTTTCTGGTAAAGGTATGCTGGTTCTTTAGTGAAAACTATTTGATGTAAGAAAATTAGTGTTTTATAGTCCATCCATTTCAAAAAGTCAAGTTCAAATATCGTAGAAGCTATGTCTGATATTCTGTCTCTCCTCGTCAAATCGTAAATGTATCTTGCTATATCATTATATGCTACGGTCAGCTTGTGTCTACTCCTAGAGTCGCAATTTCCAAATACCTCAACGCCATGCAAGAGAGCAGGAATGAGGTATGCTTTTGCAAGCATCATGCGGGTTTGGGTTGGCAGAAAGCGTTGCGTAAATTTAAGTGATCTTAGTATTCCATAAGTTCTTCCTGACGCTCTATTAACTTGGTCGACCCATGTTAATGATCTATTAATCACAAACCCTAAGTTGCTTGCCCTTTCGCAGTATTCAATCGGTGTGTTACCAATTTGAAGCCGTCTTATTGCATTCATATCCACTTTCGTTTTGTTTTTATAAATAACAAGACATTTAGACTTCATAGGATTGAGGGAAAGCCCAATAGCATAAGCCCAGTTGCTAATTTTGTCGAGTTCCCTATTACACGCATTTATACAATCATTTAGTTCACATAGAGGTCGACTAACATAAAGTTGGACATCATCTGCATACATATGACAACTAGACTCAGACAAAACAGATGGCAGATCGTTAACATATATAACGAATAACAATGGTCCAAGAACTGATCCTTGGGGTACACCACGTTTAACAAATAAAGACGCTGACTTAGCAGTTGTTGTGACAACTGTTTGATATCTATTGCACAGGTATGAGGTCATTAGTTTTACAGCCGTTGGAGAGAAGTTGCACTCATTGTGTAGTTTTTCGACCAGAATTGCATGATCAACGGTGTCAAAGGCCTTGCTAAAGTCAAGTAGTGTCAGGAATGTTATTTTGCCCTCATCCATTTGTTCTCGTATATCCTCTACTATTTTTATAACGGCTGTTGTACAGCTTCTATTTCTCCTAAATCCAGACTGATTATCATTTAGTATTTTTGTGCTCTGTCAGATAGTCACTGATCTGTTTTGCCATTAAGCTTTCAAAGGCTTTCGATAGCATTGGGAGAATTGAAATAGGTCTATAATCTTTTGAATTTGATTTTGGGATGGGTATGATTTTAGCTTCTTTCCATTTTCAGGGAACGTTGACGTCATTAGAGCAGTATTGAATATATGGGTAATTGGCATTATATTGTATGGTATTATATGGTAGTATAAGTTTGAGAAATTTGGGGTTCATATTATCTAGACCAGTTGTGTTGGACTTTATTTTCAAAATACAGTCAAGGGCATCTCTCGGACTCACACTGATGAAGTTAAAGTCCGGAAATGTATGACTAGCAGGTACGGAACTCAGTCTTGTATTGTTTGTAGTGACAGGCACTGGAGGTTGCGAAAATTGTATATTTAGTTCTACATTAATATTTGCTTGGGCCACAGATTGTTGTTTCCCTATCCCTATACTTTTTATTGCTTGCCATTTTTGTTAAGAAGTAATTGCTTCGTTAGGTGTTACTGTATAGTACGATTTTTTAGCTTCGATAATTCTCTTTGTTCTGTCTATTCTGTCTATTTTCTTGGTAAATTTTAAAATGATTTTCAGTCTTGTATCTCTTCCATAATTCCTAGTTTGAGGTCATTTGAGAAACAAGGATTTGCTTTCCGATTGGCAGTTGCTCTCTTTAGCGGAACATTCTGATTAAAGAGGTATTAATATAAAACTGAAGCTGGTCAATTTGAGTGTTAACAGATAATTGGTCATATATAAAGTGCCAGTCAAGTAGGTTAATGTCAATGTCCAGCTTTGCATAGTCAATATTTTTGAAGTCTCTGTAGAAAATGGGAGGGTCATTTTCGTCAAGATTAAAGTCATAGGTCAAAATTAATAAGTCTTGTTTTGAATATCCATGTACTGAAAGTTAATCGTATAACATTATCATTGTTTTAACATTCACAAAAAATAAGTCAAGTAAAGTATTTCGGGTTTTTGTATAGTGTGTGGCCACCGTAGAGTTTACCAAGTTCAGTCCTAATGCTTCCATATGTTCTGTCAAGTGACTTTGTCTGAATATATCACAGTTAAAATCTCCAGTCAGAATTATATCAGTATATGTAAGGGATATGTCAGATATTTTAGTTGTCAATTCGGAATAGTCAATGTGCTGATTAGGTCGATAAATGCATCCTAGTAGTAATTTATTTGAGCTTTTTGTGTCGATCAGTTTTACAAAAATATATTCGAGTTCACTTTCTGGGGGCTGTTTGCAGACAATTTTAGTCAGGATATTTTTTCTTGTGTAAATTGCAACGCCACCCGCATGGCCAATACGATCTGAACGAAAAACATTGTAACCACTACATGCAATTAACAAATCACTACATTCAGAGACGAACCAAGTTTCAGACACACAAATAACATCTATTTTAGAATCGGTAAACATATATCTGAACTCTTCTATTTTCTTTGGCAGGCTTTGTGCATTAATATGGCAAATTTTTAGGCCAGATCTTTGCTTCACCAGAATTCTTAGCAAACCATGGGTATTAGGATTTATGCTTTCTGTGGAATCACCCATTTTAAATGTTCAAATGAAGTAATATTCAACAGCGCAAGAATAGGAAAAAATCTAAAAACACATCTAAAAACACATATTTTAATTAAAACTACTGGTAAAGTATTATTAATTTTACTTGCTATCATTTCTGCGTCACTGCTGCTCTCCTTCTTGATGGCGAAAGGAACAAGTTGGTATCATGGAAAGGTGGTTCATGTTTTCTAGAACAATGATTTCACCGTTTTGGCTTGCCCTGACATGTACTACTCCTCTTCGCGTGAACACAGCCGTTAGTTTCCTAGCCTTTTTCAGCTTCATAGCTTCCCTGAAAACCAAATAGTTTTCCTTCGTTAATTGCTCGTTGACATAAACGGGGGCCGGGGAGTCCAATCCAAGTTGCTGGAGGGTCAGTGTTTGCTGCGTTTCGCGCCTTAGCGTGCCAATTGCTCTGAGCAGCGCAGCCTTATCACGTAAGTGATCTAGCTTGACGATTATTACCGGATCAACTATTGACTGTGTTTGGTTCCGTCCTTTTCCCATGCGGTAGATGTCCTTAATGGTAGGCGCTGGGGTTAAATTTAAATTGAAGCATAGGGTGTTGAAAATATGCTTCAATTTTTCGCCTTCAACAAAGGGGACACCGTGAATGCGCAAATCGCAGGCGATGTTTGCATTTTCTTGCACAGATAGCTTGTGACTTAGCTTAGCTTCTAGATCGGCGACTCTTTGCGTTATTCCTCGAGCCTCGCCCAACTCCTTTTCAAGGAACTCCACCCGGTCGCTAAGCTGCTTTATTTGTCCAGTTAGAGTGCCTATTTTTTCGGCTAATAAATCACATAACCGATTTTTGCACTCTTCCATTTTTGTTGCAATGAGATCCGTCTGCTCCTTTAGGCGTTTGTCCAATAGTTGCAGACAGAGAATCAGCTTTTTGTGCTGATTTGAGGTCAGTGTCGGTGTTTTCACGCACTCGCTTAGTAACTGGTGGCATTTCAAACTTCTAACTGAAAAACTGCTTGAAAGTTGTAACACCGATACTGCTTTGCCGATCAACGGATCTGATGTGGTGAGCGAGCGCCCTCTGGTGGAATTTGTGACAAGCTTTTCCGATATCTGTATCAATCGCTGGACAGCTGTCTAATGTTACCTCTAATGCAAAGTGCAATTGTTTTCTCCTTCACACGCTGAGTGAAAAATTTTTATTTCGCGCTTTTTCCTCGTCTCCTTTCCTCACGTGAGCCAAATTTGAGTGATGATTTAAGATGATGGATTTCGCAAAAATATAAAGTTGTTTTTATCCACGGCCCGGCCAGTTGGAGAGTCGGTGTCAGTTGTCGGGTGTTGGTAAGCCCCTTTTATGCTTGGATTTTCCAACAGCTGATCTTTTATTATTTGCGGCTTTTTTGGAAAAATTATGTGTTGGGCGGAGCTCGGCACTAGCACGTCTTTCACAAGTTACTGTTTGGGAGGGACTTTGTTTGTTTGAAAGTTTGGTAGATTCCGACCCTTCGTTGACCAATATAGAGAAGTTCAACCATCTCATATCTCTTGTCCGATGAAGCCTTGGGAACCGTAAAGGCGTCTCAAATGTCAGATACCAACTATCCAAAGGCGTTAGAAAGTTTGAAGAGGGTGTACGACAACAAGTGTATAATATTCCTTGAGACACTTGCTCAGTTATTTGACATTCCTGCCGTAACCAATCCTTCAGCGTATTCATTGCGATCAATTATAGAAATACATCTGGTGTTATCCAAGGTTGACCCATATCTAAAAACAAAGTATGAGGAACAGCTTAACTATGATGAGCTGCCTTGCTGGTCGGATTGTGCAAAAATGTTGAACCAGCGGTACCAACACCTTTCAGCAGAGGAGTCATCCACAGCGAGAGGAAAACCGAAGTTTACATGCCTTCGACCAGCAAGAAATTCAGCAGATCGTAATTTTCTTGCGCGAGGGCCGAAAAGTCGATCGACCCCAAGTGCGCATATTGCGGCGCCAACCATTCGATCGGAATGCCAGGAATTTGGGGCAATACCCGTATTGGAGCTCTTCGAATTTGCAAAAGGCAAGCAGTTATGCATTAATTGCCTCCAATCCGGACATAGGGTATCTCAGTCACATCCTCTAAGTGCAGAGTTTGTTCTCAGAGGCATCACACCCTTTTGCATAGATATGCAGCTCAGAGCGCAGATTCACAGTCAGACAATTGGGGTACAAGTAACATCCTATCCTGCGCAGGTGAACCAGGCATCCAGTGGGCCCGAGCATATTATCCTTGCCACAGCAGTGTTAACAGTTCGGGACAGGTTTTGGTCAAGTTCGGGATTCGGATTCGGGATTCGGGTACACAGGTCAATTTCATGACAGAAAGTCTCGCGCAATCGCTGAGGTTGCCAAGGGTCAACCGTTGCTTGACAATAACATCTGTAGGCAAGTCAAGCTCGGTGTCGAGGAGTGAAGTATCGACGAAAATATACTCCAGGTTAAATAACAATAGTTTTGTAGCAGATGGGTTCTGGGCTTTTAGCAGCATTACCAATCAGAATCTTGATAGAAGTCTGCCCATTAAGTAGTGGAAAATTCCTGCGAATGTTGAGTTGACAGATCCAGCGTTCCATCGACCTCAAAGGGTAGATATGCTGGTTGGAGCCGACTCGTTCTTCGATCTGTTGTGCACAGGCCAAATAAAACTGGGTGAAGGGGCACCATTATTACAAAAGAGACCATTTTAGGATGGGTAACTTCAGGTCGGTGTAGCAAGCTTCTGACTGGAGAAGCCACTTGCTGCGTCGCATCCTTCTTACCGGATGAAGACTCTTTATCTCAAATGGTCGAAAGACTTTAGGAGATAGATGCAACGCCAGATTCCAAGCATACTCAAACGAATTCGGCAGAGCAGATGGCATGCGAAGAGATTTTCAAAGCCAATGTCTGCAATTAACCGACCGGAAGGTTTCAAATACCGTTGGGGTAGTCCTTCGAGGTCGCGAAACGTCGTTGCTTATCGTTAGAACGACAAACGTTAAGAGAGAGTGAGCTGAGAGACATGTTTCTCAGTTTCATGAAAGAATATATCGAGCTCGGCCATATGTCTCCGACAGACAACGCCAGATTCCGCCAGGAACACATTATTTTATACCACACCAGTGCGTCCTGAGGCCTGATAGAAGTTCCACCAAGCTTCGAGCCGTTTTTGACGCGTGGAGCAAGACCACAACTGGGCGGTCATTAAAGATTTACTTATGGCGGGACCTACTATTCAGAGGGATTTATCTTTATCACTCGTTCGATTCCGGGTGAATCGTTATGCTTTAGCGGCAGACGTTTCGAAAATGTATAGGCAAGTGGATGTGGCCGAAAAGGACCGGAATTTCCAACTCATCGTGTGGCGAGAACATCCCACCGATCAGTTGCAAGTATTTCCTTGCCATTCGTTGTTTGCATGAGCTCGGTGTTCGCCACAGAGACACCCACAATATGGGTTCTGAGGTGATCTGCAGTGATTTTTATATAGACGATATGCTTACAGGAGCCGATGACATAGACATGCTGAGGTCGTTTTGCGATCAGGTGTCTGAGATTCTTGGCTCCGGAGGGTTTCAGCTTTTGAAATGGTTTTCGAACCATCCGGAACTAATGGATGGAACTAATGGAAACAATGAGGAGAAATCTCTATCATTTAACCGATTCGACCAAAACATTGGGGATGAGGTGGATTCCAAGAGCAGATACGTTCTGGTATCACTTGGAAGATAGCTTCACAAGCTTGAATCCGACTAAGCGCACCATTTTGTCAATTAGTGCTCGACTATTTGATCCGCTAGGGCTACTGAGTCCAATCAGCATAACATTTCCTCCAGCAGCTGTGGCAGCTTCAGCTGGATTGGGATGAAGCCATCCCAATGTCACTGCATTTAAGCTGGGAGAGGCTAAAGCTAAATTTGTGTGATCTTGACAAAATAGCCGTGCCTCGGTACGTTATGGCTAGTGGGTACTCGTCAATTCAAGTGCATAGCTTCACGGACGCGTCTAGTCACGCACGAAGCTCCGCTGAAGACAAAGACCATCCCTAGGCTTGAATTGTGCACCGCAGCTTTATTGGCACAATTTTGGTCCTACGTAAAGCAGGTTTTGGAAAATTGTCGAATCGGAGCGTATTTTTCTGAACGGACTCAGAAATAACGCTACATTGCATTAAAACCCCACCGTCGTCACTGGCAGTATTCGTTTCGAATAGAGTAGCCATGATTCGAGAGCTGTGTCAGGGCATTACGTGGCGTCATGTCCCTTGGCTGGCGAATCCAGCGGACTTGGCGTCTCGCGGATGCGAAGTGCCTGAGCTCCTTGAGTCCATTTGGCTAGAAGGTCCGAAATTTGTATGTGACCCTGAGCCTTGTTGGCCAGAAAACCTGCATTTTAATATTCCAGATGATATGAAGAGCTCCGAGGTGAAAAAATGCGCCCAAGTTCTGATTGGCGTTGAGGACTCGTTTTCAAATATAATCTTTTCTCGGTTTTCGTCGTACCCCAAATTAATTCTAGTTTTTGCTTATGTATACCGATTTGCTAATATCGGCAAGAACAACGAAATTACCAGGGAGCTAACTGCAAAGGAGTTGCAGCAATCGTCCCTTAGGTTGATGGAGCTGGTTCAGCGAAGCGTCTTCTCTGAAGAGTTGAAGAAGCTAAAGAAAGGACATACGCTACAGCCGAGCCTGCACATGATGGCCGTATTAGGCCTTATTTCACTTATTAGGGTTGGAGGAAGGCTGTTGCATGCTCCAGTGCCAATTGAGGCTAAGTTCCCGGTTCTACTTCCCGCCAAGAGTCAGTTAGTCGAAATCTACTTAAGGAATCTGCATTTGAAGAACTGTCACGCCAATGCAAAGACACTAGTAAGTTTGCTTAGACAAGAGATTTGGCTATTGAATGCACGTCGGGAATGCACTCGCATAGTGAGGAGATGAATCCACTGTTTTCGGTACAAACATAAATTGATGGGTCAGATTATGGGGAGTCTTCCAGCAGACAGGCTTAGGGAGGGTTGTACGTTCCTGATTTGCGGGGTAGACTTCCGTGGTCCCATCAACGTCTCGCTGCGCATTCGAAGGCCGTCCATTTAGAACTTGTCCCAGACCTGTCGACTAATTGTTTTCTCTTATCGTTCAAAAGGTTCATCGCAGGACGTGGCGTTCCACTGAGGATGTATTCCGACAACGGACAAATTTTATCGGAGCCCGGAACGAGCTGCGGAGGCTTCCGGAAGCATTCGAGAAGCAGCAGTCCAGCCTGAGAACGTTCGCGGCGGAGCAAGGGATGGAGTGGAGGTTTATCCCCCGCGAGAACCGCACTTCGGCGGTTTATGGGAGGCGGCCGTCAAGTCAGCGAAGCAACATGTATGCGAGGGAACAGTCGTAAAAATGACGTCGTTTACTCTTTTGATCCCGCTAATCCCCGCCTCTCAAGCCTACGTAAAGGCATTAACGTGCAATTTTCGTTTCGAAATTTCTACAGCAATCAAATTTTGTTTCCAGATTCATGTGATATCACACCGCTACAAGTGTATTTAAGAAATTTCGCCCGCCCCTTTCTACCGATGCAAAGGACCAAAATAGTTGGCAGCCACAATTTTAAAGATACAATAAGTATCGTAGATAATGACCATATCTACCAGATGGCCGAATCTGAATCAGATCGGATCATAATTATTTTTCAGCGCAATCAAAATCGCTCACAATTTATCCAGCGATTTGAATAAATACACCCATAAAACACACCTAAAACGATACGAATTTTACTTTCCCATAAAGGTTGTTCAATTGGTGATTAACCCTCATCCAAATGATTTAATATTAAACATGTTAAGTTAATAAAATAAGCATTTTAGTAAATCACTATTCAATCCGCTGACTGAATTTTCACTTAACGATTTCGCTCTTAATCCGCTGCAGACCGAGGTGGCCACCTAGGGCGATTCGGACTTTCGAAGTTAATACAGTTGTTAGAAGCTGCCGAGCTTTTTCGGCAACTCTGACTCCACATTTACAAATAATTTAATCCGTTGGTTAAGTTTACAAATTTTTTATTTTCTCGACGGGTTACAAGGGTTTGAGGCCGTGGCCGTGAACTACGATTCGATGCGTTCGACAAATATTTTAGACTGCCCCGAGAACAGGGCGAAGCAATGCACAATAAGCAGTACTGACATATGTGCGTGTGTACGGGAGCGTACTGAGAGAGCGATTTTCAGTATAAGAGATGATATTCTATACTATAAATTTGTAGAAAAAAAGTGTGTGTGAGCAGCTATCTCCGCATCGCGTGCACCAAATTGCATGCTGTTTTTTTTTAAATGATAGCCAGAGAATGTGACCTAGTTTGCACAAACAAATTTGTACTTTTCTATAAATAGTTTCCTCAAGAATTAAAAATGAATCAAAAAAATCTTAAATTTGGTCCAAAAGGGTGTGTTTGAACGCCTATTTCATTTCATTTCTCCGCAACGCGTGCACCAAATGGCACCATAATTTTTAAATGATAGCCAGAGTTTGCGGCATTCTTTCTTTACAAAAGTTTTCACTTTTCTACAAATAGGTTCCACAAAAATTAAAAATTAAAAAAAATCTCTAATTTGGTTTAAAAATGTGTGTTTGAACGCCTACTTCATTTCAATTTGTGTCACTGTGTAGAACAAATTTGGTCTAAAAATGTGTGTTTGAACGCCTATTTCATTTCATTTTGTGTCATTCTGTAGAACAGACTCATCGCTGTTATGATGCACTACAATATCCCATATTGTTTTGGAGCGGACAAGATGGCTATAATTTCAACATTAAAATGATAGATCCAGTAAACGGTCGAGAAGGAACAAAGAAAGTTAGTGCTATGAATTATTACGCATACAGACTGCAGATACGGCAAAATCAAGACAACCACATATTGAGGTGTAGAGCACTTTTCCACCAGTATATTGTTGACATGTATGCAAAAATTGAATCGGAACGGTTACATTTTCTTCAATTCAACCAAGCCAAATTACGTTCCGAAGAGTATGTGCATTTGCGTGATGCCATTAACAACGATGGTAATGCACAAAACGTTGGAACTATGATAATATTACCGTCATCGTATGTTTGAGTACGCGCAAGATGCGATGTCATACGTTCGCCGTTACGGTCGACCAGACCTTCATGACCTTCACGTGTAATCCGCAATGGGAAGAAATCTCGGAATTATTGTTTGTTGACCAAACATCGAAAGATCGTTATTTTGTTATTGTTATTTTAGCACGTGTTTTTAGACAAAAATTTAAATAACTCATGTATTTAATTGTCAAACACGGTGCATTTGGGTCTGTTCTATGTTGGATGTATTCAATTGAATGGCAGAAACGAGGTTTGGCTGATTGAAAAAATAAGGCCGAATCAAATTGACGATGTGATTTCGGCAGAAATTCCAGATCCGACAGTGGATCCTGAATTGTTTGAAGTGGTCACCAAAAATATGATTCACGGTCCATATGGTGGGTTGAATTTGAATTCACCCTGTATGGTTGAAGGGAAATGCTCCAAACGTTTTCCAAAAAATTTGGTCTCCGATACAGTGAGGGGCAACGATGGATATCCCGAATCCCGGCGTCGATCAACTGAAGATAATGGCCATTCGGTAACTTTGAGAGTTAAAAATCAAGATTTGGAGATTGATAATCGTTGGGTTGTGCCATATTCACCGTTATTATCTAAGATTTATAAAGCGCACATAAATACATTTGCAAATACATCAACAAGGGCAGTGATATGGCTGTTTTTGGAGCAGTTGCTAATGTTACCGATGAAATCACACAATGTCAAATGGGCAGATACATCAGTTCAAATGAAGCAGTATGGCGCATTCCCGATCCATGATAGGCATCCAACTGTAGTTCATTTAGCTGTTCATCTTGAAAACGGTCAACGCGTTTTTTTCACACCCGAAAATGCAATGCAAAGAGCTGCGCAACCACCAGCAACAACTCTAACTGCATTTTTTCGTTGTGTCAAGCAGATGATTTTGCGAAAACATTGCTATACGCCGAAGTACCCGAATATTATACGTGGAATAATTCGTCAAAACCCCACCGTCGTCACTGGCAGTATTCGTTTCGAATAGAGTAGCCATGATTCGAGAGCTGTGTCAGGGCATTACGTGGCGTCATGTCCCTTGGCTGGCGAATCCAGCGGACTTGGCGTCTCGCGGATGCGAAGTGCCTGAGCTCCTTGAGTCCATTTGGCTAGAAGGTCCGAAATTTGTATGTGACCCTGAGCCTTGTTGGCCAGAAAACCTGCATTTTAATATTCCAGATGATATGAAGAGCTCCGAGGTGAAAAAATGCGCCCAAGTTCTGATTGGCGTTGAGGACTCGTTTTCAAATATAATCTTTTCTCGGTTTTCGTCGTACCCCAAATTAATTCTAGTTTTTGCTTATGTATACCGATTTGCTAATATCGGCAAGAACAACGAAATTACCAGGGAGCTAACTGCAAAGAAGTTGCAGCAATCGTCCCTTAGGTTGATGGAGCTGGTTCAGCGAAACGTCTTCTCTGAAGAGTTGAAGAAGCTAAAGAAAGGACATACGCTACAGCCGAGCCTGCACATGATGGCCGTATTAGGCCTTATTTCACTTATTAGGGTTGGAGGAAGGCTGTTGCATGCTCCAGTGCCAATTGAGGCTAAGTTCCCGGTTCTACTTCCCGCCAAGAGTCAGTTAGTCGAAATCTACTTAAGGAATCTGCATTTGAAGAACTGTCACGCCAATGCAAAGACACTAGTAAGTTTGCTTAGACAAGAGATTTGGCTATTGAATGCACGTCGGGAATGCACTCGCATAGTGAGGAGATGAATCCACTGTTTTCGGTACAAACATAAATTGATGGGTCAGATTATGGGGAGTCTTCCAGCAGACAGGCTTAGGGAGGGTTGTACGTTCCTGATTTGCGGGGTAGACTTCCGTGGTCCCATCAACGTCTCGCTGCGCATTCGAGGTCGTCAGCCGCTCGAAATGTACATCGCGTATTTCTGTGTTTCGCTTCGAAGGCCGTCCATTTAGAACTTGTCCCAGACCTGTCGACTAATTGTTTTCTCTTATCGTTCAAAAGGTTCATCGCAGGACGTGGCGTTCCACTGAGGATGTATTCCGACAACGGACAAATTTTGTCGGAGCCCGGAACGAGCTGCGGAGGCTTCCGGAAGCATTCGAGAAGCAGCAGTCCAGCCTGAGGACGTTCGCGGCGGAGCAAGGGATGGAGTGAAGGTGCGAGAACCGCACTTCGGCGGTTTATGGGAGGCGGCCGTCAAGTCAGCGAAGCAACATGTATGCGTGGGAACAGTCGTAAAAATGACGTCGTTTACTCTTTTGATAGACTTTATCGCCGCTTCAGCTCTGGTCCGTCCCGCTAATCCCCGCCTCTCAAGCCTACGTAAAGGCATTAACGTGCAATTTTCGTTTCGAAATTTCTACAGCAACCAAATTTTGTTTCCAGATTCATGTGATATCACACCGCTACAAGTGTATTTAAGAAATTTCGCTCGCCCCTTTCTACCGACGCAAAGGACCAAAATAGTTGGCAGCCACAATTTTAAAGATACAATAAGTATCGTAGATAATGACCATATCTACCAGATGGCCGAATCTGAATCAGATCGGATCATAATTATTTTTCACCGCAATCAAAATCGCTCACAATTTATCCAGCGATTTGAATAAATACACCCATAAAACACACCTAAAACGATACGAATTTTACTTTCCCATAAAGGTTGTTCAATTGGTGATTAACCCTCATCCAAATGATTTAATATTAAACATGTTAAGTTAATAAAATAAGCATTTTAGCAAATCACTATTCAATCCGCTGACTGAATTTTCACTTAACGATTTCGCTCTTAATCCCCTGCAGACCGAGGTGGCCACCTAGGGCGATTCGGACTTTCGAAGTTAATATAGTTGTTAGAAGCTGCCGAGCTTTTTCGGCAACTCTGACTCCACATTTACAAATAATTTAATCCGTTGGTTAAGTTTACAAATTTTTTATTTTCTCGACGGGTTACAAGGGTTTGAGGCCGTGGCCGTGAACTACGATTCGATGCGTTCGACAAATATTTTAGACTGCCCCGAGAACAGGGCGAAGCAATGCACAATAAGAAAGTACTGACATATGTGCGTGTGTACGGGAGCGTACTGAGAGAGCGATTTTCAGTATAAGAGATGATATTCTATACTATAAATTTGTAGAAAAAAAGTGTGTGTGAGCAGCTATCTCCGCAACGCGTGCACCAAATTGCATGCTGTTTTTTTTAAATGATAGCCAGAGAATGTGACCTAGTTTGCACAAACAAATTTGTACTTTTCTATAAATAGTTTCCTCAAGAATTAAAAATGAATCAAAAAAATCAAAATCCAAAAGGGTGTGTTTGAACGCCTATTTCATTTCATTTCTCCGCAACGCGTGCACCAAATGGCACCATAATTTTTAAATGATAGCCAGAGTTTGCGGCATTCTTTTTTTACAAAAGTTTTCACTTTTCTACAAATAGGTTCCAAAAAAATTAAAAATTAATCAAAAAAAATCTCTAATTTGGTTTAAAAATGTGTGTTGGAACTTCATACTTCATTTCAATTTGTGTCACTGTGTAGAACAAATTTGGTCTAAAAATGTGTGTTTGAACGCCTATTTCATTTCATGTTGTGTCATTCTGTAGAACAGACTCATCGCTGTTATGATGCACTACAATATCCCATATTGTTTTGGAGCGGACAAGATGGCTATAATTTCAACATTAAAATGATAGATCAGTAAACGGTCGAGAAGGAACAAAGAAAGTTAGTGCTATGAATTATTACGCATACAGACTGCAGATACGGCAAAATCAAGACAACCACATATTGAGGTGTAGAGCACTTTTCCACCAGTATATTGTTGACATGTATGCAAAAATTGAATCGGAACGGTTAAATTTTCTTCGATTCAACCAAGCCAAATTACGTTCCGAAGAGTATGTTCATTTGCGTGATGCCATTAACAACGATGGTAATGCACAAAACGTTGGAACTATGATAATATTACCGTCATCGTATGTTTGAGTACGCGCAAGATGCGATGTCATACGTTCGCCGTTACGGTCGACCAGACCTTCATGACCTTCACGTGTAATCCGCAATGGGAAGAAATCTCGGAATTATTGTTTGTTGACCAAAAACATAGAAAGATCGTTATTTTGTTATTGTTATTTTAGCACGTGTTTTTAGACAAAAATTTAAATAACTCATGTATTTAATTGTCAAACACGGTGCATTTGGGTCTGTTCTATGTTGGATGTATTCAATTGAATGGCAGAAACGAGGTTTGGCTGATTGAAAAAATAAGGCCGAATCAAATTGACGATGTGATTTCGGCAGAAATTCCAGATCCGACAGTGGATCCTGAATTGTTTGAAGTGGTCACCAAAAATATGATTCACGGTCCATATGGTGGGTTGAATTTGAATTCACCCTGTATGGTTGAAGGGAAATGCTCCAAACGTTTTCCAAAAAATTTGGTCTCCGATACAGTGAGGGGCAACGATGGATATCCCGAATCCCGGCGTCGATCAACTGAAGATAATGGCCATTCGGTAACTTTGAGAGTTAAAAATCAAGATTTGGAGATTGATAATCGTTGGGTTGTGCCATATTCACCGTTATTATCTAAGATTTATAAAGCGCACATAAACGTAGAGGTCTGCAATTCAGTTCAATCTATTAAAAACATTTGCAAATACATCAACAAGGGCAGTGATATGGCTGTTTTTGGAGCAGTTGCTAATGTTACCGATGAAATCACACAATGTCAAATGGGCAGATACATCAGTTCAAATGAAGCAGTATGGCGCATTCCCGATCCATGATAGGCATCCAACTGTAGTTCATTTAGCTGTTCATCTTGAAAACGGTCAACGCGTTTTTTTCACACCCGAAAATGCAATGCAAAGAGCTGCGCAACCACCAGCAACAACTCTAACTGCATTTTTTCGTTGTGTCAAGCAGATGATTTTGCGAAAACATTGCTATACGCCGAAGTACCCGAATATTATACGTGGAATAATTCGTCAAAAGTTTTTCAAAGGCGAAGACGCAGAAAAACCGTCATGGTATTGTTTCACTCAGATGCGATAGGACGAATTTATACAGTTCATCCTAACAATCAAGAGTGTTATTATTTGCGATTGTTGCTAATAAATGTTCGGGGACCAACATCATTTGAATCTTTGCGAACTGTTGATGAAGAATTGTGTGGGACGTATCGATTGAACGATTGAATATGCTTGAGAATGACATGCATTGGGATCTTACACTTGAAGATGCAGCATTGTCAACGAGTCCACATCAAATTCGGACACTTTTCGCAATTATTATAGCCACGTGCAGTCCAGCAAAGCCAATTGAATTGTGGCAAAAACATCAAAATCATTTGTCAGAGGATTTTTTACATCGATTGCGCCGTCAAACGGGTGATATAAACATGGACTATACGCCGGAAATTTACAACGAAGCATTGATTGCTATTGAAGACCTTTGCTTGATGATGTCAAGCAAAGCATTACCTCAATTAGGTATGACAGCGCCTAATCGTGATATACACGACCTTTTCAACAAAGAACTGGAGCGTGAACCACAGTATGATCGTGCCGAGCTTAATTCGTTTGTGCAAAACAATGATCCACGATTAAAGATCAACCAAAGAACGGTTTACGACCAAATATTGCTTGCTATCGAAGAACAACATGGTGGACTGTTCTTTTTGGATGCAGCTGGAGGTACCGGAAAAACGTTTGTCACTTCGATTATTTTGGCTACCATTCGTGCACAAGGTAGAATCGCATTGGCTTTGGCTTCGTCTGGCATCGCTGCCACATTATTGGATGGTGGTCGAACTCACGAATTTCACTCTGCCCTGAAGTTGCCCTTGAATATGAAGGCTGAAGATAATCCTACATGCAACATTTCAAAAAGATCTGCAATGGCGAGAGTGCTGTAGCAATGCTCTCTTATTGTATGGGATGAGTGTACTATGGCCAACAAGAAGTCACTGGAAGATATTCGTGGAGATAATCGATTGTTTGGTGGTGCATTGATATTGTTAGCAATAGTCAAACTGTAGTCAAACTAGGAACTTCTGCTGATGAAATTAATGCGTGTTTGAAAACATATAATTTTTGGCGCTCTGTGAAAACACTTAGATTGACTACAAATGTACGTGTTCAATTGCAAAACGATGCTTCAGCAGATTTGTTTTCCAGACAACTGTTAGACATTGGTAATGACAATTCTGGCTTCATAACGCTTCCAAATAATTTTTACACTTTTGTATCATAAAAGGAATACTTGATTCAGATCGTGTTTCCAAATATTGTACAAAATTATAGAAACCATGACTGGATGAGGGAATGAGCAATTTTGGCCGGAACAAATAAAGATGTCAATGAGATCAACGCATTTATTTTGAATTCCATCAAGGAGAAATGGTTGCGTATAGGTCGGTTGATACAATTATCAATCAAGATGATGATGTAAATAATAAAGTCGAATTTCTAAATTCATTGGACTTACCTGGATTGCCGCCATACTATTTACAAGTAAAAGTTGGAGCCACCATAATTATGCTGCGGAATCTTAATCCACCACGACTTTGCAATGGTACAAGACTTGCTGTGAAAAAAGTTATGACTAATTTACTTGAAGCAACTATTTTGACTGGGAAATTTTGTGGTGAACACGTTTTAATTCCGAGAATTCCGATGATTCCGACTGACATGCCATTTGATTTCAAACGACTACAATTTCCGATTCGTCTTGCTTTTGCTATGACTATTAATAAATCTCAAGGACAATCGTTGCAAATTTGTGGTTTAAATTTGGAGCATCCGGTATTTTCTCATGGTCAACTGTATGTAGCGTGCTCACGAGTAGGCAAACCTTCGGCATTAATTATTCATTGTACCGACTGCAAAACAAAGAATATTGTTTATCACAAAGCATTGCAATAAATAAAATATGTCATTACATCAAAACTATAATTTTTTAATTTCGATGCATTCCTAAACATTAAATTCATTTAGTAAGCAGCGAAGCGCGCGGGTGTGCTAGTATGACTATATGATATTAATTTCTTAAGAACTATTAACGGCTGCTGCTCCGAACATACTCCCCCCCCGTTGAAAGACCAGGGCTTTTAACAGGATCCTCAACGGGTAGGACGCACAGCTTGTTGACAGCTCGACGAGTGGTTCCAGATGGTGTTCTCAGGATAGCAACTCGCACAGTCCCATCAGCTCCAGCGATGATGTCGATCACCCGTGCTAATGGCCACTTCAAAGGCGGCAAGTTTTCGTAATTGATACAGACGATGTCGTTGCTTCCGATGAAAGCATCATGATGGCGAACGTCAATGGATGATCCCTGGGCAAAATGATTGGGTGGCGTGCATCGAAGTCAAGAGTTGAGTGCCGCAAGCGACCACCAACACGAATCAAACCAACGTCATCTATGAAAGGCGAGAGAGATATAATGTTGCTGGAGGACTCCACACCGTTCCCCTTCCGCAGAGCACGGTACTCAGGATAAAGGTGGGCGCGTTGAATGATGCGACACAACAAATGCGATCCTTTGCGAAGGTCTTCAGACGAGAGATCAGGTGACCTTTTCTTGCTGACGAACTTATGAACATATCCAAAAATGCGCTTCATGACTCCGAATGAGTTAATGTGCTTAAACGAAAGCGAGATGTCGACACGCTCAGACGACAGCAATATTCGATGTCTAATTTCTGGAAGACTGAGTTCGGGCGAACAACGTTCAGGCCAGCTACTTCTTTTGCCTTGCAAGAAAGAAGGTCCATTCATCCACAACCTAGACTGCAAGAGCTCCTGAGGCGCTGCTCCGTTTGAAAGAATGTCAGCCGGGTTCATTTCAGTTGGTACATAGCACCAATCCATGCCCCTCGTAAGTTGCTGTATTGCGGAAATCTTGTTAGACACGAACACGTTAAATTTGGATGGTTCCTCTCGCAACCAAGAGAGTACCACAGTTGAATCCTACCAGCAATGGATCGGGCAGTCGAAGGTATCCATTTTTCTAATTTCGCGAAGTAAATTGGCTAAGAGGAACGCTGCACATAGCTCAAGCTTAGGCACCGTGAGGGTTTTCAATGGTGCAACTCAAGCCTTCGAGCAAAGCAAATGTACCTCAATGGCGGTATCCTTAAACGAACGAGCATAGTTACAAGCCCCATAGGCCTGAAGGCTGGCATCACAAAAGGCATGCAACTCAAACCTTGCCTTAGGTTGAAGTATATAACGCGGAAATGTAGCGTGACCCACAGTAGCGAAGTCCTTGGAAAACTCAGCCCAAGCCGATTCCAGTGGCTGAGGAAGACTTTCATCCCAATGCAGCTTGTCTCTCCACATGCGCTGCATGATGATTTTCGCTCTTGTCAATGTGGGTCCAATCAATCCCATAGGATCATAGTACCGTACAATGGTTGACAACACCGAACGCTTAGTGTGCTTGCCAACACCGATTTGAGGTGCAAAAGTAAACAAGAACTTGTCCCTATGGGGTTCCCAGATGAGTCCAAGCGCCTTGGTCACATCGCTGCCATCATCGAGCTTCAGAAAACTTTCCCTTTCTGCCTCAGGGACTTCACGAAGAACATCAGGAGAGTTGGAACACCATTTCCTTAACTGAAAATTGCCACAAGCAAGAAGCTCCGTGGTTTGACGCATAATATCCAGAACTTCTTCGACTGAATTTCCTCCAGAAATCATATCGTCTACGTAGAAGTCCTGTAAAATGGTTTCCGAACCCAATGGATACGAAGATGACTCATCCATGGCCAGCTGATGCATAGCTCGAATAGCTAAAAACGATGCAGGCTTAGTCCCATAGGTGACAGTGTTTAGCTTGAAGATCTTTATATCGTCGTCAACAGAGTCCCTCCACAAGATGCATATGAGCATGGTGTCGGGCATTGAGACACGCACGCACCTATACATTTTACCGATATCGCCTGTAAGAGCAATGGAAAATGTACGAAATCGAAGGAGAGTGTGAAACAGCTTGGCTTGAATGGTGGGACCTGACATAAGCAGATCATTCAACGAGAGACCAGATGTGGTAACTGCAGAGCCGTCGAATACGACTCTCAGCTTTGTCGTGGAGCTGTCCTCTTTAATGACGCAATGATGCGGCAAGAAATATCTGCACTTGTGTCTATCTTCATTTGGCACCAGAGACATATGATCAAGGGACAGGTAGTCCTTCATAAATGCCGAATATTTCGAATATAAAGCTGTATTACGCACGAACTTGCACTCCAAATTTTCCAACCGTCGCTTTGCTTGCAAGTAGGAATCGCCCAAGGACTCCAGACTTCGCTTCATGGGCAAGCTAACAGAATATTCTCCTGAGGGTAATCGAGTGTGCTGTTTGACAAAGTGGTCCTCGCAGTGTAGCTCTTCCTTTGTTGCACTAACGATTGGCTCAAAGATGTGCTCCCCTTCCCAAAATTGACGAACCAACTCATCGAGCCGAGTGCTGTGATTGATGTCATCCGAAGATTGGGTTGCGATGAACGACGAGTTATTGAGGGCCGAGTGCCCGCCACTAGAAAGAATCCATCCTAGATGTGTCTTCTGCAGCAACGGTAGTCCAGGAGCCAGCTGAATTTGCCCCACACACAGCAACTCGAAGAAAAGTCCGGCTCCGATGAGCAGGTCAATCCGCTGTGGCTTATGGAACGAAGGGTCAGCAAGCTGGATATTCGAAGGTATAGGCCAATTAGCAGTGCTAACTGTGATGCTAGGTTGATGGTCCGTGATTTTCTGGGCAACGACGGCAGTGATGCCGTGGTGAACTCTGAAATCCGCGATTTCAGAACGAGATCCACCGAGATACCTTCTGTTGGGAAGCTAGCATCTCCTATGCCAGTGACAGCGGTAAGCGATTTGGTTGTTCGAAGTTTTAGCTGATTAGCTAGACGACTAGTTATGAAGTGCAATTGCGATCCGTAATCCAAAAATGCGCGACAGGGTACGAAAGTTCCAACGCTTTTACGAGAACGACGGCGGTGGCTAAAAGCACAGCATCAGATGGACTGTGGGACATAAAAGCTTGAGGCAAGGAGGGCGATACTGCAACCATGGCGTTACGACTTGGTTATGCTGGTGAGGCTTCAATTGGAGGAACAGATTGGGCAGCCTCTGTTGGACGAATGAAATGCAAAAGAGTGTGGTGCTTCGATCGGCAAGTGCGGCAGGGACCTGATCTACAATCTCTCAATTGATGGCCTTTTCGTAGGCAATTTAGGCATAGCAAGAGCCTCTTGGCTTCCAGGCGACGATCATTCGGCGATAGAAATGCAAACCGTTGACAATTGGCAATCACGCACAGTTCACAAGAAACTGGAGCAGTCGATGCTACAAATGACTTTCTTTGATCCGTACTCACGGTTTTTCCTGACTTGCCGACCTGACCATCTTGTCCTTGCATGGATTGATCCGCATTTTCAAGCGTTCGACATCTTTTTTCAAGAATCCAGAAAGTTTCTCCCAAGATGGGAGCTCTTGATTCGACGAAGACTCCTCCCATCTATTTTGAGAGGCTTTGTCTAGCTTCTGAAGAACAGTCTGCACAAGAATGCAATCCGCCACTTCTTCCTTGCTTGCAAGCGACTCCATAGCACGAATATGCGATGTAACTCTGTCGGTCAGTTCCCTCAACCTGCCCACCAATGCGTCAGCCTTCTCCAACGCAAATATCCCTCTGATGTGTGCCTGCAAAATAAAACGTTTATTGTCAAAGCGTCGCTTCAGAATGTCTAATGCTACGATATAATTAGCTTCATTTATTTCCAACGAGCTGATGGTATTCAGGGCTGTGCCACTCAAACAGGAACGTAGATGCTGCATCTTTTCGATAGGGCACAGCTCAGACTCCTTGTCAATAATCGCGGTGTACATTGAGAAGAAATTGGCCCACTCCGTATAAATTCCACTGAATTTGGACAGCTCCAGATGAGGTAACCGAGATCGATTGGACATTATGACGATTGACTGCGATTCACTAGAGTTGGCGTTGAATGTGGAACAATGATTATTGCTCGAGCGACTTTCAAGCTCGCGCTGAAGAATGGTCCTCAACGACAATATCGACGAGTCGAATTTGGCAGGAATTTCACTGGACATCGACTCGAAATCCAAATCCTCCAAACTGGTGTGTGCCACAACAAAATTTGATTTAAGCTCCGTCAATGATTCCAACAGCCCTCGCAAGTCGTATTCATCCATTTGGCGCAACCTTTCACTGTCCATCTCTGTGCGTATGGACTCTAGCCGATCGAAAATAGCTTTAGCCTTCAGTCTCATGAAGGAAATACGAGATACCGGAACAGGGACTTGGGTGCGGCTGCATTCGCACTAAAACTTTCACCCGATGGAGCAGCGCCAAATGTCATAGAATCACTTTCATTGTCCATAGCAAACGATCCACTCTTTCTGCTATTCTTTTTCTTGCCCATGTTTTCGGTTATAGAAAAGGGTTGACGCGGAGGGTGCTAGTCGATCACAATTAAATAATATTACGCAACGCGCGAGTTCAAACGAGTTCAAACGCCTTTGCGTTCACTTTTTTTTTTGGCAGTTATATATGCGATATGTATGCACCGGTAAAAGCAACGAAGCGACGACGGAAAAACCTACAATTATGCAAAAGAGAGAACGTTCGAGATGTACTCTGCTTTCGAGTTCGAATTTCAGAGAGTTACTAGCAGACCCGCGCGCTTCATTTCGGACTAAATGAATTTAATGTTTAGGAATGCATCGAAATTAAAAAATTATAGTTTTGATGTAATGACATATTTTATTTGCATGCTTTTAAACAATATTCTTTGTTTCTTTGTACAATGAATAATTAATGCCGAAGGTTTGCCTACTCGTGAGCACGCTACATACAGTTGACCATGTGAAAATACCGGATGCTCCAAATTTAAACCACAAATTTGCAACGATTGTCCTTGAGATTTATTAATAGTCATAGCAAAAGCAAGACGAATCGGAAATTGTAGTCGTTTGAAATCAAATGGCATGTCAGTCGGAATCATCGGAATTCTCGGAATTAAAACGTGTTCACCACAAAATTTCCCAGTCAAAATAGTTGCTTCAAGTAAATTAGTCATAACTTTTTTCACAGCAAGTCTTGTACCATTGCAAAGTCGTGGTGGATTAAGATTCCGCAGCATAATTATGGTGGCTCCAACTTTTACTTGTAAATAGTATGGCGGCAATCCAGGTAAGTCCAATGAATTTAGAAATTCATCTTGATTTATAATTGTATCAACCGACCTATACGCAACCATTTCTCCTGGGATGGAATTCAACATAGTTGCGTTGATCTCATTGACATCTTTATTTGTTCCGGCCAAAATCGCTCTTTCCTCAACCAGTCATGGTTTCTATAATTTTGTACAATATTTGGAAACACGATCTGAATCAAATATTCCTTCGATGACACAAAAGTGCAAAAATTATTTGGAAGCGTTATGAAGCCAGAATTGTCATTACCAATGTCTAACAGTTGTCTGGAAAACAAATCTGCTGAAGCATCGTTTTGCAATTGAACACGTACATTTGTAGTCAATCTAAGTGTTTTCACAGAGCGCCAAAAATTATATGTTTTCAAACACGCATTAATTTCATCAGCAGAAGTTCCTAGTTTGACTACAGTTTGACTATTGCTAACAATATCAATGCACCACCAAACAATCGATTATCTCCACGAATATCTTCCAGTGACTTCTTGTTGGCCATAGTACACTCATCCCATACAATAAGAGAGCATTGCTACAGCACTCTCGCCATTGCAGATCTTTTTGAAATGTTGCATGTAGGATTATCTTCAGCCTTCATATTCAAGGGCAACTTTAGGGCAGAGTGAAATTCGTGAGTTCGACCACCATCCAATAATGTGGCAGCGATGCCATACGAAGCCAAAGCCAATGCGATTCTACCTTGTGCACGAATGGTAGCCAAAATAATCGAAATGACAAACGTTTTTCCGGTACTTCCAGCTGCATCCAAAAAGAACAGTCCACCATGTTGTTCTTCGATAGCTCGCAATATTTGGTCGTAAACCGTTCTTTGGTTGATATTTAACAGTGGCTCATTGTTTTGCACAAACGAATTAAGCTCGGCACGATCATACTGTGGTTCACGCTCCAGTTCTTTGTTGAAAAGGTCGTGTATATCACGATTAGGCGCTGTCATACCTAATTGAGGTAATGCTTTGCTTGACATCATCAAGCAAAGGTCTTCAATAGCAATCAATGCTTCGTTGTAAATTTCCGGCGTATAGTCCATGTTTATATCACCCGTTTGACGGCGCAATCGATGTAAAACATCCTCTGAAAATGATTTTGATGTTTTTGCCACAATTCAATTGGCTTTGCTGGACTGCACGTGGCTATAATAATTGCGAAAAGTGTCCGAATTTGATGTGGTCTTGATGACAATGCTGCATCTTCAAGTGTAAGATCCCAATGCATGTCATTCTCAAGCATATTCAATCGTTCAATCGATACGTCCCACACAATTCTTCATCAACAGTTCGCAAGGATTCAAATTATGTTGGTCCCCGAACATTTATTAGCAACAATCGCAAATAATAACACTCTTGATTGTTAGGATGAACTGTATAAATTCGTCCTATCGAATCTGAGTGAAACAATACCATGACGGTTTTTCTGCGTCTTCGCCTTTGAAAAACTTTTGACGAATTATTCCACGTATAATATTCGGGTACTTCGGCGTATAGCAATGTTTTCGCAAAATCATCTGCTTGACACAACGAAAAAATGCAGTTAGAGTTGTTGCTGGTGGTTGCGCAGCTCTTTGCATTGCATTTCCGGGTGTGAAAAAAACGCGTTGACGTTTTCAAGATGAACAGCTAAATGAACTACAGTTGGATGACTATCATGGATCGGGAATGATAATATGCGCCATACTGCTTCATTTGAACTGATGTATCTGCCCATTTGACATTGTGTGATTTCATCGGTAACATTAGCATCTGCTCCAAAAACAGCCATATACTGCCCTTGCTGATGTATTTTCAAATGTATTTAATAGATTGAACTGAATTGCAGACCTCTACGTTTATGTGCGCTTTATAAATCTTAGATAATAACGGTGAATATGGCACAACCCAACGATTATCAATCTCCAAATCTTGATTTTTAACTCTCAAAGTTACCGAATGGCCATTATCTTCAGTTGATCGACGCCGGGATTCGGGATATCCATCGTTGCCCCTCACTGTATCGGAGACCAAATTTTTTGGAAAACGTTTGGAGCATTTCCCTTCAACCATACAGGGTGAATTCAAATTCAACCCACCATATGGACCGTGAATCATATTTTTGGTGACCACTTCAAACAATTCAGGATCCACTGTCGGATCTGGAATTTCTGCCGAAATCACATCGTCAATTTGATTCGGCCTTATTTTTTCAATCAGCCAAATTAAAATATGCGCATGAGGCAAACCTCGTTTCTGCCATTCAATTGAATACATCCAACATTGAACAGACCCAAATGCACCGTGTTTGACAATTAAATCCATGAGTGATTTCAAATTTTTGTCTAAAAACACGTGCTAAAATAGATGGCGATCTTTCGATGTTTGGCCAACAAACAATAATCGAATTTCTTTCCATTACGGATTACACGTGAAGGTGATGAAGAGGTCTGGTCGACCGTAACGGCGAACGTATGACATCGCATCTTGCGCGTACTCAAACTTCTTCGACTGAATTTCCTCCAGAAATCATATCGTCTACGTAGAAGTCCTGTAAAATGGTTTCCGAACCCAATGGATACGAAGATGACTCATCCATGGCCAGCTGATGCATAGCTCGAATAGCTAAAAACGATGCAGGCTTAGTCCCATAGGTGACAGTGTTTAGCTTGAAGATCTTTATATCGTCGTCAACAGAGTCCCTCCACAAGATGCATATGAGCATGGTGTGGGGCATTGAGACACGCACGCACCTATACATTTTACCGATATCGCCTGTAAGAGCAATGGAAAATGTACGAAATCGAAGGAGAGTGTGAAACAGCTTGGCTTGAATGGTGGGACCTGACATAAGCAGATCATTCAACGAGAGACCAGATGTGGTAACTGCAGAGCCGTCGAATACGACTCTCAGCTTTGTCGTGGAGCTGTCCTCTTTAATGACGCAATGATGCGGCAAGAAATATCTGCACTTGTGTCTATCTTCATTTGGCACCAGAGACATATGATCAAGGGACAGGTAGTCCTTCATAAATGCCGAATATTTCGAATATAAAGCTGTATTACGCACGAACTTGCACTCCAAATTTTCCAACCGTCGCTTTGCTTGCAAGTAGGAATCGCCCAAGGACTCCAGACTTCGCTTCATGGGCAAGCTAACAGAATATTCTCCTGAGGGTAATCGAGTGTGCTGTTTGACAAAGTGGTCCTCGCAGTGTAGCTCTTCCTTTGTTGCACTAACGATTGGCTCAAAGATGTGCTCCCCTTCCCAAAATTGACGAACCAACTCATCGAGCCGAGTGCTGTGATTGATGTCATCCGAAGATTGGGTTGCGATGAACGACGAGTTATTGAGGGCCGAGTGCCCGCCACTAGAAAGAATCCATCCTAGATGTGTCTTCTGCAGCAACGGTAGTCCAGGAGCCAGCTGAATTTGCCCCACACACAGCAACTCGAAGAAAAGTCCGGCTCCGATGAGCAGGTCAATCCGCTGTGGCTTATGGAACGAAGGGTCAGCAAGCTGGATATTCGAAGGTATAGGCCAATTAGCAGTGCTAACTGTGATGCTAGGTTGATGGTCCGTGATTTTCTGGGCAACGACGGCAGTGATGCCGTGGTGAACTCTGAAATCCGGGATTTCAGAACGAGATCCACCGAGATACCTTCTGTTGGGAAGCTAGCATCTCCTATGCCAGTGACAGCGGTAAGCGATTTGGTTGTTCGAAGTTTTAGCAGATTAGCTAGACGACTAGTTATGAAGTGCAATTGCGATCCGTAATCCAAAAATGCGCGACAGGGTACGAAAGTTCCAACGCTTTTACGAGAACGACGGCGGTGGCTAAAAGCACAGCATCAGATGGACTGTGGGACATAAAAAGCTTGAGGCAAGGAGGGCGATACTGCAACCATGGCGTTACGACTTGGTTATGCTGGTGAGGCTTCAATTGGAGGAACAGATTGGGCAGCCTCTGTTGGACGAATGAAATGCAAAAGAGTGTGGTGCTTCGATCGGCAAGTGCGGCAGGGACCTGATCTACAATCTCTCAATTGATGGCCTTTTCGTAGGCAATTTAGGCATAGCAAGAGCCTCTTGGCTTCCAGGCGACGATCATTCGGCGATAGAAATGCAAACCGTTGACAATTGGCAATCACGCACAGTTCACAAGAAACTGGAGCAGTCGATGCTACAAATGACTTTCTTTGATCCGTACTCACGGTTTTTCCTGACTTGCCGACCTGACCATCTTGTCCTTGCATGGATTGATCCGCATTTTCAAGCGTTCGACATCTTTTTCAAGAATCCAGAAAGTTTCTCCCAAGATGGGAGCTCTTGATTCGACGAAGACTCCTCCCATCTATTTTGAGAGGCTTTGTCTAGCTTCTGAAGAACAGTCTGCACAAGAATGCAATCCGCCACTTCTTCCTTGCTTGCAAGCGACTCCATAGCACGAATATGCGATGTAACTCTGTCGGTCAGTTCCCTCAACCTGCCCACCAATGCGTCAGCCTTCTCCAACGCAAATATCCCTCTGATGTGTGCCTGCAAAATAAAACGTTTATTGTCAAAGCGTCGCTTCAGAATGTCTAATGCTACGATATAATTAGCTTCATTTATTTCCAACGAGCTGATGGTATTCAGGGCTGTGCCACTCAAACAGGAACGTAGATGCTGCATCTTTTCGATAGGGCACAGCTCAGACTCCTTGTCAATAATCGCGGTGTACATTGAGAAGAAATTGGCCCACTCCGTATAAATTCCACTGAATTTGGACAGCTCCAGATGAGGTAACCGAGATCGATTGGACATTATGACGATTGACTGCGATTCACTAGAGTTGGCGTTGAATGTGGAACAATGATTATTGCTCGAGCGACTTCCAAGCTCGCGCTGAAGAATGGTCCTCAACGACAATATCGACGAGTCGAATTTGGCAGGAATTTCACTGGACATCGACTCCAAATCCAAATCCTCCAAACTGGTGTGTGCCACAACAAAATTTGATTTAAGCTCCGTCAATGATTCCAACAGCCCTCGCAAGTCGTATTCATCCATTTGGCGCAACCTTTCACTGTCCATCTCTGTGCGTATGGACTCTAGCCGATCGAAAATAGCTTTAGCCTTCAGTCTCATGAAGGAAATACGAGATACCGGAACAGGGACTTGGGTGCGGCTGCATTCGCACTACAACTTTCACCCGATGGAGCAGCGCCAAATGTCATAGAATCACTTTCATTGTCCATAGCAAACGATCCACTCTTTCTGCTATTCTTTTTCTTGCCTATGTTTTCGGTTATAGAAAAGGGTTGACGCGGAGGGTGCTAGTCGATCACAATTAAATAATATTACGCAACGCGCGAGTTCAAACGAGTTCAAACGCCTTTGCGTTCTCTTTATATATATATATATACATATGCGATATGTATGCACCGGTAAAAGCAACGAAGCGACGACGGAAAAACATACAATTATGCAAAAGAGAGAACGTTCGAGATGTACTCTGCTTTCGAGTTCGAATTTCAGAGAGTTACTAGCAGACCCGCGCGCTTCATTTCGGACTAAATGAATTTAATGTTTAGGAATGCATCGAAATTAAAAAATTATAGTTTTGATGTAATGACATATTTTATTTATTGCAATGAATAATTAATGCCGAAGGTTTGCCTACTCGTGAGCACGCTACATACAGTTGACCATGTGAAAATACCGGATGCTCCAAATTTAAACCACAAATTTGCAACGATTGTCCTTGAGATTTATTAATAGTCATAGCAAAAGCAAGACGAATCGGAAATTGTAGTCGCTTGAAATCAAATGGCATGTCAGTCGGAATCATCGGAATTCTCGGAATTAAAACGTGTTCACCACAAAATTTCCCAGTCAAAATAGTTGCTTCAAGTAAATTAGTCATAACTTTTTTCACAGCATCTCTTGTACCATTGCAAATTCGTGGTGGATTAAGATTCCGCAGCATAATTATGGTGGCTCCAACTTTTACTTGTAAATAGTATGGCGGCAATCCAGGTAAGTCCAATGAATTTAGAAATTCATCTTGATTTATAATTGTATCAACCGACCTATACGCAACCATTTCTCCTGGGATGGAATTCAACATAGTTGCGTTGATCTCATTGACATCTTTATTTGTTCCGGCCAAAATCGCTCTTTCCTCAACCAGTCATGGTTTCTATAATTTTGTACAATATTTGGAAACACGATCTGAATCAAATATTCCTTCGATGACACAAAAGTGCAAAAATTATTTGGAAGCGTTATGAAGCCAGAATTGTCATTACCAATGTCTAACAGTTGTCTGGAAAACAAATCTGCTGAAGCATCGTTTTGCAATTGAACACGTACATTTGTAGTCAATCTAAGTGTTTTCACAGAGCGCCAAAAATTATATGTTTTCAAACACGCATTAATTTCATCAGCAGAAGTTCCTAGTTTGACTACAGTTTGACTATTGCTAACAATATCAATGCACCACCAAACAATCGATTATCTCCACGAATATCTTCCAGTGACTTCTTGTTGGCCATAGTACACTCATCCCATACAATAAGAGAGCATTGCTACAGCACTCTCGCCATTGCAGATCTTTTTGAAATGTTGCATGTAGGATTATCTTCAGCCTTCATATTCAAGGGCAACTTCAGGGCAGAGTGAAATTCGTGAGTTCGACCACCATCCAATAATGTGGCAGCGATGCCAGACGAAGCCAAAGCCAATGCGATTCTACCTTGTGCACGAATGGTAGCCAAAATAATCGAAATGACAAACGTTTTTCCGGTACTTCCAGCTGCATCCAAAAAGAACAGTCCACCATGTTGTTCTTCGATAGCTCGCAATATTTGGTCGTAAACCGTTCTTTGGTTGATATTTAACAGTGGCTCATTGTTTTGCACAAACGAATTAAGCTCGGCACGATCATACTGTGGTTCACGCTCCAGTTCTTTGTTGAAAAGGTCGTGTATATCACGATTAGGCGCTGTCATACCTAATTGAGGTAATGCTTTGCTTGACATCATCAAGCAAAGGTCTTCAATAGCAATCAATGCTTCGTTGTAAATTTCCGGCGTATAGTCCATGTTTATATCACCCGTTTGACGGCGTAATCGATGTAAAACATCCTCTGAAAATGATTTTGATGTTTTTGCCACAATTCAATTGGCTTTGCTGGACTGCACGTGGCTATAATAATTGCGAAAAGTGTCCGAATTTGATGTGGTCTTGATGACAATGCTGCATCTTCAAGTGTAAGATCCCAATGCATGTCATTCTCAAGCATATTCAATCGTTCAATCGATACGTCCCACACAAAGATTCAAATGATGTTGGTCCCCGAACATTTATTAGCAACAATCGCAAATAATAACACTCTTGATTGTTAGGATGAACTGTATAAATTCGTCCTATCGCATCTGAGTGAAACAATACCATGACGGTTTTTCTGCGTCTTCGCCTTTGAAAAACTTTTGACGAATTATTCCACGTATAATATTCGGGTACTTCGGCGTATAGCAATGTTTTCGCAAAATCATCTGCTTGACACAACGAAAAAAATGCAGTTAGAGTTGTTGCTGGTGGTTGCGCAGCTCTTTGCATTGCATTTCCGGGTGTGAAAAAAACGCGTTGACGTTTTCAAGATGAACAGCTAAATGAACTACAGTTGGATGCCTATCATGGATCGGGAATGCGCCATACTGCTTCATTTGAACTGATGTATCTGCCCATTTGACATTGTGTGATTTCATCGGTAACATTAGCATCTGCTCCAAAAACAGCCATATACTGCCCTTGCTGATGTATTTTCAAATGTATTTAATAGATTGAACTGAATTGCAGACCTCTACGTTTATGTGCGCTTTATAAATCTTAGATAATAACGGTGAATATGGCACAACCCAACGATTATCAATCTCCAAATCTTGATTTTTAACTCTCAAAGTTACCGAATGGCCATTATCTTCAGTTGATCGACGCCGGGATTCGGGATATCCATCGTTGCCCCTCACTGTATCGTAGACCAAATTTTTTGGAAAACGTTTGGAGCATTTCCCTTCAACCATACAGGGTGAATTCAAATTCAACCCACCATATGGACCGTGAATCATATTTTTGGTGACCACTTCAAACAATTCAGGATCCACTGTCGGATCTGGAATTTCTGCCGAAATCACATCGTCAATTTGATTCGGCCTTATTTTTTCAATCAGCCAAATTAAAATATGCGCATGAGGCAAACCTCGTTTCTGCCATTCAATTGAATACATCCAACATAGAACAGACCCAAATGCACCGTGTTTGACAATACATGAGTTATTTCAAATTTTGTCTAAAAACACGTGCTAAAATAACATGGCGATCTTTCGATGTTTGGCCAACAAACAATAATTCCGATATTTCTTCCCATTACGGATTACACGTGAAGGTGATGAAGAGGTCTGGTCGACCGTAACGGCGAACGTATGACATCGCATCTTGCGCGTACTCAAACATATGACGTGGACTTCCAACATACGATGACGGTAATATTATCATAGTTCCAACGTTTTGTGCATTACCATCGTTGTTAATGGCATCACGCAAATGAACATACTCTTCGGAACGTAATTTGGCTTGGTTGAATCGAAGAAAATTTAACCGTTCCGATTCAATTTTTGCATACATGTCAACAATATACTGGTGGAAAAGTGCTCTACACCTCAATATGTGGTTGTCTTGATTTTGCCGTATCTGAAGCCTGTATGCGGAATAATTCATAGCACTAACTTTCTTTGTTCCTTCTCGACCGTTTACTGGATCTATCATTTTAATGTTGAAATTATAGCCATCTTGTCCGCTCCAAAACAATTCCAAACACAAATCGTTCCAAATCACTGGAAGACAAGACCGTTCCAATGATAGGTTGAAAAGATATGTCAACGGTTTGCATAAGGACTGGGCACAGTGTTTCAAAATACAACTTGGTACCTTGTCTGGACCCGCCGAGAATGATATGTCAATCGTTGACAAACCTTCTAGAACATCACTTTCCTCAAAGAAAGGCAGAAAAATGCTGTTGGCATAGGGTAAATGGTAGGGATACGGAGTGGATGCGTGGTAGATATGTGACGAGTACGTTGATTGGAAGAAGGTGGCAAATAAATTTTCAATACCAGCAGCAGAAGATTCAGATTTGTTTTGATAATGGAGGGATGGAGGAAATGCATTGGACTTACGTTTAGAATTAACGAACGAATAGAATTTTTTTGGAAAGGTATTGATTATAACAAAGACTATTAACAGTGAGGAATTGAGAACGAGCGGAGGAATATTGGGCGAAGACAATCATAGATCCAGTATTCTGATACTTTTTGTAGAGCCTAGTTTGTCCATTCTTTAAATAAGACAAATTCTGGGAGAACCAAGGAGGTTTTGACGACACAGATTTGATGACAGGAACATATATATTAAGGGCGTCGTTAATAGTGTCATAGAACGATTTGACTGTTTCGTCAATGTTCGGGAACACGTGGAGAAAAGACCAGTCAATGTGCGAGAGGTGAAGATTTAGCTCAGCAAAATTAGTTTTCCGAAAACACTGTATGCGGCTGGGTGCCATGTGATTGGCGGTACAGCATCACAAACAAACATAAGGTCAAGGAGTCTGTCCCTACTATTTCTTATGGAATTAATTTCAACAAGGGAGACATCGGTAAGCCGATGTAGCAACAGGTTAGACTCATCAATAGGCAGCCAAGAAAGAAGTGGTAAGTTAAAATCGCCCATGACAATAATATGATCGTTGCAACCTAAAGTAGATACAATAGTCTGAATTGCAGAAAGGTGATAAGAGTAAACCTCAACATCTAATTTGGGAGGAATGTTAGAGCAAGTCAAATAGATCGATACCGATCCAACACAAACTTTGACTGCAATGAATTCAATGCCATAGATATTGTTGAATGGGAACAACTCAGATGAGAAATCCGTTTTCACAGCAATAAGAACCCCACCAGCAATAGATGGACGGTCCATTCTATATGTGATAAACTTTGGAACGAAAATTTCATGATCATAGACGGAGGAGTTAAGCCAGGTTTCAGTTAAAGCGACAGCGTCAAAGTCAAAAGAGGCACTATTCGTATGTATTTGACACAATTTGCCTAACAGACTGCGTACGTTCTGGTAATGAATAATAAAAAGGTTATTAAGTTTTTTGAACTACCAGGGCCAGTAATATTGGGACTCTGGATAGAGTCTTTATGTAGGAACTCATGCATAATTGTATGCTCAGGCCAAATAGACGGGTCGAGTGATCTGGATAGTAAAGGATCGGAAAGAAGAATCTTAAAGGAGGAAATATTGCGCTTATGTCTAAAAATGAATTTGGTCACAATTACATCATTGAGCGAGGCGTTAAGTCTAGAGCAAAGATGTTGTTTGACATCCTCTATTGTAGCCTCCGGTATAAGACGGGAGACAAAGATAGCCTTTCATGGTACCACTGCTCTTAGTTGAAGTCCCGAGCGAGAGAGAGAAGGTGGAGCCACTCCCAAAAGAGATCTCGTGGCAGAAACGATGGCAGCGTCGGTAGCAACGGGAGGAACAGGAACAGTGACAGAAACGGTGGGGACATCATCAGCGGCCAGCACGTGCACTCTGGGAGCAATCACAGCGGAGCCGACAATGATGGACGTAGTAACTGCTTCATTGCTATTCGGTGTGGGAAACACCGGAGCGACTGAAGGCGGATTGACTAACGGCGAGGCATGACCGCTCGGAGTAGCAAAGAATTCCGATGTATGTAGATGAGAGGCGGGCGTTCCAACTCCAATAGGTTGCAAGAGGTTGTTGTTATCAGTATGAGGGATTTTCCGTTTAGGAGATTCACTCAAGAGTTTGAGGCCAAGGAATTGTGTTTCCAGGGACAGGAACTTGTCGTTAAGAGCGATAAATTGCTTACGAGTCTGTCTCATAAAAGTGCGCATTTCGGCCTCAATCTCACGGCAGGTCAAACATGACCAAGTCAGACCATGCGTTTTGAGATGAGATCGTGTAGACGTCCAAAATTACCCCCACCAGCACATTTTATATGGGCGACATTATCGCACAGCCAGCAGCAGAGGAATGAATCGCCGAATATGTTGCCACCAAATTCGCATTTCTTTGCACTGCAGACAAGAGCCATTTTTGACAGCAGTTGAATGTTAAAGAAAAACACAAAGTGGGAGCGCAAGCGATATAAGAGTGCAGGCAGCAGAGCGAGCGACGATCAGCAGCAGCAGCAGACGATCCAGCGAAGTGACAAACGGTAAAGCTGACGAAAGAGAGACACCGAGAGAGCAATTCAAGAAGATGCAGATGTAGGCGAAGTCCAGAGAGAGTGAGAGCAAGAGAGGTTGCACTTATGCTCTCCAGAGCGTGTGTTGATAAGCGATGTAACGGATGGAGTGCACGAACAGTGAACGCAAAGAGCAATGATCCAAAGCGGAATGGATAAAAGCACTAACAAATTGCTTGCGCAAGTCAATTGTTAAACAGCGAAACACAGATAATTGGCACAAAAAAGGACCAATTATGATGAGTTTGAAGATGTACACGATTTGTTGAAATGAATATCGAATTAACATGGCAATAAGGCAGAAAATGCAGGAGCGAGGTGAAAAGACGACCGGCTTAAGCAAGAGCACGCGAGCACGCCTGTAGTCAAACTAGGAACTTCTGCTAATGAAACTAATGCGTGTTTGAAAACATCTAATTTGTGGCGCTCTTTGAAAACACTTAGATTGACTACAAATGTACGTGTTCAATTGCAAAACGATGCTTCAGATATTTTTTCCAGACAACTGTTAGACATTGGTAATGGCATACTTCCCGTTGACAATTCTGGCTTCATAACGCTTCCAAATAATTTTTGCACTTTTGTGTCATCGAAGGAATACTTGATTCAGAGCGTGTTCCAAATATTGTACAAAATTATAGAAACCATGACTGGTTGAGGGAAAGAGCAATTTTGACCGGAACAAATAAAGATGTCAATGAGATCAACGATTCTATTTTGAATTCCATCGGTTGGTTGATACAATTATCAATCAAGATGATGGTCAAGAGATGGTACAAGGCTTGCTGTGAAAAAAGTTAGGACTAATTTACTTGAAGCAACTATTTTGACTGGGAAATTTTGTGGTGAACACGTTTTAATTCCGAGAATTTGATTTGATTTCAAACGACTACAATTTCCGATTCGTCTTGGTTTTTCTATGACTATTAATAAATCACAAGGACAGTCATTGCAAATTTGTGGTTTAAATTTGGAGCATCCGGTATTTTCACATGAGTAACTGTGTGTAGCGTGATCACGAGTAGGCAAACCTTCGGCATTAATTATTCATTGTACCGACGGCAAAACAAAGAATATTGTATATTACAAAGCATTGCAATAAATAAAATATGTCATTACATCAAAATTATCAATTTTTTAATTTCGATGAATTCCTAAACATTAAATTAATTTAGTAAGCAGCGAAGCGCGCGGGTCTGCGGTTATGTATAAATATATGTATGTATTCGTATCACTAAGTAAATCCGTTTCATTGATCCATCCTTATTGTGCTTCCCTTCCAACATCCATCATGACGATGTCCATCCGGACCCTGACCAAATGGTCCGTCATACCCGGTGTTGACTGTCTGTTGGTATGCACACTTGCGCTCGTCCAAGGTCAAAAAGGTCGATAGAAAACGCCTCTAAAAAACTTCTCTGGAGCTAGATCTCCAATCAATGATGTATATGGGAGCAAACCGAAGCAAACTTAGCCTATAATTGGCATATAACAAAGACCCTTTCAGAAAACACAAAATTTTATTAGTTCACATGTCATGTGTGATTTTTATTTATTTACTTATTTCCTAGTGCGACAATTAATTATTTTTATTACTATTTTTATTTTTATTAATTGTTTTTTAAGTAAAAATTTTAATTTTTCCCTATATTGCGATGCACTACTAATTTTCTTTAGGTTTTGTGGTAGCATGTACATATAAAAAATTGCCGCTCGGGTAAAATAATTGGCTTGAATTCCCTAACTCCCCCAGAAGTATGTAGTATGCACATATCCAACTCCCACTGTTCCAAGTGTACTTAAGGGGAATACACTGTAACACTTTGTTGCAGTGTTTATGTAATTAAAAGTCCCAGACATAAATTGAGCTATCGTACTACGAACGCCCATGAATGCCTTGAGCGACATAAGGGCAGCGTCAACATATTCCCATGACTTGACGGCACATGTATAAAGATCACCCATGACCAGCCCAATATCCCCTGCTGGCTTTGCGAAAGCGTAATGCACGCAAAATGTGTAGGGATCTCGGGCCGTGTAGGATTATAGTTGTGAGGAATGCCGTGCTGTGGAAAACGACATGCATTCGCTCATGAGGCAGACGCGGAGTGGCTTCAAAGAGCTGATCGTAGGCTCTTGGCTCTTGGCCATGGACACTCAGTTCCGCAGTTTACAGCTGCTGGCTGAGTGACTTGCAAGTGCCGACTGCCTCATGTCCGCCGGCATCTGAAAAACTCACTCCGACCTCTCCCTTAGTGCAGCAGTTGATTACGTTTGCTACTCCAAGGGCAACGATCGCTGCTGGTGATGCAGATTCGGGAGCCGAATGCGTCACTTCGGAGAGCATGCAGGTAGACATGTCTGTAGCGTCCGTGTCTGTCGAGTCCGCACCCAACTCCTTAATTATTCTATCAGTTTCGCTCCCACCAGCTAATAGATATCCAGAACTACCGGATACTGGCACTGGTTGGAGTCCCACCAAAGCGACAAGTTTTTGTCTCGCGGCTAGCCCCTGTCCTCACATCCAATGATGTAAACGCTTTTATACAAAGCAAAACAATAGCCGTTGGCTTAAAGGTGGAAAAGTTTAACTTTTCTTACGCCAGGGAGATATCTTCCTTTAAGATAAGCGTCTCCCCGACTCAATTTGACACCATTTGTTCCGCCAAGTTTTGGCCGGAGTATTTGGTCGTCAAAGAGTTTAAGGCTAAGAAAAAGAGTAGGCCCCCATAACTCTTCCTAGTAGTCAGACCAGTGCTCCATCTTTACCCTCATCTTCAACCTCAACTTCTACCCATCCAAAAAACAAACTTCTTCTCTTTTAGTTACCTACCAGAATGCTAGAGGCTTGCGTAGTAAGCTCATCACTCTTTTTTTTGAGAGTCTCGCATTCTCGTCCCACGTTATTGTGTTTACCGAGACCTAGTTAAAGCCGGACATCCTTAGTTCCGAAGTTTTGGCAGGTGGGTACACAATTTTTGGAAATGACCGTTCGTCTCGACGTGGAGTTGGGGTCCTCATTGCAGTGGACTCAAACTTCACGTCCGAACATTTCATGGTCCAGATTCAACAAGACATGGAATTCCTGTACGTAAAACTGATTCTCCCAGACTTTTCCATTTTCATTACTTGCTCGTATATTCCACCTTCCTCGGATATCTTAATATACGAGCATCACCTGTCCGCTTTAAAAACTGTTTCTTCCTCGCTATCAGATAAAGACCATATGATAGTTCTTGGTGATTTCAATTTGCCAGGTACTGTGTGGTCTTCGGTAAACGAGTCTAATAACCTTGTGCCCATGGGTCGATTGCTTGATCTGTGCTTTGTCTCGGATCCGACCATAGCGTTGTTAACCCGAGCCCTTCCGCTCACTATACCTGAAGACTCCTACCATCCTACATTTGAATTGTCAGTCGATATTGGCCCAACTGTATTGGATCGAATGGGTAGGCTATCTGAACGTGTCCGCTGCTTTCGTAAAGCCGAGTTTGCGAAGCTTAATAACCTCATTAGTGATTTTTATTGGTTTTATTGGTTTATACAGAGCGTATTTGTGCACCGGCGTTATGAAAGGCACAAACACAATGTACTTGACACATTTTTTGATTATTGTGTCCCACTTTCTTGTCCGGTTCGATCTGGAAAGCCTCCTTGGTTTACTAAAGAGTTATCCAGTTTTAAAAACTTAAAATCAAAACTTTATAAAACAGTTAGTTCTCCCTCTTCTCTTTCTCGGTATGTAATAGCTCGGTCAAATTTCTGCGTTCTTAACGCTCAGTGCTATAAAAACTACCTATCTCGATGTAGGATACGATTTTCACAGGACCCTAAACAGCTTTACAGCTTCGTAAATAGTAAGCGTAGAACATCCGCACATCCATCCTTGCTATCATTTCTCAATATGTCAGCAAACAATGATCAGGCAAATGCCGATCTTTATGCCAAATTTTTCCAGACAACCTATTCTCATGAGAGCTACTCTAGTCAGCCGTATCAAACAGTTTACCAAGGTCGAATGGCATATTCAGCCCCTTGTTAAATGAAAGCTCACTGCTTCATGATCTTCGACTTGCTAAGCCGGTGTTTTCACCAGGTCCCGACGGAGTTCCAGGCTGTGTACTTAGGTACTGTGCCGACGCTTTGTGTGGGCCCCTGCTTAAACTATTCACCCTATCCATTAACTCTTCATGTTTCCAAACGTGCACGGGTTTATAAGGTGACGATGAACAACTACAAATTTATTAGATTTTACCTCTTTTATCATTAAAGGCTTCCAAGGTAACTTGCAGGCAGGTGTCATTTACACTGATTTCAGTAAAGCATTCGATTCTGTAAACCATTCCCATCTAGCACAAAAACTTGACCTTTTAGGGTTTCCGCCTAATCTTTTGAGATGGATTTCTATAAACTCGTTATAGCCTCTGCGGTGGTTCTGTTGAGAGAATTACCGTGGTTGATGATCTTGGTGTTAAACTAGACCCAAAGTTAAATTTTTTTCTCAAAATACTACCATGGTAAATAGGGCCATGGGCGTGCTTGGGTTCATAAAGATGTGGTCAAGGAAATTTGACGACCTCTATATAACGAACACTATATCTCGCTTGTTCGTCCGATTTTAGAGTACGGCTCTTGTGTATGGTGCCCCCAGTAAAAAGTACACCAGGACCATAAAGAATCAGTCCAGAACAACTTTTTACTTTTTGCTCTGCGTGGCCTTAACTAGGATGCAGGTGTCAGACTGCTATCGTACCCACGTAAACCTTCCAACCTTAGTCGTAGAATAATGCTTGGGGTGATTTTTATACACAACCTGATCAAGGGTGACGTAGATAGCCCTGACTTGTTGAGCCGCATAAACTTTACGATTCCTATTAGATCCACTAGAAACTTTATTCCTTTGTTCCTTCCGCTTTGTAGATCAAATGTAAATCAAATCCTATGCTCGTACTTCAATTCCACATAATATCCACTACTAATTCACTTCCTCTTCTTAAATCACTCATACTAACATTCCTTTCCCGTAATTAGTACAATTTCTTAGCTATCTTTGCATGTTCAGCTCTCTGAGTTGTGTTTAGCTCTAAGTTTCCTCGAATTATAGTCTAACACCTATCTTTCCTGCATGCTCGCGATCGGTTCGGTAACACGCGTCGCGCGTCATGCGGCAGCGCTCCTCGGTCAGTTGGGCGGGAGGAGGGGCTGCGTTTCTGCCTGGGTTCCGCGGTTCGGCTTGGTGTCGCATGGGCCACTTGATTGTGCAGTCATTGCATATCCACGTCCGGACAAGTTGAACCTGAGTTTTTTCTTGACGATCAGGAAATGCACTTGTATCCATTGGATCATTTGATCGATTATGACTGTTTTCAGCTCCTGAATCGTCAAGGATGCTGTCAGAGGCCGCCAAACGATGGGGACCGAGGAGGAATGAGTTTAAAATCCACGTGTTTTTTGTTGCAATGATTTGTGATCTGAGCATGTGCCTTTTCGCTAAATATTGCTTCTTTCAATTTGTTTCGTCATGTCATCGTCGTAGTCAATGTTTTATGTTAAGATTATTTTTGAATTCTTGAAGTCTAGTGTAAGTAGGTTAGGGCAAGGCGGGAGCGCAATAAAAGCTCGCTCTTTCGCTCAAGGCGAATTCGCCCCGCTTTGCCACCGTAGGTTAGCTAGGCTTAGAACGAAATGTATGAAGTTTTTTTGAGAATACAATCGTAAAATTGGAATTCGATCGAACGCACACAAAATATTTCGTCCCCGCTTTTTTAATAAACTTTACGCCACCCACAGTCTTTCGATTTTCGTTATTAGAAAAACTATTCTAATTTTTCAAGGACGATGATTTTAATTATGTTGCCGATGATCGTTCCCTTCCGTTTCGTTGGGCGGCCTGGAATTATTATATTTGCTAATATTAATTTTCTTTTTATATTTAGTTTTGTAATGCGTTATCTTTCTTCCCCTATTTTTAATCTATTTTCGTTATTTCACCCGTCTTTTTGAAAGGGTTAGTTATTTTGGACTTCACTAGAGGTGATTTTCTAAGCTTAGTGTCCACTTCAAAGTCAACTGGGGTTCTACTGGGTGATTTGATTCACCTTGTTCAGTTGAGTGTCGTACTCTGTACTAGAGGTGGGCATGGACCGTGTTTTCTTCATGTCACGTCGTGAGATGATGGGCGCCCGCGTGATGAAAAATTGAATTTTGTCGCCCATGGACACGCCCATGCGTGTTCGTTCAGAGCAAAATCGGCACGAAAAAACACGACGAACAAACAAAACTAAAGCTTCATTGCCGGATACAAATGTACTAACATTTTGGAAGAATGCAAATAACATGAAAGCGTTACAACTTTTAGCTAGAAAAATATTAAATATTCCAGCCAGCTCGGCTACAAGCGAGAGGGTGTTTTCTATCTCGGGACAAATATTAAATGAACGCCTTACACGCTTATTAAGCTCTAACCTTGATAAATTGTTATTTTTATATAAAAATATGTTAATAAAAACGTATATGTAATTCAAATTAGAGTTGGGTTGCTCATGAGTGAGTGAACAAAAATGAGCTGTTCACTTCACTGAGTTAACTGTTCACTAAATTTTTGTTCAGTTGCTCACTTGTTCACTCAGTTGTTCACTTGCTCACTCACTTGTTCAGTTGTTCAGTGGTTCACTCACTTATTCAGTTGTTCAGTTGTTCCCTGTTCAGTGGTTCACTCAGTTCAATGCTTTTTTTTATACCCGTACTCAAAAAAGAGTTAAGGGGTATATTAGATTTGTGGTAAAAGTGGATGTGTGTAACGCAGAGAAGGAAACGTTTCCGACCCCATAAAGTATATGTATTCTTTATCAGCATCAATAGCCGAGTCGATATAGCCATGTCTGTCCGTCTGTCCGTCTCGATGAGCGCCTGGATCTCAGAGACTATAAAATCTAGGGCAACCAAATTTGGTTTCAAGACTCATGTGATATCACACTGCTACAAGTGTATTTCAAAATTTCGGCCAGTCCTTTCCGCCCCCACAAAGGACGAAAATCTGTGGCAGGCACAATTTTAAAGATACGATAAAATTTAAGACACAGTATCGTAGAGAATGCCAAAATCTACCAGATCGCCGAATCTGAATCAGATCGGATCATAATTATAGCCAGAATGACGAAATTAACTTTCAGTTGCTTCCCCCGTCACCACCAGGCAACGATCGTGCTACTCATTCTCTCTCTCGCTCGCACACTCTGCCGCGTTCAGTGCGCGAGCAACCCCTAGCGGAGGAGATGTAGAATATTAATGGTACATTTAAAATCTACATGTTAGATGTAAAATATACATTGTAGATGTAGATGAAGATGTAGCACACAAATTTTAAATGTAAAATATTTTTTTCATTCTAAAATTCTAAAAAATCATACTCATCATATGTAGAGTCGCGTCCCCAGAAGCGGGGACAAGTGAGTTCTAAAAATGAAAGCCGACACCAATCACGAGCTGCGGCTGACTGTTTCATCCAAGTCGACGCCTCTCCCAAGCCTCGCACGCATAGGCCAACGCATCGCTATCAGCCGCTCTCACCAAAACAACGCCTCTCGCTACCGAAGCTTCGACTCTCTCAGCCGAAGCCATCATTACTCAATCCCGAAGACGAGTAATGATGGCCACCCGAGGTCTGGAGACGAAGAGAACCAGAAGAGAATTCCGTTTGAGACTTTCTTATATTGAGTTGGGGAATTCACCTCCACTGTTCTATTATAAGCTCGTTAAATAAAATATCTTTTTAAAAACCTACTTCGGAACTCGGGAATTATTATTATATATTATTATACTATAAATTTTTAGAAAAAATGTGTGTGTAAGCGGCTATCTCCGCAACGCGTGCACCAAATTGCATGCTGTTTTTTTTAACGATAGCCAGGGAATGTGACCTGGTTTGCACAAACAAATTTGTACTTTTCTATAAATAGGTTTTAAGAATTAAAAATGAATCAAAAAAATCTTAAATTTGGTCCAAAACTGTGTGTTTGAGAACGCCTATTTCATATCATTTTGTGTCTTTCTGTAGAACAGAACTTTTAATGACAGATTTTGTTTTTTATAACTTTTTGTGTGAAAATTTGTTTTTTGAAAAAATTGCAATTTGTGTAAGTATGTTTGTTGCTTTTGAAAATGTGTGCGTTTTAAACCAACCTGTGTGGTTTTTAAAGTTAAATGTCGAGACGGTTAAATTTGGGTCGGCGAACGCGAACTTCGTTTCAAGTTGAGGCTTCAAGGAGCCGTGAAAGTAGCCAAGTCCCATTCAAATCAACGGAACAATGATGCAACAACAACTGCAAATGAACGTCGTGATATTCAAAATCTACAAGGTGTTGCGTTCGCGTACAGTAGTGTCACCGATTACGCTTCTCATAGGCAAATTGTCAGGCATTCAAATTTAAAGGTGAATGGGATGGGATGTGCTGTGCGAGTGGTAAAGTTAAATTGCCTGAATTAGGCAGCCCACAACATTCATTGAGCACATTACTTAATGGATTGACACCTGAGTCTAATCATTTTTTGAACAATATACGAAAGTATAATTCGAGTTTTCAAATGACATCTTTTGGCACCACAAATATTATAAGAGACAACTTCATGCCAACGTTCAAGGTAATTAAATAGTTTTGTTCATGCAAATTGTACGTTTGTTCTCATTCTATCATATATTTTATTCAGATTCAAGGTCAAATATACCATCGAGCTGGCTCTTTGTTACCTTTCGACAACGCAGACCACCAATTTTTGCAATTATATTTTATCGGGAACGCGGAAGACGAAGCTGATCGTCGGTGTGCCATTATTACCAACACGCGGAGACAAATTATTTTCGATGCAAAATATGTTCCATGAGCACAACGAATTGGTTCAGGTTTTCAAAATATCGCTTGATCGAATGCCATCTGACGATCATAAAATTGTTATTCGAGCTGATAAATGCAAGGCGTTTCAATGCACAAACAGTTGACGAAGTGGCAATAGTCATAGTTGGTGAGTAATTTAATAATCGTGATATTGTGCTTCATCGTAGAAATGAACAACTTGAACGTGTATCCGAGACTCATCGCTGTTATGATGCACTACAATATCCCATATTGTTTTGGAGCGGACAAGATGGCTATAATTTCAACATTAAAATGATAGATCCAGTAAACGTTCGAGAAGGAATAAAGAAAGTTAGTGCTATGAATTATTACGCATACAGGCTGAAGATACGGCAAAATCAAGACAACCACAAATTGAGGTGTAGAGCACTTTTTCAGCAGTATATTGTTGACATGTATGCAAAAATTGAATTGGAACGGTTAAATTTTCTTCGATTCAACCAAGCCAAATTACGTTCCGAAGAGTATGTTCATTTGCGTGATGCCATTAACAACGATGGTAATGCACAAAACGTTGGAACTATGATAATATTACCGTCATCGCATGTTGGAAGTCCACGTCATATGTTTGAGTACGCGCAAGATGCGATGTCATACGTTCACCGTTACGGTCGACCAGACCTTCATGACCTTCACGTGTAATCCGCAATGGGAAGAAATCTCGGAATTATTGTTTGTTGGCCAAAAACGTAGAAAGATCGCCATGATATTTTAGCACGTGTTTTTAGACAAAAATTTAAATCACTCATGGATTTAATTGTCAAACACGGTGCATTTGGGTCTGTTCAATGTTGGATATATTCAATTGAATGGCAGAAACGAGGTTTATCTCATGCGCATATTTTAATTTGGCTGATTGAAAAAATAAGGCCGAATCAAATTGACGATGTGATTTCGGCAGAAATTCCAGATCCGACAGTGGATCCTGAATTGTTTGAAGTGGTCACCAAAAATTTGATTCACGGTCCATATGGTGGGTTGAATTTGAATTCACCCTGTATGGTTGAAGGGAAATGCTCCAAACGTTTTCCAAAAAACCATTGGCCATTCGGTAACTTTGAGAGTTAAAAATCAAGATTTGGAGATTGATAATCGTTGGGTTGTGCCATATTCACCGTTATTATCTAAGATTTATAAAGCGCACATAAACGTAGAGGTCTGCAATTCAGTTCAATCTATTAAAAACATTTGCAAATACATCAACAAGGGCAGTGATATGGCTGTTTTTGGAGCAGTTGCTAATGTTACCGATGAAATCACTCAATTTTAAATGGGCAGATACATCAGTTCAAATGAAGCAGTATGGCGCATATTATCATTCCCGATCCATGATAGGCATCCAACTGTAGTTCATTTAGCTGTTCATCTTGAAAACGTCAACGCGTTTTTTTCACACCCGGAAATGCAATGCAAAGAGCTGCGCAACCACCAGCAACAACTCTAACTGCATTTTTTTCGTTGTGTCAAGCAGATGATTTTGCGAAAACATTGCTATACGCCGAAGTACCCGAATATTATACGTGGAATAATTCGTCAAAAGTTTTTCAAAGGCGAAGACGCAGAAAAACCGTCATGGTATTGTTTCACTCAGATGCGATAGGACGAATTTATACAGTTCATCCTAACAATCAAGAGTGTTATTATTTGCGATTGTTGCTAATAAATGTTCGTGGACCAACATCATTTGAATATTTGCGAACTGTTGATGAAGAATTGTGTGGGACATATCGCGAAGCATGCGAACGATTGAATATGCTTGAGAATGACATGCATTGGGATCTTACACTTGAAGATGCAGCATTGTCATCAAGTCCACATCAAATTCGGACACTTTTCGCAATTATTATAGCCACGTGCAGTCCAGCAAAGCCAATTGAATTGTGGCAAAAACATCAAAATCATTTGTCAGAGGATTTTTTACATCGATTGCGCCGTCAAACGGGTGATATAAACATGGACTATACGTCGGAAATTTACAACGAAGCATTGCTTGCTATTGAAGACCTTTGCTTGATGATGGCAAGCAAAGCATTAGCTCAATTAGGTATGACAGCGCCTAATCGTGATATACACGACCTTTTCAACAAAGAACTGGAGCGTGAACAGCAGTATGATCGTGCCGAGCTTAATTCGTTTGTGCAAAACAATGATCCACGATTAAAGATCAACCAAAGAACGGTTTACGACCAAATATTGCTTGCTATCGAAGAACAACATGGTGGACTGTTCTTTTTGGATGCAGCTGGAGGTACCGGAAAAACGTTTGTCACTTCGATTATTTTGGCTACCATTCGTGCACAAGGTAGAATCGCATTGGCTTTGGCTTCGTCTGGCATCGCTGCCACATTATTGGATGGTGGTCGAACTCACGAATTTCACTCTGCCCTGAAGTTGCCCTTGAATATGAAGGCTGAAGATAATCCTACATGCAACATTTCAAAAAGATCTGCAATGGCGAGAGTGCTGTAGCAATGCTCTCTTATTGTATGGGATGAGTGTACTATGGCCAACAAGAAGTCACTGGAAGATATTCGTGGAGATAATCGATTGTTTGGGGGGGCATTGATATTGTTAGCAGGGAATTTCAAACCCTTTAGTATTAGTAGTATTAGTATTAGTAGGAAATTCAACCAAAAGTAAATAAATATGAAAAAAAACCCCTTTTAACTTCTTAATTTGAAATTGAAGGTTTCCCCCCCAAGGAAAAAAAAAAAAAAAATTTTTTTTTGTTAGTGGGGGAGTAAGAAAAAAAAAAAAAAAAAAAAAAAAAAAAAAAAAAAAAAAAAAAAAAAAAAAAAAAAAAATTTCCTACGTCGAGCAAGGTGAGGGTCTGAAGACTCAGCGACAGCCTCTGATGATTGCAGTTGTAGAGAAGGAGTGAACAGGCAGTGATTGTACTGTTTCTGATACTGATTTTATTCAACAAACTTAATTTCTATTTATAGGTAAACAAAAGGTACAGAAAGTGCTGAGTCTAGTAAGAATATGGTAAAAGGGAATTGGAATTAATATTGAATTAATTTGGATTTAATATGATATTGTGTTATTGGGCAATTGTGATAGTCAGCAATTGCACCAGTGTTTTTGCCCTCTGACGAGCGATCGCATCGTTGGCAGAAATTGCTGCAGAAGCGGTTATTGTTGACTCAGCTACAATGCTTTGTCGTTTGTTATTATGTCTCCCGTTACATGGGTCGACCTGACTTATTCGATAAGTGTATATTATGTAATATTAATTACTGCATAAATATGCGACTGAACATTCTCCCGGCCGTTGAACTGGTGTTCAACCATCGCCCAAGTCGACTGAAAAGCGGCGTGGAATGGGGATCGGTGGTGATGATCCGCGTGGCTCTGCTTGGTTGATTGTTGACGGCCTTGGGTTCCATGATTGATATTTCTTCCGGAGAATGAACGCAATAATCAATAGCATTGATATTGCTAGGGCAGCATAAGTAGCGACTTGATGATGCTGCACTTCCAATTCTTGAAGATAGTCTGATGTTTGGTTCTCCAATTGTACAGTTTCTGGCGAAGGGGGTGTCGTTGGTAAGCGTATGTCCCCAAATCGAGTGTAGGTTGATTTGACTTCACTGATTGTTGTGCTGAAGGTACTGATGCTTATTTCTGTATTGCGAGCAATGCATCCAGGTGACAGTGAGAGCAAGCCAGTTCCTTCCAGTTGTATGGTTGACGGAGACCCGTTGCAAACTGCCTGAAGTCTCATTGTAGAGTGTGTTTGCAAAAATCCATTTATTTGCTTGCTGAGTTTTGTACCATGTCCGCCTTCGTGTGTGTCACTTCACATAAAGGTGCTGTTTTATTGTTAAACTACTGAAACTCACAGCGATTGTCGACATTGAAGACTGTTTGATGATCAAAGCAGATGTATTCTGCGTTGAGTATTGTAAAGCAGCGTCGAAATTCTTCTGGAGTAAATCCCATGAATTGATCTCGGTGAGTGTTTACAGTGATGATGGTCGTTTTGAGATTGTACAAGCTCCAACTTGTTGAGTCCCAGACCGGAATCGGCATGATACTGAAAACTTCGAGCTGAACTGTTGAAACTAACGGTAGTGTCATCTTGAAAATGACGTGTGTGGCAGTCAGTGTTCCTTCGGCTCGCATGAGCCTGTATAATTGTATCACATTTTGTGTTGTGACAGGCAGCATTTGATCAGCTGGCAAGTGATCCCGGATTTGGTCTAGTTGCTCTCTTAATTGCTCAGGAGATACTAGCGTTGGGCTTAATATCCGATGGTGAATGCCGATCAGTACATCAGATATGTCAGACTGCATACGTTGAAGACTCGTTGTCAGCAGAGTTAGTTGTGCTGTGAGCCCTAGGTATGCCTGAATTAGATGATCGCCGTGATATGTTCCTCTTTCTCGGCTGATGGTTGCCACTTGTTGTTCCAATACCTTTAGGCGGTTGTCCATGGCTGACTTATCCTTCCTGATCACGTTCATTGTGGAGTCGACAATTGACGTTTGATTTCGTAGTAGATGTAGCAGAAAGTCTTCGTTGGTTTGTACCTTTTCGATTACTTTGTCCATTTTCTCAGCATATGTAGAGTCAAGTACACCGAACAGCTGGTGTGCTACGTTTTCTACTATATCCAGCGGTGATCTGCGTTGACGAGAGGCCTTCATTAGCATATTTCCTGTTTGTAGTTCTTTGTACAAATGTTGAAAGTGTTGAAATATGGAGTTGCACGCTGGAACATTTTTTAGTTCAGGGCACATGTGTCTTAGTTCGGACATTCCGGCTGACATGACTTGCATATCCTTCCAATATGGATCCAAGTCGTAGTATATAATCATGGTCCATTCGGAAGTGGTCATTCTTGAGGTTCCAAGTTTCTTATAGAATATTCCAGGCTTATTTGCAAATTGCGTCACATTTATTGATTGTTAAAATGCTAATGGCAGCATGAGAAGTAACACTAACAATGTGGATGTTAGTGTAGGTAATGATAACCTTTTTCGCTGTGTTGGTGGCTCCTCTATTTCCGCAATGTCTTGAATAGCATTTTTGGAGCGTTTTGTTGCTACCTCCTCTGAGAATAATGGGGCGAGACGACTATGGGGCGTTTGTATACGCCGGACGATGTTTTGACATCAACCACTCGTACATGGTTGTCTTGCCCAGGATAAGTTTTGATGATGCGACCCATTGGCACCATCATTACTGGAAGGTTGTCTTCCTTCACCAAAACTAATAATCCTTCGATCACGTTTGGAGCGGTGGTTTTGCATTTATGCCGAGTTTGTAGTTCGTGGAGGTATTCCGTAGACCATTGTTTCCAAAATGCATGTTTTAAGCGTGAAACCAATTCCCAGCGCCTAACCAGAGTTTTCTCTTGACGATCGGTGTTGACGTCAGGTGCTGCGGTCAAAGGTTCACCGATCAGGAAATGCCCTGGAGTAAGCGCACTTGATCCGTTGGATCATTGGAGTTTTGGGTCGGGAGTTCAGAATTGCTTCAATTCGATTATGACTGTTTTCAGCTGCTCAAACGTCAAGGGTGCTGTTTCTGTGGTTGTAACTTACAGCCTTTTCGCTGATTTTACCGCAGCTTCCCGCCAAACGATGGGGCCCGAGGAGGAATGAATTTAAAATCCACTTGTTTTTTGTTTCAATAATTTGTGATCAGAGCATGTGCCTTTTCGCTAAATATTGCTTCTTTCAATTCCTTTAGCTTGTTATTTGCGCCGACGAAATTTGTTGCTTTGTCGCAATGAACGGAATTTGAGCTTCTTCGAGTCTTCCGCGAACTCGGATTAGCTCATCATCTCCTAGTGAGGGAGATAACGAAATGATCGAACTCTTTTTATCCACTGTTTTATAGCGTTTTAATTGTTTTAAATCCGCTGTGAACTCAACTTGTTGAATCGTTCGTAGGATCATAGTGCGAGCACGCCTTAGTTCTCCTGTGCACAGTGTCGTTGTAGGTGCTCTATTAGTTTTGTAGCAGAAGCGAAACATGTACGCTACAATACGTTGTAGTTTGTTGAACGAGTTGCTATGTCTGCATGTGTATAACTCTTCTCCCAGAGAGCTAGATGCGATTGGCAAGCTGACATGCTTAGCCTTTCTCTCGAGATTGCTGGGCTCAATGATGGGTGGTTTTGTCCATTTATCTCCTGATCCGTGCAAGAATAATGGTCCGTATAGCCATAGACTATGATCCCTTAGCTTGCTTGCTAGGATTCCTCTTGAAAGGACATCTGCTGCGTTGTTGGCTGATGAAACATGACGCCATTGTAATTGGTTAGTCTATGCCTATATTTTGGCGATTCGATTTGCCACGAAGGTGTGGTATGTGGACGCCGATGCGTTAATCCAGGACAGTACAACGGTGGAATCAGTCCAGAAGCTTCCTGATACTGTGTCAAGGTTCATATGGAGATCCCTTCTAACTCGATTGGTGAGTTCGGCACCTAACACTGCAGCGCACAGTTCTAGACATGGTAGGGATTGTTTGGCGGTGGGTGCTACTCGAGACTTTGAGCATAATAGTCGTACAGAGACTTGATTGTTTTTGTAGGTGGCTCGTACGTACACTGCCGCACCATAGGCTCGTTCCGATGCGTCTACAAAGGTATGTAGATCCTGGGTGACTGGCACTTTTCCATCATATACGTGCCGGGGAATCTCCATTGAGTTAAATGATTGTAGGTCCTCCCGGTACTCCATCCATTCGTTTTGGAGTTGTAATGGTAGTTCATCGTCCATGTTGCATAAATATTTTTGCCTTAACTATCACTGGGGCAAAGAGACCCAGTGGGTAAAAGATTTGGGCCAATTCTGAGCACACGACCATTTTGGAGATGTGTGTTGCATGGCTTTATGTGGTTCGTCCTCGCAGTTGGTCTTGTTTTGGCATCCAAATGAGACCCAGCGTTTTAACGCTGTATTGCTCTAATGTTTCACCTAGTTTGACGTCATTGACAACGTCCTCTTTAGGGATTCCTTGCAAGAGCTGGTCGTTGTTGGAGCACCATTTGCGAAGTTTAAGGCCGCACGGTAGCAATATTTTATTAAGTTCTTGTTGAACTTGTATCGCTTTCTGAATGGTATCCGCGCCAGTGAGACAGTCGTCCACATAGAAATCGTTCTTCAATGCAGTAGATCCAATAGGTAATCTGTTTTGGCTCCGAGTTGCCAAATGATCCAGACATTTCGTTGCCAGGAATGGAGCAGATGTGGTCCCATAAGTGACTGTATTTAAGCGATAGTACTTGATATCTTCAGATGGATTGTTTCTCCAGACTATCATCTGATGAAATTGATCCTCGGGATTTATCCACACTTGTCGGTACATTTTCTCGATGTCCGCTGTGAATACGTACTTATGTATAAGAAAACGTAGTAGAATGGACATGAGTTCACTCTGAACTGTGGGTCCGGCATGCAGATTGTCGTTTAGAGACTTTCCGCGACCCGTAACTTTGTGCTGGTGCTCTCAGGTTTGAGTACACAGTGGTGTGGTATGAATTAATGTCTCTCCGGCAGTTGTGTTGCTGGGACCCTATTCATGTGTCCAAGTCCTTCATATTCATTCATGAATTCCACATAGCCTTTCCAGTTGTCTGGTGAAATCCGTCGCTCTAATGCCAGGAATCTTTTCGTTGCAGTTTCCAAAGACCCCCCCAGGGCTGAAGAGTGTTCGGAAAATGGGAGTTTTACTATCAACCTGCCATCCGATGCTGTATCTAAGTTCTCTATAAAGTGAGTTTCGCAATGTGCTTCGATTGGCGTGCGTGGTTTTTCTTCCGTCTCTAAGTTGTCCAGAGTCCAGAATTTTTCCATTAGCTCGTTGAGTCCAATTGCACAAATGGATGCGGAGTTGTGTGCAGACCTGATTTTTCCTGCCACAATCCATCCCAATTTTGTATTTTGCAGCAACGGGCCTCCTGAATTTGGCTGTTTTTGATCTGGGAGTAGTAGCGAATAATAGTGCTCTGCTCCGATAAGCATGTCGACCTTTCCCGGTTTATAGAAATCCGGATCTGCCAGTGGGCAATTGGTTGGTATGTTCAAGTTCATTTCATCGAGTGCCTGCGCTGGTTGATCAGCAATTATCTGAGGTAGTACGAATGCTTCAATTCTTTGCGTAAATCCGCCGTGAAGGGATTTTATTAGAACATTTACTCGTGCTCTGCTGGTCTTTGACTGACCTCCAATTCCTTCGATGCGTAATGTTGTATCATTAAGTATTACTGACAACATTGATGCCATTCGCTCAGAGATCAGGTTGATCTGTGATCCTGAATCCAGCAAGGCTCTGAAATTGGCTCTTTGTCCATTGTTTGCTTCCACTGCTACTTTTGCTGTAGCTAACAGGTTGTAATTATTGTTACTTGCTGCGCCAACCGTCGGTGCTCTTGGTTCTCTACTTACGGCCGATGGTATGTCCAAGTGCAGCAGTGTATTGTGTTTTTTGTGGCACTTGAAACATGTCCGACCTGGGCATGCATTTGTTTTTTGGTTTGTTTTAAAACAGTTGACACACAATTTCTGCTTTTGGACCCAATTTAGTCGTTGTGATGGTGATTTGGAGCGAAACTCATCGCATCCGTAGAGCCAATGGCTTGCCTTCTTGCAGAATGAGCAGAGAGGCATCTTCGATTTTCCAGTGTTTACTGTTGCACATGTTGTGCCTTTTGGCTCTTTCTTTGACATGTGGGTCTTTTTTCCTGTTCCTAGAACTCGAACTCTTTGTTCTAGGAACTGAAGCATTGTGTACAAGGCCTGTATTTCCTTTGAGCTTCCCAATGATTGTTCGTACAAGGCTGTGTTAGTGACATCCAGCTTATTTTTGAGGACGGCAATCAATAGTGGATCCCAGGTTGATATATTGATGCCCAATCCCTTTAGTGATGCCAAGGATTCGATTGTTGTAACCTACAACTCTTTTAATGACTTGGAATCGTCATTAACTGTATTATAATTTAGGAAGCGGTTCAATACCGTGCTAGCGACTGGGATTGTTGTATGTATCAATCGAATTTCCTGGCGCTCACTAGTTTTCTTCCTTTAGATCGATATGTCGATCAACTTCTGCTCCTGTTATGGTTGTTTTAAGACACCATATCTTCTGTACTGTGGGCATGTTTGTTTCATGAATCATAAATGAGAACAGGTCATAGAACTGGGACCACTGTAGTATATCCGCATCAAACTTTGGAATGTTGATGTGTGGAATCTGCACGTCATTATTGTTTGATGCTTCCAAGTCGTATCCTCCTTCTTCTGGGCTATCATATTCCTCATGAATAGTGAAATGGACTTCATGTGCTTGAGTCCATAGTGATTTTAGCAAATCACTTGATTTACGTCCTCCCGCCTCTGAGAATTGTCTCAGAATGCGTTTTACGGACTCGGCGACATGGTGAGGGCTCCGATCATTCGATTGGGGTTCGACATTTTGACTCACATCAGCACTTGATGCCTGATTTAGCTTGTCCATGCTTTCAGTAAAGATTCCAACGTATATTTTTAGTGTTTTACGTAAGTCCTCACGAAATTTAATGTAATGATCGATTTTGTATGCCTTCGATATCTTGGTGTCGACTTCGTTAAATCGATTCCATGTATCCTCGAGAGCAGCCTTATTTGTTTGGAAGTACTTTATATTTTGCTTCCTTTCTGGGCAGTTTTTTTATACCCGTACTCAAAAAAGAGTTAAGGGGTATATTAAATTTGTGGTAAAAGTGGATGTGTGTAACGCAGAGAAGGAAACGTTTCCGACCCCATAAAGTATATATATTCTTGAGCAGCATCAATAGCCGAGTCGATATAGCCATGTCTGTCTGTCCGTCTGTCTGTCTGTCCGTCTTGTTGAGCGCCTAGACCTCAGAGACTATAAGAGCTAGGGCAACCAAATTTGGTTTCCAGGCTCATGTGATATCACACTGCTACAAGTGTATTTCAAAATTTCGACCCGCCCCTTCCGCCCCCACAAAGGACGAAAATCGGTGGCAGGCACAAGATACGATGAAACTAAAAGCGCAGTATCGTAGAGAATGCCCATATCTACCAGATTGCCGAATCTGAATCAGAATTATTGAATTATTGAATTACTTTTGATTTAATATGATGTTGTGTTATTGGGAAATTGTGATAGTCAGCAATTGCACCAGTGTTTTTGCCCTCTGAAGAGCGATTGCATGAATGGCATAAATTCTTGCAGAAGCGGTTATTGTTGACTCAGCTACAATGCTTTGTCGTTTGTTATTATGTCTCCCGTTACATGGGTCGACCTGACTTATTCGATAAGTGTATATTATGTAATATTATTAAATGCATATATATGCGACTGAACACATGTTGTACAATTATGTCTCTTTAAAATTTATAATTATACGCAAATATGATTCGTGGTTTATTTAAATTAAATTAAGGCACGGGACATGTTAAGAACCGTTCAAAACATACTGTTTGGCCATTAAGAGTTTTTAATAGCCGTTGAAACTCGTTTAATTTTAAGAAAAAAGTCTAGCGTTTCAATGGGTAATGTACAATTTATTTTGTATTGGTAATGTAAAGTAGGCGTCCGTATGACCGATATAATAAAGCGATGCGATTGATACGAAAATTATCTCTCGACTGGCTACAAGGGCAAATGGGACGACTTGCCAGCGCCCTATGGAGCAAGTGTTGAAAAGAGCGAAAGCGAGCGATGAAAGGAGAGCAGATCGGGGCAGATGCTAAGCCGAGCACGAACGTCATATGGAACGCGAGAGACCAGCTTAGATGTTGCAACTGCAACAACAAAGCGAAGAAGGCGAGATAAAATGAAAGAGCGGCCGCTGCTGTGCATAAACATAGGCTGATTAACAATGATTTGTACAGTGCAAATAATGAACATAATTAAATAATATTTAGGCTGCTTGTCCCGACACATAACATTGGCCGGGATTGAACCTTTTTCTTGTATTTTTTTTAGATTCGTACACTTCTCAGACAGATGCTTGGTGTTGTTTTTAGAGTTAATGAAATGCACTTTTTCGGCTGGAGTCGCTCTTCCCAAGGCATTTCCTGGGCTCCCCAATATTTTATTGTGCTTCATCGTAGAAATGAACAACTTGAACGTGTATCCGAGACTCATCGCTGTTATGATGCACTAAAATTTCCCATATTATTTTGGAGCGGACAAGATGGCTATAATTTCAACATTAAAATGATAGATCCAGTAAACGTTCGAGAAGGAACAAAGAAAGTTAGTGCTATGAATTATTACGCATACAGGCTGCAGATACGGCAAAATCAAGACAACCACAAATTGAGGTGTAGAGCACTTTTTCAGCAGTATATTGTTGACATGTATGCAAAAATTGAATCGGAACGGTTAAATTTTCTTCGATTCAACCAAGCCAAATTACGTTCCGAAGAGTATGTTCATTTGCGTGATGCCATTAACAACGATGGTAATGCACAAAACGGTGCAACTATGATAATTTTACCGTCATCGTATGTTGGAAGTCCACGTCATATGTTTGCGTACGCGCAAGATGCGATGTCATACGTTCGCCGTTACGGTCGACCAGACTTCTTCATCACCTTCACGTGTAATCCGCAATGAAAAGAAATCTCGGAATTATTGTTTGTTGGCCAAACATCGAAAGATCGCCATGCTATTTTAGCACGTGTTTTTAGACAAAAATTTGAAATCACTCATGGATTTAATTGTCAAACACGGTGCATTTGGGTCTGTTCAATGTTGGATGTATTTAATTGAATGGCAGAAACGAGGTTTGCCTCATGCGCATATTTTAATTTGGCTGATTGAAAAAATAAGGCCGAATCAATGGCCGACGATGTGATTTCAGCAGAAATTCCAGATCCGACAGTGGATCCTGAATTGTTTGAAGTGGTCACCAAAAATATGATTCACGGTCCATATGGTGGGTTGAATTTGAATTCACCCTGTATGGTTGAAGGGAAATGCTCCAAACGTTTTCCAAAAAATTTGGTCTCCGATACAGTGACGGGCAACGATGGATATCCCGAATATCGGCGTCGATCAACTGAAGATAATGGCCATTCAGTAACTTTGAGAGTTAAAAATCAAGATTTGGAGATTGATAATCGTTGGGTTGTGCCATATTCATCGTTATTATCTAAGATTTATAAAGCCCACATAAACGTAGAGGTCTGCAATTCATTTCATTCTATTAAATACATTTGCAAATACAATAACAATGGCAGTGATATGGCTGTTTTTGAACAGTTGCTAATGTTACCGATGAAATCACTCAATTTCAAATGGGCAGATACATCAGTTCAAATGAAGCAGTATGGCGCATATTATCATTCCCGATCCATGATAGACATCCAACTGTAGCTCATTTAGCTGTTCAACTTGAAAACGGTCAACGCGTTTTTTTCACACCCGGAAATGCAATGCGAAGAGCTGCGCAACCACCAGCAACAACTCTAACTGCATTTTTTCGTTTTGTCAAGCAGATGATTTTGCGAAAACATTGCTATACGCCGAAGTACCCGAATATTATACGTGGAATAATTCGTCAAAAGTTTTTCAAAGGCGAAGACGCAGAAAAACCGTTTATTGTATTGTTTCACTCAGATGCGATAGGACGAATTCATACAGTTCATCCTAACAATCAAGAGTGTTATTATTTGCGATTGTTGCTAATAAATGTTCGTGGACCAACATCATTTGAATATTTGCGAACTGTTGATGAAGAATTGTGTGGGACATATCGCGAAGCATGCGAACGATTGAATATGCTTGAGAATGACATGCATTGGGATCTTACACTTGAAGATGCAGCATTGTCATCAAGTCCACATCAAATTCGGACACTTTTCGCAATTATTATAGCCACGTGCAGTCCAGCAAAGCCAATTGAATTGTGGCAAAAACATCAAAATCATTTGTCAGAGGATTTTTTACATCGATTGCGCCGTCAAACGGGTGATATAAACATGGACTATACGTCGCAAATTTACAACGAAGCATTGCTTGCTATTGAAGACCTTTGCTTGATGATGGCAAGCAAAGCATTAGCTCAATTAGGTAAGACAGGTAGAATCGCATTGGCTTCGTCTGGCATCGCTGCCACATTATGGATGGTGGTCGAACGGCGCACTCTGCCCTGAAGTTGCCATTGAATATGAAGGCTGACGATAATCCTACATGCAACATTTCAAAAAGATCTGCAATGGCAAGAGTGCTGCAGCAATGCTCTCTTATTGTATGGGATGAGTGTACTATGGCCAACAAGAAGTCACTGGAAGCATCGTACGTTGAAAGATATTCGTGGAGATAATCAATTGTTTGGTGGTGCATTGATATTGTTAGCAGGTGAATTCAGTCAAACTGTAGTCAAACTAGGAACTTCTGCTGATGAAATTAATGCGTGTTTGAAAACATATAATTTGTGGCGCTCTGTGAAAACACTTAGATTGACTACAAATGTACGTGTTCAATTGCAAAACGATGCTTCAGAATTTTTTTTTTCCAGACAACTGTTAGACATTGGTAATGGCATACTTCCCGTTGACAATTCTGGCTTCATAACGCTTCCAAATAATTTTTGCACTTTTGTGTCATCGAAGGAATACTTGATTCAGAGCGTGTTTCCAAATACTGTACAAAATTATAGAAACCATGACTGGTTGAGGGAAAGAGCAATTTTGGCCGGAACAAATAAAGATGTCAATGAGATCAACGCAACTATGTTGAATTCCATCCCAGGAGAAATGGTTGCGTATAGGTCGGTTGATACAATTATAAATCAAGATGATGATGTAAATAATCCAGTCGAATTTCTAAATTCATTGGACTTACCTCGATTGCCGCCATACTATTTACAAGTAAAAGTTGGAGCCAACATAATTATGCTGCGGAATCTTAATCCACCACGACTTTGCAATGGTACAAGACTTGCTGTGAAAAAAGTTATGACTAATTTACTTGAAGCAACTATTTTGACTGGGAAATTTTGTGGTGAACACGTTTTAGTTCCGAGAATTCCGATGAATCCGACTGACATGCCATTTGATTTCAAACGACTACTATATCTGATTCGTCTTGCTTTTTCTATGACTATAGCAAATCACAAGGACAGTCGTTGCAAATTTGTGGTTTAAATTTGGAGCATCCGGTATTTTCACATGGTAAACTGTGTGAAGCGTGCTCACGAGTAGGCAAACCTTCGGCTTAATTATTCATTGTACCGACGGCAAAAAAAGAATATTGTTTATCACAAAGCATTGCAAAAAATAAAATATGTCATTACATCAAAACTATTTAAATTTTTTAAACATTAAATTCATTTAGTAGGCAGCGAAGCGCGCGGGTCTGCTAGTTATATATATATATATATTTTTTTTTATAAATATTTTTTTGTTTTTTATTACTATTAATTGTTTTTGAAGTACAAGTTTAATTCTTACCTATATCGCGATGCACTATTCATTTTCTTTAGGTTTCGTGGTAGCTCATTCCACATTCCGCATTAATTAAGCGTCGTTTAAGGTGTTGCTCATTAAAATCTATGCATAATCGGTCAACTTGCAGCCGTTTGACCAAAACGATTCAAAACTAATTTTACCTGAAAAATACCGTTGATGGTCCAATGCCAATGGAACACGTTCAGGTACCAAAAATTCAACCCCTTTTCGTTTGCTTTGTTTCCAATTGGCAGTTGGGCTCGCAACCTTCCAAAAAGTATTTTTTTTTTTGTCTATTTTGTCACTTTTGAGGTTTGGTTAACGAATTTTAGCTCCACCGTTTATCCATAGATTTGAATGAACAATACCTTAAACGACGCCTAATTAATGAGTCTATCTAAAACTAAAAGAAATATTTTCGACTTTTCGATCCCATGGCTCCCATGGTTCGTCACAAGCAGTTGGTATAACCAACGCTACCCGCAGGTGAAGATATCAACACCAACGAACTGGAAGATGCAGCACGGGTCGAAAGACGGAGGGACGTCGACCGAGGAAAGACAGAAAACCGAGATCTCAGCACACGAGTGGCCAATCGACGGAAAGGCGCGGGCCAAGATTATATAACCGACCCCAACCTCAGGAAAATCAAGTAACCAAAGCTCTCAAATGACGAAGTCAACACCCAACGAAATGAAAACTCAGCACACGCGCCACCAAAATCCATGAAAATGGGAACAGCAAGAGACAAAATAGAGAAAAATAACTACCAACCTCAGCACACGCGCGGCCAGCAGACAGGAAAACCGAAGACTTAGCCACACGTGCCATTGAACGTCAAGGAAATGCGATCACCCCACGCAGCAAAATACAACCAATAGCATAGAAAACTGCCGATCAACACGCAAAAGCGAAACACGAGCCCGGCTCGGTGCAATGTCCCATACATAGCAGCACTGGCCCTGGAAAACGCTATATATATCTGAGTTCTCCCTGTACTAAGGCAGTTCGTTTGGAGTTCGACACCAGTTTGCAAATCGGCAATTAACTTTTGCCTTCACTTTCGATTCGATAGGCAGTCCATCAGCCATAGTCAATCGGCGGTCAATCAGGAGTCAATCGTGGGAGTCAATACACGTCGCGCCAGTAAATCGGCAATCAATAAGTAACATACACGCCGCGTTCCAGCAGTAAAACTGCGGGACACTTTTCCAGTCCAGGGGTCAGCACCGGCTGGATCCACAAACTTCGTCGGGACGGGCTAGAAGTCCTCGCGAAGGAGCGGTCAATGAACGCCGAAAGAAATTTGCCGCGATAGTCGCCGGGCCACTCGCACAAGATGCCTGGGTTCGCTTAGGAGAGTTTGAAAGGCACTATGCCAAAGCAGCCTCACGCTCTCGCTCCAAGTCACCACTGCCTACTACTCCCGGACCATCCGACACTCGCCAAATGGATCCTAAGACCGGATTACGAGTCCCCGCAGCCACCGAATACCGCAATCCTGCAGCCCCGTTTCCAAGGCCCCTAACTACAGAGACTCACCCAGCGCCCGTACCGAGGGTCTTGCCAGCGATCGACCGACCCATGGAAGGACACTACTACCACCACGCCGCACAAATGGCGGAAAACATCCGAAAATGGGGAATCCAGTTTGACGGCCAAGGTGATAGAGTATCATTCATCGAACTACTCAAAGAACGCGCGCTCTCGTATTGGATGGACACAAACCAGCTGCCGCGGGCCATGGCCGAACTTCTCACAGACCCTGCCAGGTGTTGGTTCCGCACCAGCCGCCTACAATGTACCACGCCAGGTACGACGCAGCCAAGGAGCTAAGCAGGATCTACGACAACGCCCTCCCAGCATACCAGATGTACGTGCGCCGCGACGAACTGCGAGACTTGTCCCAGCTAACAATGCTGGCCACGGAGTTGGAGAGTATTCAAGCGCGGACCATCCCAATCACTCTCGCACCACCACAACAAACGCCCAGATACTGAAGGCCGGCTACAAAGCCGAGGGGCAGCGACTCCAATCGGACACCATTCCGGAAGCCTCAGTGGGACTCGGCAGACTCACCAAGGAGACAGCTATCCAACCCAACCAGTACGACAAAAGCCGAGGCGGCACATCGCATGATCACGGCCCCCATCGCCAACCCACGCGCAGCCTGTCGCCGGTGTGGTGAAGCAGGGCACGCGGCATACGAATGCCAAAATCCCTCAATCCTATTCTGCTGGGAATGTGGCAAGCGCGGCACACGGACCGTCGATTGCTGTCGCCAACATACGTCGGGAAACGACTCGCGTCCTCGACTGACACGGGATCAGCCGGGAACGACGTCTGCCCCGACCCACGAATAAAACCCCCGCTACACATGAACGAGAACCGGATAGTGGCAATGGTAACCATAGGAGGACAGGCAACGGAAGCCACCGTCGACACAGGGGCATGCCGAAGCTTTATCAGTGCCAGCCTCACCCGACAACTAGACAACAACACCAACATGCAAGATGCATGCGTCCGCATGCGCCTGGCCGACGGCTCGGTCAGAGAGATCACTCAGATTCTACTGGCGCACAAGACAACAACATCGACACCGACAACGGCAGCAACAGATCAACAGCCCAGCAACTAAAGAAACAGCCACGCTGACCCCACCCTGGTCGGGGCGCATAATTGAACTGATATCCACAGAGCCCCTCAACGCGGGCCTCGAAACCAGGACGATGACCCCACGATACACCGACCGCAGTCCTGTCGTACCCACGGCCGAGGCGTCATCCCGACTCACCTGTTCACGTACCAGTCGGGCTGTAGTATAACACGAGTACTACATCCAGCATACCAAAATATCGTACCCATGGGCGATACCACACCCATTGTCGCCCACATCAGCGAACTCCCCGCAGAATCAAACCACCCAGCGAGCTTGACACCACCATCCTACCCGAAGCCCCGAACCAACACTTTGAACCCCGAGATCGAAGACGAGCCAGAACTAGCCCCGGATCCCTGGCCACCCGATATAGCTCCACAAATTCAAGCATTTCTGGACGAAGAGCTACTGAAGTTCGCTACCCTCCATGGCACCTCAGACATCGCCGAGCATACCATCATCATGAGGGATAATCGACCCATCAAGCAACGATACTATCCTAAAAACCCGGCCCCTTGAAAAAATCCTGAATGACGAGATACATTTGCAATTCCCGGCTTGCTTTCCCATCTCGTCATGAATGGAACATGTCGAAAAAAGCCGAACGTCTCAGGTCCGCGACCTTAACGACTCAGGCCCAGCAGCCGAAGACCTGAGGACCTGGAACAGAAAACTCAGCTGAGACACTTTCGGTGTATGAACTGGCACATCTATATACTATACTAGCAGACCCGCGCGCTTCGCTGCTTACTAAATGAATTTAATGTTTAGGAATTCATCGAAATTAAAAAATGATAATTTAGATGTAATGACATATTTTATTTATTGCAATGCTTTGTGATAAACAATATTCTTTGTTTTGACGTCGGTACAATGAATAATTAATGCCGAAGGTTTGCCTACTCGTGAGCACGCTACATACACACAGTTGACCATGTGAAAATACCGGATGCTCCAAATTTAAACCACAAATTTGCACCGAATGTCCTTGTGATTTGCTATAGTCATAGAAAAAGCAAGACGAATCAGATATTGTAGTCGTTTGAAATCAAATGGCATGTCAGTCGGATTCATCGGAATTCTCGGAATTAAAACGTGTTCACCACAAAATTTCCCAGTCAAAATAGTTGCTTCAAGTAAATTAGTCATAACTTTTTTCACAGAAAGTCTTGTACCATTGCAAAGTCGTGGTGGATTAAGATTCCGCAGCATAATTATGCTGGCTCCAACTTTACTTTTAAAAAGGAAGGGGGCAACCCGGGTTAAGTCCAATGAATTTAGAAATTCGACTGGATTATTTACATCATCATCTTTATTTTTAATTTTATCCCCAACCCAAACAAAACAACATCTCCTCGGATGGAAATAAAAAAAATTAAGTTGATTTCATTAAAAAATTTTTTTTTTTTCAAACAAAAATACTCTTTCCACAACAAAAAAAAAAAAAAAAAAAAAAAAAAAAAAAAAAAAAAAAAAAAAAAAAAAAAAAAAAAAAAAAAAAAAAAAAAAAAAAAAAAAAAAAAAAATAAAAAAAAAAAAAAATATTTACATCATCATCTTGATTTATAATTGTATCAACCGACCTATACAAAAAAATTTCCCTGGGAGGAAAAAAAAAAAAAAAGGTTTTTTTTTTTTAAAAAATTTTTTTTTTTCGCCAAAAAAAATTTTTCCCCAACACAAAAAAAAAAAAAAAAAAATATAAAAAAAAAAAAAAAAAAAAAAAACAAAAAAAAAAAAAAAAAAAAAAAAAAAAAAAAAAAAAAAAAAAAAAAAAAAAAAAAAAAAAAAAAAAGTAATTTTTAAAAGATATTTTATTAAACGAACTTATAGTAGAACATAGGAGGCGAATTCCCCAACTCGATATTTAGAAGTCTTAAACGGAACTGATCTTTGGTTCTCGAGTTCTTTATCTCGGGACCTCGGTTATGAAGCTTAAAGCTTATATCCATAAGCTTTTGGCTTCGGCTGATGTATTGTCTTCGGGATTGAGTGATGATGGCTTCGGCTGAGAGAGTCGAAGCTTCGGTGGCGAGAGGCGTTGTTTTGAAGAGAGATGCTGATAGCGATGCGTTGGCCTATGCGTGGGAGGCTTGGCGGAGGCGTCGGCTTTGATGAAACGGTCAGCCGCAGCTGGTGATTGGTGTCGGCTTTCCTCTTGGGAACTCACTTGTTTACATGAGTTCTCCCTTCTGTTGGAGTGTGGGATCGATTCTAATTAGTCATAGGATGGAGTGTGGGAACGAGCTGATAACGTATTGGTCAGCGACGTTTCTATTGCACTCCAGAGTTTCGGTATGCATGGGACTTCCTGTCGGTTCTGCGTTGTTTATGCAGGTGTTGGGGTATCTTATTTCATATAGAGATACATGGGGTAAGGGTGAGTGCTGGGCAGATGCATAATCGTGTGTAAGTGTGGGTGTGGTTATGAATGTGTCCAGTGCTTAACGTATACTTAATGCAGGGCATTATGGATATGTTACTCCCCGGCATTTCTTATAAGCCTGTCCTCAGGTTTTCACTTTAGGGTATAGGGAGGGGATATCCTCTATAACTATTGGGTTACTTTTTTTTCTTCTTCTTCTTTTTCCTTAGGTTTTACATATTTGATAGTTATATTTTTAGGTATTTTCTTAAATTTAACAATTAGAAACCCAATTATGCTTATTATTGATAAAATGAACATAATTATTATAACTATCTGCAATATATTACTATATTTTGTGTGTTCTATAATTATTTCTTTTGTCTGTATATAAGACAGTGGTTCTATTCTAGTTATGTTATTACTTACGTAGACATTTTGTGTGAAATCTAGCATTGAATTAGATATTGTGAATTCGTTTAGCTGGGTTGAACAGTTGTAAATCTTGATTATGTTATTTCCTTCGATAGTTATTTCTTTATCTAAACAATTTTGGTTTAATTTGGATTTGGGAAGGTTCCATGTTAACAATATATTTGGTTCAACGTAATTAATTTGGAAATTCTTAAATGTTTTTGTGTATGGACATTTAGTGGGTTTTTGTTTTAAAATCCCTTTTATGCAATTGTCTTCTATTATTTGTTTATTTTCTTTGCTATATATTTTGTCTTCGTAAATATAATATTTATCGAATGTTATTTCTGTTAAAATATTATTTTGATTATCTGGGTATGGAACAATTTTATATATTGGGACATTAGCAGTTTCACTCGGAATATTGGAGATTATATAAATTTCATTTGTGTCAACTTTTAGCCATGTGGAAGTTTTAATATTTAATAATTTCTCAGAATTTATATGTTTCAGGTAATCTTGTTTTAGTAGTTTTGGGTTAAAAATACCAAGTCTAGTAAGTTGCATTCCCATTTCTATATCTTCTATGTATTCTGTGAAATGTTGTAGATTGAAAATTAAAATTTCTAATTGTTGATTTTTGTTATTTTCTTTGTTTAATTGATTTATTATCTCAATTCCATGGTTTACTACCTCTATAACTAAGTTTAGTTCATTTGTTTGGATACTATGGCTGGCGAGATTTTCTATTCGCTGTTCTAATTCTTTCCTATCTTCCTGATCTAATGTGCCAAATAAGTATTTATAGGCGGTACCTACTATATTTATTAGGCCTCTCCTGTTGCGTTTAGCTATTTTCAAGCCATTTATTTCCCTAGTTAGTTTATCTACTAGATATTTTATTTGGATTACGTTTGGAAATTGGTTGGCCATTACTAGAAGGTTTTGATAGGTTTCTTCGGTTTTTGTTACGTTAACTATTAGGTAATGGTACTCATAATTTATGGGGAGATCGATTGATCCCGTTTTAAATATGAGATATCCGTTTCTGGATTCAATTGGATTTATTTCAATATTTTGTCCTTCTGTTGTAAGGACCATTAATGTCATGAGGACGATGAATTTAATTATGTTGCCGTTGATCGTTACCTTCCGATTCGATGGGCGGGCTGGAATTATTATATTTGCTTATGTTAATTTTCTTTTTCTTTTTATATTTAGATTTGTAATGTGTTATTTTTCTTCCCCTATTCTTTTCTTCATAGTGTTTTTCATCTATTTTGGTTATTTCCCCCGTCTTTTTGAAAGGGTTAGTTATTTTGGACTTTACGAGGGGTGATTTTCTAAACCTAGTGTCCACTTCAAAGTCATTACGACTTTGGTTCAACTGGGTGATTTGATTCACCTTGTTCAGTTGAGTGTCATACTCTGGACTTCCTGCATATATGAATATGTCTGCAGGTGTTCTGTTGGTGGTGTTATGTCGGGTCTTGTGATTATAGGTATACATTATTAGTTCGAATTTAGTATACTTGTTTTCGAGGTCATTCTCACTGGATATGATTCTCAATTTTTCGTTCACCGTTTTATGGAATCTTTCAATGTCTGAAATTCCGTTTTTACTGGAGGTGATTAGGATTTTGACATCTTCCGAGATTAGCCATGCTTGCAATGCTGCGCACATGAAGGCTGAATCTTTATCGGCTTTAATTTCCTGGGGTTTTCCCATTTCATTAAAGACTTTTAGTATAGCTCTTTTGGTTTCTAACCAGTCGCGGCTGTTCACTTCTATTAGTGTCGCGAATTTTGAGTATATGTCGATACATGATAGGAACTGTTGGTTACCTATCAGATAGAAGTCCATTACGTAACGTTCCCGGATGTTTAAGACTTCCGGTGTTACTTCAAATGACAACTTGGTGTTTCTATGCTCAGTCTTGGCGATGTTACACGTTGTGCATTCATTTATTATGTTCTGTATCAATTTTTGGTGATCAGGGTAGTAGTATTTTCCCTTAAACCAATTGGTAGTTTTCTCTATTCCAGGGTGAAGTAATTCTTTATGGTTCTTCATTATCAATTCTTTGAATTCCGCGTAATTTGGTATATCTATGAGCTTTGTACTTGATTTCATCACTTTTGTGAAATTGTTTGGACTGATAATTTCCAGATACGCTTGTTGGAAAGTTGGAAAATCAGTGTCGTTATGGAAATATAATGCGCTCTTTTTGGTACATAGATATTCCTTAATGAGCTCTTTGGCTAAGGTGTTAGTCATTTCCTTGTAGGTGATTTTGACGATCAATTTGTGGAAATAGTGTTGCGTAATTACCTTATCTTCATTTCCCTTGATCAACTCAATCTGGCGATTGAAATAGTTGATTGGTCGTTCTGTGATGGGGATATGATTTAGATTGTCTTCTTGCGCACTGTGTATTGTGGCGCCTGCACTATCAGAGACTTCTCCGAGTAGGTTTTCGTTAACTTTGACTCGGGAAAGGGCATCAGCTACATGATTTTCTTTGCCAGGTAGATATTTGATTTTGAAGTCGAATTCGTTTAATTTGATCTTCCACCTTTGTAGTTTCATGTTTGGTTCCTTGAGGTTGTTTAACCATACTAAAGGCTTATGGTCGCTAAGTATTTCGAATGTTCTTCCGAACAAGTATGATCGGAAATACTTAGTAGCCCAAACAATTGCTAACAATTCTTTCTCAATAGCGGAATAGTTGATCTCATGTTCGTTCAACGTTCGGCTGGCATAGCAGATTGGCTTATGGTCTTGCGATAAGACTGCACCTATAGCCATGTTACTAGCATCAGTAGTAACAGAAAACATTTTGTTAAAGTCTGGGTACACGAGAATGGGGTCTGAGGTGATGAGTACTTTTAGTCTCTCAAATGCCTCGACATATTTCTCTTCTTTAGGATCTATTATTGCTCGTTTCTTGAGTTTGAGCGTCATAGGCTTGGCTATGTTAGCGAAATTAGGGATGAATTTTCTATAAAATCCGCATAGACCTAAGAATGACTTGATTTGTTTTGTGGTTTCTGGGATGGGAAACCCTGTGATGGCTGTGATCTTGTTGGGGTTTGGTACTATTCCTTCGGGTGTAACTATGTGACCTAGGAACTCAGTTTCTTTCTTCAGAAACTCACACTTGTCCATTTGTAGCTTGAGGTTTGCATCTCTCAGCTTGCCAAAGACTTTTCTTAGTGACAGAAGGTGTTCGTCCAATGAAGTGGAGAAAATTATTATGTCATCTAAGTACACCAAACAATCGGTGAAAATTAAGTCTTCCAAAAGATCGTTCATGCATCTTTGGAATGTGGCAGGGGCGTTGGTTAGCCCGAATGGCATTCGAGTATACTCGTAATGACCATGTTTAGTAGAAAAGGCCGTTTTCGCGATCGAATTGGGTTCCATTGGGATTTGATGGAAACCTTTTGCCAAGTCGATCGTAGTGAAATATTGGCACTTTCCTAATTTGTCTAGGATTTCATCCATTCTTGGAGTGGGAAACTTATCCTTTATGGTTATCTCGTTGAGACCTCTATAGTCTACGACTAACCTGTACTTTTGTTTTCCGGAAGCGTCTATCTTCTTTGGAATCATTGAAATGGGGGAACAGTAAGGCGATTTCGATTTACGAATAATTCCTTGTTCAATCATTTCTTTGATTTGTTTGTTGACTTCCTCGTCATGTATTTGGGCATACTTATATGGCTTTCGGTATACCGGATCTTCGTGTTGTGTTTGAATTGGATGTTTGACAGTACTTGTGAAGGTCAAATTGTCACCATCTCTGTACTGCACATCGCTGAACTCATACAACACTTTCTTCAGTTTTTCTTTCTCTTCATCGTTTAGATGATCTAGCCTAAGCTCGTGACATTCTCTTAGTTCATTCTCGATAGCGGAAGTGAAATATTGATCCCCTTCTGAGGATGAGTCAAGGCACGTCGGTGCGATATTGTCTTCTTCCGAAGAGGTATCTTTGCACTTATGTGCGGTCCTAACTTCTTCAATTGTTTCTCCACTAATAATGATTGGGAATGTTCTTTCTCCTAACATTACAGTATTGTCTCTGTAATTAATTACGGCCTTGCTAGCCATCAGATATTCTCTTCCTAGAAGGATATCATAGTTGTCCGAGAAGTTATACAGGTAGAACTTCTGCTCACTGGGACAGACTTTGTTGGGGGGCCTAACTATACTTTTTGTTAACTTAACTGGTCCGTTGATGGTATGGACCTTGAGGTTTTCTGTGTTTATGGGGGCATTCGGAATATTTTCTTTTATGATGTTAATGGATGATCCCGAATCCACGATACCTCTAAGTATTTTATTATTTAATTTTAGGTTTATATAGGATCCCCCTCGGTTTCTTCCGAGGCTGTTTGATGAAAATTTACATCCATTTTCATCTGGTCACTTTCGCTTTCTCTAACCCTTTTAGTAGGTTGATTGTATCTGTTGCTACTAGCCTGGTTTTGATTAGCTTGGTAATTCGCTGGATTCTGTGCTTGACCTTTATACAAGGAATTACGAAATTCCTGTTGCAGTCCAGGATTATTATGATTGTACCTAGATGTACCTGAACCAGATGGATTCTGAGATTGTTGTGTGTTAGTACTAAAGTTTGGGTAATAATTCCCATTATTCTTCTGAGCGGACTGTTGCGGTTTATGCTGTTCTTTATTTGTATTCTTATCTTCTATCTTGGCTTCGTATAAGCCTTCTTCTTGAGCGGCTTTTTTAAGTTTAGACAGGGTTGTTATGTCTTTACGTACTAAGGTCATAAAGGTCCTATCTGGGAGCTTACGTGATATTACGTCTTTGATTGTATTATTTAAGGCATTTTGGTAAATCAGGGTGTTGGCTGCACTGTTTTCTAATGCTAGCTTATTGGTAACTACGAGAGCTTTGGTTTCTAGATCTTCTATAAACTTACGAAGACTCCCATTGAATTTTGTGAAGTAGATTTGTCTCAACAGCTCTTCGTATGGTGTGTGGTTCTTGAATTCATCTATTAAAGCTGTCTTCAGTTCCAGCCAGGTGTTGGGTTGCCTCATTTGTGATAGTCGTTGGGCTTCTGAGGTTAGCTGCACCTCAATGGCTCCAAACAGTACTCGTGACTGTCGGGGGTCTTGGGTCGGGTACAGTTCTAGGATGAACTCGATGCGTTTGATGAAGGAGCTCAGCTTTCCAGCTGATCCGTCATATGCCGGCACTTGTCGAATTGACAATAGTGCTTGGTTTAAGTGAATTTCACTGAGGATTGCTGGTGGTAATGCCATTTTGATCTGTAGTTTATTTTAATTCACTTCGCGTGTATATCACTCGATTGATTATTTGGTTGGTATTTTATTTCAATCGTTGCGGTTGGTGATTTAGTTAAATCGTTGTAGTTTTGGTTACACAGGTGTTGTTTGTTTAACGTTTGTGTTTAGCCTAGTGCTACGTTGCACCTAGGTTCTTTGGCGGATTCACTTGGTCTAACTATCTTCGCTAATCTCCAGCAATCTAGTCGTTTAGATTGCTTCTAATAGATCAGTACCGGAACAATAACGTTAGTGTTGTGAATCCTACCGGCTGCGCCAATAATAATTCCCGAGTTCCAAAGTAAGTTTTTAAAAAGATATTTTATTAAACGAACTTATAGTAGAACATAGGAGGCGAATTCCCCAACTCGATATTTAGAAGTCTTAAACGGAACTGATCTTTGGTTCTCGAGTTCTTTATCTCGGGACCTCGGTTATGAAGCTTAAAGCTTATATCCATAAGCTTTTGGCTTCGGCTGATGTATTGTCTTCGGGATTGAGTGATGATGGCTTCGGCTGAGAGAGTCGAAGCTTCGGTGGCGAGAGGCGTTGTTTTGAAGAGAGATGCTGATAGCGATGCGTTGGCCTATGCGTGGGAGGCTTGGCGGAGGCGTCGGCTTGGATGAAACGGTCAGCCGCAGCTGGTGATTGGTGTCGGCTTTCCTCTTGGGAACTCACTTGTTTACATGAGTTCTCCCTTCTGTTGGAGTGTGGGATCGATTCTAATTAGTCATAGGATGGAGTGTGGGAACGAGCTGATAACGTATTGGTCAGCGACGTTTCTATTGCACTCCAGAGTTTCGGTATGCATGGGACTTCCTGTCGGTTCTGCGTTGTTTATGCAGGTGTTGGGGTATCTTATTTCATATAGAGATACATGGGGTAAGGGTGAGTGCTGGGCAGATGCATAATCGTGTGTAAGTGTGGGTGTGGTTATGAATGTGTCCAGTGCTTAACGTATACTTAATGCAGGGCATTATGGATATGTTACTATATATATGCATAAATAACATATACATATACCCACACATTGTAACGAACCATGGTTCCTCATGGTTCGTCACAACACAGGAACACCTGTCGTTGCTATCTTTAAATGTCGTTAGTATCTCTAAATGCCTTTAATTTCTTTAATATCTTTAAAATAAACACTAAGTAAAACTCCAATTTCACTAAGCGACATTCCTTTCCCACGGTACCGGTGCACACCGATCACCTTACCTGGGACATTGGACACTTGTTGGGAGGCGATCGCTTAGGTAACCCTCGATTACCGGGCAAAACCCCCGCATGCGCTAGCCAGTCAGCAGTCTCCGACTTTTCTTACCAGAAATATTGGACACTGGCTGCAGGGCTAATGATTAGGTAACCTTCTGTTACCGATCAGCCCGTCTGCACGCGCAGACTATAATTTGGTCATAGGGATTTATGTAAGAACCCTTCCCACGGTCTGGAGTAGAAATAAGATATCTATAAGTCATTTATGGAAGGCTGGCCGATCTATAAAAAGGCAGTCCACCAGCCATCGGGGCAGTCAATCGGCAATCAATCGGGAGTCAATCGGCAGTCAATCGGCAATCAATCGGGAGTCAATCGGCAGTCAATCGGGAGTCAATCGGGAGTCAATCGGGAGTCAATCGGGAGTCGAGAGAGTCAAAGAGAGTCCACCAGCCATCTTTCTGGCAAAGTTCCTGGTTTTCCCGATAAAGTCCTCGTGAATTATAAATAACTTGTAATTCAGGACCCTGGACAGGCTTATGCATATCCCAGCCTGAAATAGGACATTACAAGTGGCGCCCGAGCAGGGACTTTAAAGGATTTTTGAAGGAAAACATCAAGAAAAACCGAAATCAGGGACTTCGTGGATTAAAGACCCACTGCCAGCAAAAGGAAAATTGAATAGAAACGCGACAATAATTCATTAACGTTATCCGGACGCGAAAACAATCGCGAAAGTAAACGCAGTGCCGACCCGAAAAGTGCCGTTTAACCGTGAATCAAGTGCCAAAACCAACAGAAAACCACCATGGAACACCACGACGAGGAACAACTAGAGGAGGCATACCCTGCGGGACACCTTTCTAATCCTGGGGTCAGCACCGGCTGGATCCACAAACTTCGTCGGGACGAGCTAGAAGTCCTCGCCGAGGAATTCGGATTCGGCAGCGAAGGAACGGTCGATGAGCGCCGAAAGAAATTTGCCGCGCTAGTCGCCGGGCCACTCGCGCAAGATGCCTGGGTTCGCTTAGGAGAGTTTGAAAGGCACTATGCCAAACCATCCTCACGCTCTCGCTCCAAGTCACCACTGCCTACTACTCCTGGACCATCCGACACTCGCCAAATGGATCCTAAGACCGGATTACGAGTACCTGCAGCCACCGAATATCGCACTCCTGCAGCCCCGTTTCAAAGGCCCCTAGCTACAGAGACTCACCCAGCGCGCGTACCGAGGGCCTTTCCAGCGATCGACCGACCCATGGAAGGACACTACTACAATCACGCCGCACAAATGGCGGAAAACATCCGAAGATGGGGAATCCAGTTCGACGGCCAAGGTGACCCTCTATCATTCATTGAACTACTCGAAGAACGTGCGCTCTCGTATGGGGTGGACACAAACCAGCTGCCGCGAGCCATGACCGAACTTCTCACAGACCGTGCCAGGTGTTGGTTCCGCATCAACCGCCTACAAAGTTCCTCATGGGAAAACTTCCGCCAGGAATTCTTAGCGTTCTTCTTGCCACCACGGTATTTCGAACAACTGGAAGACCAGATCCGAGCCCGCCAGCAAATGCCAGAGGAACTGTTCAAAGATTTCCTCATCGAGATACGTTCACTCATGTACCACGCCCGGTACGACGCAGCCAAGGAGCTAAGCAGGATCTACGACAACGCACTCCCCGCATACCAGATGTACGTGCGCCGCGACGAACTGCGAGACTTGTCCCAGCTAACACTGCTGGCCACGGAGTTGGAAGGTTTTCAAGCACGGACCATCCCGACAACTCTCGCACCACCACAACAACCGCCCAGATACGCAAAGCCGGCTACAGAGCTGAGGAGCAGCGACTCTAATCGGACACCATCCCGGAAGCCTCATTGGAACTCGGCAGACTCACCAAGGAGACAGCTATCCAACCCGACCAGTACGAAAACCACCGAGGCGGCACAGCGCATGATCACGACCCCCATTCCCAACCCACGCGCAGCCTGTCGCCGGTGTGGTGAAGCAGGGCACGCGGCATACGAATGCCAAAATCCCTCGATTCTATTCTGCTGGGAATGTGGCAAGCGCGGCACACGGACCGTCGATTGCTGTCGCCAACATACGTCGGGAAACGACTCGCGTCCTCGACTGACACGGGATCAGCCGGGAACGACGTCTGCCCCGACCCACGAATAAAACCCCCGCTACACATGAACGAGAACCGGATAGTGGCAATGGTAACCATAGGAGGACAGGCAACGGAAGCCACCGTCGACACGGGGGCATCCCGAAGCTTTATCAGTGCCAGCCTCGCCCGACAACTAGACAACCACACCAACCTGCAAGATGCATGCGTCCGCATACGCCTGGCCGACGGCTCGGTCAGAGAGATCACCCAGATTCTACTGGCGCACATCAGGCTGGATCAAAGAGAAGTTCAAATACCCCTCCTTGTTCTACCAAACATGTTGGATCAAGTTATCGTCGGCATGGACTTCCTATGTGACATTAAAACAACGATCAAGTGCGGTACCACACTTCTACAATTACGAGATCAGCGCCCCACACCACCTATCCACCCCGTTCCAACCAACAGCGTACAAGGCGATGAACCTCGACACCCGAAACCGAAGCCAACGGCAGGCGTCATACGTCCACAACCTATCCCAACAATTTTGGCACCCAGCCGCGCCAACATGACACCGATACCAGCAACAGCAAGCACGCGACCACGACATACCCCAACGAATACACTGACCCATATCACCGCGAAGAACACGACACCCAACCCCGCCCCAGCAAAGGCAAAACGTCGGGCAATAACGAAGAACACGAATCCGAAGCCGACACCGAGAAACAACAAACAAGTAACCGGGAAAACGAGTCCCACGGTCATTGCGGAGCAACCGCGTCCAAGGCCAACCACAGGGGACACATACCCCAAAGAAGCTACGAAAATCTCACCCACGAGAAATGCACTCACGCACTGGAACCCGGCGCTCGACACAGGAAGCCCAGGTCCAAGTCCAGCAACAGAGCATGTAAGTACCACCTCCTCCAAAAAGAAAGTGAACACAGAAACACCCTCCGAGACGACCATCAGCCCTGAACCAAGGCAGCAACATCGACACCGACAACGGCAGCAACAGATCAACAGCCCAGCAACTAAAGAAACAGCCACGCTGACCCCACCCTGGTCGGGGCGCATAATTGAACTGATATCCACAGAGCCCCTCAACGCGGGCCTCGAAACCAGGACGATGACCCCACGATACACCGACCGCAGTCCTGTCGTACCCACGGCCGAGGCGTCATCCCGACTCACCTGTTCACGTACCAGTCGGGCTGTAGTATAACACGAGTACTACATCCAGCATACCAAAATATCGTACCCATGGGCGATACCACACCCATTGTCGCCCACATCAGCGAACTCCCCCGCAGAATCAAACCACCCAGCGAGCTTGACACCACCATCCTACCCGAAGCCCCGAACCAACACTTTGAACCCCGAGATCGAAGACGAGCCAGAACTAGCCCCGGATCCCTGGCCACCCGATATAGCTCCACAAATTCAAGCATTTCTGGACGAAGAGCTACTGAAGTTCGCTACCCTCCATGGCACCTCAGACATCGCCGAGCATACCATCATCATGAGGGATAATCGACCCATCAAGCAACGATACTATCCTAAAAACCCGGCCCCTTGAAAAAATCCTGAATGACGAGATACATTTGCAATTCCCGGCTTGCTTTCCCATCTCGTCATGAATTGAACATGTCGAAAAAAGCCGAACGTCTCAGGTCCGCGACCTTAACGACTCAGGCCCAGCAGCCGAAGACCTGAGGACCTGGAACAGAAAACTCAGCTGAGACACTTTCGGTGTATGAACTGGCACATCTATATACTATACTAGCAGACCCGCGCGCTTCGCTGCTTACTAAATGAATTTAATGTTTAGGAATTCATCGAAATTAAAAAATGATAATTTAGATGTAATGACATATTTTATTTATTGCAATGCTTTGTGATAAACAATATTCTTTGTTTTGACGTCGGTACAATGAATAATTAATGCCGAAGGTTTGCTACCTCGTGAGCACGCTACATACACACAGTTGACCATGTGAAAATACCGGATGCTCCAAATTTAAACCACAAATTTGCAACGAATGTCCTTGTGATTTGCTATAGTCATAGAAAAAGCAAGACGAATCAGATATTGTAGTCGTTTGAAATCAAATGGCATGTCAGTCGGATTCATCGGAATTCTCGGAATTAAAACGTGTTCACCACAAAATTTCCCAGTCAAAATAGTTGCTTCAAGTAAATTAGTCATAACTTTTTTCACAGCAAGTCTTGTACCATTGCAAAGTCGTGGTGGATTAAGATTCCGCAGCATAATTATGTTGGCTCCAACTTTTACTTGTAAATAGTATGGCGGCAATCCAGGTAAGTCCAATGAATTTAGAAATTCGACTGGATTATTTACATCATCATCTTGATTTATAATTGTATCAACCGACCTATACGCAACCATTTCTCCTGGGATGGAATTCAACATAGTTGCGTTGATCTCATTGACATCTTTATTTGTTCCGGCCAAAATTGCTCTTTCCGCAACGCAAAAACAAAACATAAAAGTATTCGACAACAACAAAATACAAACACACACAAATACACATACCATACAAACATACATAAAATATCTACATATATATATGCATAAATAACATATACATATACCCACACATTGTAACGAACCATGGTTCCTCATGGTTCGTCACAACACAGGAACACCTGTCGTTGCTATCTTTAAATGTCGTTAGTATCTCTAAATGCCTTTAATTTCTTTAATATCTTTAAAATAAACACTAAGTAAAACTCCAATTTCACTAAGCGACATTCCTTTCCCACGGTACCGGTGCACACCGATCACCTTACCTGGGACATTGGACACTTGTTGGGAGGCGATCGCTTAGGTAACCCTCGATTACCGGGCAAAACCCCCGCATGCGCTAGCCAGTCAGCAGTCTCCGACTTTTCTTACCAGAAATATTGGACACTGGCTGCAGGGCTAATGATTAGGTAACCTTCTGTTACCGATCAGCCCGTCTGCACGCGCAGACTATAATTTGGTCATAGGGATTTATGTAAGAACCCTTCCCACGGTCTGGAGTAGAAATAAGATATCTATAAGTCATTTATGGAAGGCTGGCCGATCTATAAAAAGGCAGTCCACCAGCCATCGGGGCAGTCAATCGGCAATCAATCGGGAGTCAATCGGCAGTCAATCGGCAATCAATCGGGAGTCAATCGGCAGTCAATCGGGAGTCAATCGGGAGTCAATCGGGAGTCGAGAGAGTCAAAGAGAGTCCACCAGCCATCTTTCTGGCAAAGTTCCTGGTTTTCCCGATAAAGTCCTCGTGAATTATAAATAACTTGTAATTCAGGACCCTGGACAGGCTGATGCATATCCTAGCCTGAAATAGGACATTACAAGTGGCGCCCGAGCAGGGACTTTAAAGGATTTTTGAAGGAAAACATCAAGAAAAACCGAAATCAGGGACTTCGTGGATTAAAGACCCACTGCCAGCAAAAGGAAAATTGAATAGAAACGCGACAATAATTCATTAACGTTATCCGGACGCGAAAACAATCGCGAAAGTAAACGCAGTGCCTACCCGAAAAGTGCCGTTTAACCGTGAATCAAGTGCCAAAACCAACAGAAAACCACCATGGAACACCACGACGAGGAACAACTGAGGAGGCATACCCTGCGGGACACCTTTCTAATCCTGGGGTCAGCACCGGCTGGATCCACAAACTTCGTCGGGACGAGCTAGAAGTCCTCGCCGAGGAATTCGGATTCGGCAGCGAAGGAACGGTCGATGAGCGCCGAAAGAAATTTGCCGCGCTAGTCGCCGGGCCACTCGCGCAAGATGCCTGGGTTCGCTTAGGAGAGTTTGAAAGGCACTATGCCAAACCATCCTCACGCTCTCGCTCCAAGTCACCACTGCCTACTACTCCTGGACCATCCGACACTCGCCAAATGGATCCTAAGACCGGATTACGAGTACCTGCAGCCACCGAATATCGCACTCCTGCAGCCCCGTTTCAAAGGACCCTAGCTACAGAGACTCACCCAGCGCGCGTACCGAGGGCCTTTCCAGCGATCGACCGACCCATGGAAGGACACTGGCCGACGGCTCGGTCAGAGAGATCACTCAGATTCTACTGGCGCACAAGACAACAACATCGACACCGACAACGGCAGCAACAGATCAACAGCCCAGCAACTAAACAAACAGCCACGCTAACCCCACACTGGTCGGGGCCCATAATCGAACTAATATCCACAGAGCCCCTCAACGGGGGCCCGGAAACCAGCACGATGACCCCACGATACACCGACCGCAGCCCTGTCGTACCCACGGCCGACGCCACACCGATCCTCGCCCACCCAATGGAGTACCTTCCGCGTACTGACATGATTTTTAGCGTCATGCACCGAGCCATGCCTAGAGCCATGTCCGAGATCTTCGTCGCCCATACAAGTCGTTGTTGCGACACCAGAGGCGTCATCGCGACTCACCTGTTCACGTACCAGTCTGGCTGTAGTATAACACGAGTACTACACCCGGCGTACCAAAACATCGTACCCATGGTGGACACCACACCCATCGTCGCCCACATAAGCGACTACCAACGGAGGATCGAACCGCCCAGCGCCTTCGATACAACCCTCTTACCCGAAGACCCACGCCAACCACTGGACTCCGAAGCCACCGACCCAACAGAACATGAGCCTGAACCAGTCCCGGAGCCGTGGCCGCCAGACTTAGCCCCGCAGATCCAAGCATTTCTAGATGAGGAGCTACCAAAATTTGATGGACATCGCCAAGCACACTATTGTCATGAGGGATAACCGGCCCATAAAACAGCGGTACTATCCTAAGAACCCAGCAATGATGCGAATAATTGATGAACAAGTGGACCAATTGATTTCGGAAGGCCTCATCGAGCCCTCCCGGAGCCCCCACAGCGCCCCAATTGTACTCGTCCGTAAAAAGAATGGGAAATGGCGCATGTGCGTGGACTACCGGCAACTCAACACGCATTCCATCCCCGACGCATATCCGCTGCCGAGGATCAACTATATTTTGGAACGGTTACAAAACGCGCGGTTCATCACCACCCTCGACCTGAAAAACGGATACTGGCAGATCCCCATGGCCGACGGAAGTAGAGAAGCAACAGCTTTCACCGTACCGGGCCGGGGCCTCTACCAATGGAAGGTGATGCCCTTTGGACTACACTCGGCACCGGCGACATTTCAGCGCACTCTCGACACCGTGATTGGTACAGACATGGAGCCATATGCATTCGCGTACCTAGATGACATTGTCATCGTGGGGCGAGATTTCAACGAGCATCTACGCAACTTAAAAGTGGTTTTGTCCCGACTCCGGAAAGCGAACCTAAGGATAAATGCGGAAAAATGCGCGTTCTTTCAAACCCAAATCAAGTACCTCGGCCATATGATCAGCAAGGAGGGAATCCACACCGACCCCGACAAAATTGCCGCCGTCAAAGAACTCCGGCCGCCCACCAACCTAAAAGAGCTTCGTCAATGCATCGGGATGGCGTCCTGGTACCGAAGATTTGTACCAAACTTCGCGACGGTCGTCCAACCGATGTCTCGCCTACTCAAGAAGGACCAACCATGGGTATGGTCCGAAGCACAACAGGCTGCTTTTGACCTACTGAAGACACTTCTGACGACCGCCCCCGTCCTTGCGTGCCCCGATTTCAACGTCAAGTTCTCGCTGCAAACAGATGCGAGCAATCTAGGAGTTGGCGCAGTTCTCACCCAAGAAATCGAAAGCAAAGAGCGAGTCATAGCATATGTCAGCCGACGACTTAACCAGGCGGAAGAACACTACTCCGCTACCGACAAGGAGTGCCTGGCGGTCATTTGGGCCATTCGCAAACTACGCTGCTACCTGGAAGGGTACCGATTCGATGTAATCACCGATCATCTCGCGCTAAAAAGGCTCAATACGCTTGACAGCCCATATGGTAGAGTGGCGAGATGGGCCCTCGAACTTCAGCAATACCAATATGACGTGCATTATCCAGCGGGAAAACAGAACGTAGTTGCAGATGCACTATCCAGACAGCCATTAGGAACACTCGCATGGGTCGCAGAGGAGAAGACAGCCTGCCCCTGGCTCCAGCGCAGGATAAAACAAGTCCAGGACGAGCCTCAGAAATACCCCGACTACACCTACGCTAACGGGGAACTATATCGACATCTGGGCCATGGCGCCGACGACGACGACCATATAGCATGGAAACTCTGCGTAGCAAAAGATCAACGAGCCAGAATACTTCACGAATGCCACGACCAACCCACAGCAGGCCACCTAGGGGTCAGGAAAACCATCACCCGAATATCCCAACGGTACTATTGGCCAGGTTTCTACCGAGACGTGAGGAAATATGTCCGTGGCTGCGTAAGCTGCCAGAAGTTCAAAGCTCAACAACGCAAGCCGGTGGGCCAGATGCTCACTCGCAAAGCCGAAGAGCCATTCGCTACACTATGCGCTGACTTTGTTGACTGACTACTACCTCGATCAAAGAAAGGAAACACGATGCTGCTCGTCTTCTTTGACACGTTCACGAAATGGGTCGAATTGGTACCACTCAAAAAGGCCACCACCGCTACCCTGGAACTGGCTTTTCGAGAACGAATCCTGAGCCATTTCGGCATACCCAAACGCTTTGTGTGCGACAACGGCACGCAATTTACAAGCCGATCGTTTCGGTCCTTTCTACAGACAGCAGGAGTAGAACTGCAACATACCGCACCGTACTGTCCCCAGGAAAATCCAACGGAAAGGGCAAATCGGACGGTCAAGACCATGATTGCCCAATTCGTAGGGGATCGTCAAAACACCTGGGACGAGCTACTACCGGAAATATCACTCGCAATAAATTCCAGCGTCTCGGAGACAACGGGACTCAGCCCAGCTTTCCTACTGCATGGAAGAGAGCCCCGTTTGCCTGGAGCCCTCTACGACGAAGTCACGACAGGTACCGGAAGCCCCCAAGAGACCGCTCTCGGCAAGGCAACCAAACTCAGCGAAGTATTCACCATTGTCAGAAATAACATCCAGAGGGCGAGCCAAGAACAAGGAAGACATCACCGAACATTGTAAAACTACAGCACCCGGGCAGCCGAAAAGCGAAGGTTGCTAACATCAACGATGAAGGAATTCCACGAGGACAGGGATGCCACCGACGAGGCAAATACTACCACTAGCCCCCCGCAATCCCCCTAGCACGACTTTGGTTTCCATATATGGGCAGCTGACCAGCCAAAGCCAACGAACCTAAAGACGAGAACGCAACACACGCGCAGCCAATGACCGAAAACCCGCGGGCTCAGAATACGTAACCAACCCCCACTACAACGAAAGTAACGAACGCTCTCAAATGACGAGTTCAACACCCAAAGAAAAGAAAACTCGGCACAAAATCCACAGCAAGAGACAAGACAAAGAAAATAAATATCAACCTCAGCACACGCGCAGCCGACAGACAGAAAAGTCGAGGACTCAGCACACGCGACATCGAACGGCGATCACCCCACGCAGCGAAATACCACCAATAACCTGGAAAAGTGTCGCTCAACACAATAAGATGAAACCTGAGCCCGGTTCGAAGAAAAGTCCCGTACATAGCCGCAACGGCCCTATCAAGAAAGGGAAAACGCTATATATAGCTGAGTTCTCCCGGTACGATTAAACGCGGCGCCCCACAACACCACCTCCTACCGGAAGAAAGGGGGGGGTGTAACGAATCATGGTTCCTCATGGTTCATCACAACACAGGAACACCTGTCGTTGCTATCTTTAAATGTCGTTAGTATCTCTAAATGCCTTTAATTTCTTTAATATCTTTAAAATAAACACTAAGTAAAACTCCAATTTCACTAAGCGACATTCCTTTCCCACGGTACCGGTGCACACCGATCACCTTACCTGGGACATTGGACACTTGTTGGGAGGCGATCGCTTAGGTAACCCTCGATTACCGGGCAAAACCCCCACATGCGCTAGCCAGTCAGCAGTCTCCGACTTTTCTTACCAGAAATATTGGACACTGGCTGCAGGGCTAATGATTAGGTAACCTTCTGTTACCGATCAGCCCGTCTGCACGCGCAGACTATAATTTGGTCATAGGGATTTATGTAAGAACCCTTCCCACGGTCTGGAGTAGAAATAAGATATCTATAAGTCATTTATGGAAGGCTGGCCGATCTATAAAAAGGCAGTCCACCAGCCATCGGGGCAGTCAATCGGCAATCAATCGGGAGTCAATCGGCAGTCAATCGGCAATCAATCGGGAGTCAATCGGCAGTCAATCGGGAGTCAATCGGGAGTCGAGAGAGTCAAAGAGAGTCCACCAGCCATCTTTCTGGCAAAGTTCCTGGTTTTCCCGATAAAGTCCTCGTGAATTATAAATAACTTGTAATTCAGGACCCTGGACAGGCTGATGCATATCCCAGCCTGAAATAGGACATTACAACATATACATATACAAATACATATGTATACACGAACAAAAAACAAAAAGAAATATAAGCAAATCGCAAATGCAATCCAAAATTCAAGAACAACGACACGACGAAAGCGGAAGCTATACAGCTATACAATATTTGGAAACACGCTCTGAATCAAGTATTCCTTCGATGACACAAAAGTGCAAAAATTATTTGGAAGCGTTATGAAGCCAGAATTGTCAACGGGAAGTATGCCATTACCAATGTCTAACAGTAGTCTGGAAAAAAAAATCTGAAGCATCGTTTTGCAATTGAACACGTACATTTAGTCAATCTAAGTGTTTTCACAGAGCGCCACAAATTAGATGTTTTCAAACACGCATTAATTTCATCAGCAGAAGTTCCTAGTTTGACTACAGGCAATGTTTGTTTTGTCTAAAAACACGTGCTAAAATATCATGGCGATCTTTCGATGTTTGGCCAACAAACAATAATTCCGAGATTTCTTTTCATTGCGGATTACACGTGAAGGTGATGAAGAAGTCTGGTCGACCGTAACGGCGAACGTATGACATCGCATCTTGCGCGTACTCAAACATATGACGCGGACTTCCAACATACGATGACGGTAAAATTATCATAGTTGCACCGTTTTGTGCATTACCATCGTTGTTAATGGCATCACGCAGATGAACATACTCTTCGGAACGTAATTTGGCTTGGTTGAATCGAAGAAAATTTAACCGTTCCGATTCAATTTTTGCATACATGTCAACAATATACTGCTGAAAAAGTGCTCTACACCTCAATTTGTGGTTGTCTTGATTTTGCCGTATCTGCAGCCTGTATGCGTATTAATTCATAGCGCTAACTTTCTTTGTTCCTTCTCGACCGTTTACTGGATCTATCATTTTAATATTGAAATTATAGACATCTTGTCCGCTCCAAAACAATATGGGATATTGTAGTGCATCATAACAGCGATGAGTCTCGGATACACGTTCAAGTTGTTCATTTCTACGATGAAGCACAATATCACGATTATTAAATTACTCACCAACTATGACTATTGCCACTTCGTTAACTGTTTGTGCATTGAAACGCCTTGCATTTATCAGCTCGAATAACAATTTTATAATCGTCAGATGGCATTCGATCAAGCGATATTTTGAAAACCTGAACCAATTCGTTGTGCTCATGGAACATATTTTGCATCGAAAATAATTTGTCTCCGCGTGTTGGTAATAATGGCACACCGACGATCAGCTTCGTCTTCCGCGTTCCCGATAAAATATAATTGCAAAAATTGGTGGTCTGCGTTGTCGAAAGGTAACAAAGAGCCAGCTCGATGGTAAATTTGACCTTGAATCTGAATAAAATATATGATAGAATGAGAACAAACGTACAATTTGCATAAACAAAACTATTTAATTACCTTGAACGTTGGCATGAAGTTATCTCTTATAATATTTGTGGCGCCAAAAGATGTCATTTGAAAACTCGAATTATACTTTCGTATATTGTTCAAAAAATGATGTCAATCCATTAAGTAATGTGCTCAATGAATGTTGTGGGCTGCCTAATTTAGGCAATTTCACTTTACCACTCGCACAGCACATCCCATCTGCTTCAACTTTAAATTTGAATGCCTGACAATGGCGACAACGGTCGTTAATTGGACCAATTATAATTTGCCTATGAGAAGCGTAATCGGTGACACTACTGTACGCGAACGCAACACCTTGTAGATTTTGAATATCACGACGTTCATTTGCAGTTGTTGTTGCATCATTGTTCCGTTGATTTGAACGGGACCTTGCTGTGCGTAGACGATTATTTTCATTGCGATGTCTAATGTCTTGGCTACTTTCACAGCTCCTTGAAGCCAGAACTTGAAACGAATTTCGCGTTCACCAACCCAAATTTAATCGTCTCGACATTTAACTTTAAAAACCACACAGGTTGGTTTAAAACGCACACATTTTCAAAAGCAACAAACATACTTACACAAACTGCAATTTTTTCAGAAAACAAATTTTCACACAAAAAGTTATAAAAAACAAAATCTATCATCAAATGTTCTATTCTACAGAATGACACATAATGAAATGAAGTAGGCGTTCAAACACACATTTTTAGACCAAATTTGAGATTTTTTTTAAAATTAATTTTTAATTTTTGTGGAACCTATTTGTAGAAAAGTGAAAACTTTTGTAAAGAAAGAATGCCGCATACTCTGGTTATCATTTAAAAAAAACCGCAATTTGATGCACGCGTTGCGGAGAAATGAAATGAAATAGGCTGTCCCCAGCGTTCGGCTGTGCTGCTGCGCTCTCCCTGTTAAAGAGCGCTCTGCACCTGCCGCTTCGGCTCTTGCATTGATCGGCCGTCGTGGCCCAGTTCTATGCTAATCTCTCGCCGCGTAGGTTGCATACCGAACCCCCGCTTGTGCACATTTATCTGGCTGGGCAAAAGAGCAATTGGCTTCAGCTAGCCGCCGGTATAAATAAACATAACGTTTTAAATCAAAGTCTTTTACTGATTTTGGATAGATATAGGTGCCAAAAAAGCTTGGCATCTCAAACATTGGTGACCCCGACGTGACTTAACTACAATCTTTAATAGCGTTTCGTTTAAAAACTATAAAAATCGAATAAGATATTCGTTGCTGTGCCGTTTAACGACCAACAAATACATTTTGTGCAAATAAGAACAGTTAAAGTGCAAGTTCAGTGAGACTGCAGCCGTCTAATATTCCGTTGCTTAATCGCCGATTCTCTCTTGCTCTGCGTCGCTGGCTTGGCTTTGCGCGTAGCTGCTCCACTAGCATGCCAAATAGCTCTGGAGGTCATACCATCATCATGGCTCACAAGCAGCGGCTTCCTGAGCTGAAGCTACCTAGCTTCTCCGGTGGCTATGTGGAATATGCGGATTTTATTGCCATGTTCATTTCGGTCATTGAAGGGGATGCAGATCTCAGTGAAATCGAGAAGTTCCAACATCTTTGCTCATGTCTCTCCAGGAGCTCTCCAGTGCCAATTATCGTGTGGCTCTGGACATACTTAGCAAACTTTTTAATAATAATCGACTTGTTTTCCAGGCACACATCAAGGAGATTCTTGGGCTCAAGAAGGTAGATTCGCATTCTGCTAAAAGGCTTCGGGAGTTTTCGGACGCAGTCAACTTGCATACGCGAGCCCTGCAGACATTAGGAAGTGCTGAGGAGAAATCTGGATGCATGATAATCCACATGCTGTTGCAAAAACTAGATGAGAAGACCCATACCAAATGGGAAGTGACTGCGTCATCGGACAGGATACCCACAGCTGTGGAGTTCTACGATTTCCTGGAGAAGCGATGCCAGAAGATGTAGAACGTGCAATACGCTATAGCGACACACGCTGGTAGCGCTCAGGTGGGAAAAAGCCAGTCTACACACCTAAAGAAAACCTTTGTTGCCTCTAACTCTTCCGCCGACCCGTCTGGATGCCCTTTCTGCCATTCAGCGGGCCACGGAATATACTCGTGCACCATCTTCACAAATTTATCTCCTTTTCTGCGTCACAAGGAAGTGAAGAAGCTGTCACTTTGTTTTAACTGCTTAAAATTGGGTCATCGCACTCGTGCATGCACAGGTGGCCAGTGTAGAGTTTGCAGAAGGAGGCATCATACCTTGTTGCACTTTGACTCATCTATAGCGCAAAGCTCCCCAGCTGTTTCTCCTCCAGAACGAGCAGTACAACCAGGAGCTAGTAACCCGGTTCAGGATTCCGCCAGCAGTGTGCCGTCTCATGCGTCTACCTCTCTTGCTGCCCAAGGTCTCCACTCCGATATTGTGCTGCTGGCCACAGCTGTTGTTTTGGTGAAGAATCGATCTGGCGTTTTGGTTCCTTGTCGCGCTATTCTAGATTCAGGATCTCAGCTTCATTTCGTTACATCCAGGTTCGCCCAGCAGCTTCAGCTTAGAAGAACTCAACTTGTTTGCCCTTGTTTCTGGTCTGGGCGATACTAGCGTGTCCACTGAGGGATCCACCGTCAGTATTTGCATGCCGTCTCGCACTTCGGACTATTCGACCACACTCACTGCTCTCATCGCACCCACAATCGCGCAATGCACCAGCTGGCCATCTACGAGGGTAATCCCCACCCTCTTGGCTCAGCTGCTCTGCAACAGGAGTTCTATGTTGATGATCTCATCTCTGGCGGCAGCTCGGTCACAGAGGTCATGGAAAAGATGCGCCAAACTTCAAGTCTACTGTCTTGCGGTAACTTTAAGCTTAGAAAATGGTGCTCGAGTAACCAGGAGGTGCTTGCGGAAGACGACGTGGAGAAATTTCTACGGTTTCATGATGGAAGCGACATTACCAAAACTCTTGGTTTAGCTTGGGACCCTGCGTCGGATCAGCTGCTGTTTGCCTTGTCCGCGCTGGACACGAATTCAAGGCCCTCCAAGCGGTCGGTTTTTATCAACTATTGCGCGTTTCTACGACCCTCTTGGATTGATTAATCCTGTTATTGTCAGGTGCAAGATCTTTCTTCAGCAGCTTTGGAGAGAACATTTTGACTGGGATGAAAGCCTACCGACAGCGCTGCACTCAGCTTGGATTGACCTCAAAAACAGTTTGGCAAGCATCTCTCGCATTTCCTTTCCTCGCATTGTCCATCATTCCAGCACAATTGTAGAGGTTCATGGATTTTGTGATGCCAGCATGGAAGCATATGGTGCTTGCATATATGTCGTGTCCAGGCAAGGAGAGTCGTCGAGCAATATTTTGTGCTTAAAGTCTCGGGTGGCGCCACTAAAATCATTGTCGATTCCAAAGCTGGAATTGAGTGTAGCCCATTTGCTTGCGAAGGTTATGCGCAACTTAAAGGAGACGGGAATCTTCCCAGGTCAGTTTTACTGCTGGTCGGATTCGTCTACGGCGTTATCTTGGATTCGGGATGAGCCAGCCAAATTTCAGGTTTTCGTGGCAAATCGTGCCTACCGAGAATTCAGGAGATGACGCAAGGCATAGAATGGTGCTATGTTCCCATATTGTTGAATCCCGCTCCAGAGGCTCACTTCCCAGCCACCTCATCCAGTCAGAGCTGTGGTTTCACGGCCCCTCGTTTTTGTTAGGTTCTAAGGATGAGTGGCCTGTATCTGCCGTTTCTGAAACTCCGACCATTGAGCTTCGCAAGCGTGTATTACTGATCGCGTCTCCACATGCCAATCTCACGTCCGGATGCAAATTTGCAAACTCTTTCCTTGGCATGCAGCGCACATTCGCCTACATGCATAAATTCGTTCATCGTCTTAGGCATCCTGGACTCACGGTTTCTGACATTCAGCAAGGAAAGCATCTGCTTGTTCGACACGTTCAGCTGGCAAGTTTGTGGTCGGACATAAAGGAGATTAGACGCACTGGGCAAGTCAGGAAGTCTAGCTCCATCAGTTCGATTTCTCCGTTCATCGATCCGTCTGGTTTACTTCGAGTTGGAGGAGGTCTCGGCAAATCATCGCTCCCGTTTAATGCTCAGCACCCGCTTATTTTGCCCAAGGGACATCCCGTAACGTCTGCAATGATAAGCTATTATCATCAACGGAACCTCCATGCCGGACCTCTCGCCTTGCTTGCTAAAATTCGATTAGAATATTGGCCTATTGGAGGAAGCAAAGCCGTCTCGAAAGCGGTTAGCAAGTGTGTGAGATGCTTCAGGACGAGGCCGAGCATGGTTGAGCACATTATGGTAGACTTGCCTAAGGAGCGTCTGGAAGGATCGCGGGCCTTCGAAGTAACTGGAGTGGGCTATTGTGGACCCTTTTTCTACCGAACAGAAATCCGCACGAGGCCTCCGATTAAGTGCTACATAAGCGTGTTTATTTGCTTCACATCTAAGGCCATACACATGGACCTTGTCAAAGATCTGACCACCACATCGTTCCTAGGCGCATTGAAACGTTTCACGTCCACTAGAGGAAGACCAATTGTTAATTCTCGCCCTTTGCTCTCGCTTTCAGAAAATGACTTCGATGTGTTGACGCCTGCTCATCTGCTTTTGGGAGGCCCGCATCAAACAATTCTCGAGCCTGACCTAACGAAGCTCAATTACAACCGTCTGGATGGTTGGCAACGAGTCACTCAACTGCAGCAGACATTCTGGAGGCGTTGGCGCGAAGACTATCTGACTCTTTTGAAAGAGCGCTCGAAGTGTCGTACGCGTGCGAAAAACCTCTGCGTCAGCGATGTCGTCTTGGTGAAGGACGAGAATCTTCCTGCAATGCGTTGACCACTGGCTAGAGTGGTCGACGTCGTCAAAGGCAAGGTTGGAGTATGACGCGTGGCTGATTTGAAGACGGCTTCAGGAACCATCAGGAGCGCCGTTACTCGGCTCTGTTTGCTGCCCCTTGAGAAGTCAGTTGAAAGGCGAGCTTCCAACGGGGAGAGTGTGTTCGGGCCAGAGGCTACTTAAGCGTCTATCATAATATTAAATATAGCTGTAACTAGTTGATAAGAATATCGAAACCTAAGCTTAGGTATGTCCCCAGCGTTCGACAGTGCTGCTGCGCTCTCCCTGTTAAAGGGCGCTCTGCAAGTGCCGCTTCGGCTCTTGCATTGATCGGCCGTCGTGGCCCAGGCAGCTCTATGCTAATCTCTCGCCGCATAGGTTGCATACCGAGCCCCCGCTTGTGCACATTTATCTGGCTGGGCAAAAGAGCGAGCAATTGGCTTCAGCTAGCCGCCGGTATAAATAAACATTATAACGTTTTAAATCAAAGGTCTTTTAACTGATTTTGTATAAATATAGGTTCCAAAAAAGCTTGGCATCTCAAACAATGTGTTTAAATAAAAATTTAGCTATTTTGAGGAAAAAGGCATTGGTAAATTCTGTTTTAAAATATTAAATTTCTTTTATTTATTGTGTTCGGAGCAGCAGCCATTAATAGTTCCTAAGAAATTGATATCACATAGTCACACATAATCTCTTATACTGAAAATCGCTCTCTCAGTACGTTCCCGTACCCACACACACATGTCGTTACTGCTTATAGTGCATTGCTTCGCCCTGTTCTCGCAGCAGTCCAAAATATGTGTCGAACGCATCGAATCGTAGTTCACGGCCACGGCCTCAACCCTTGTAACCCGTCGAAAAATAAAAAACCTTTGTACACTTTACCAACGGATTAAATTATTTGTAAATGTCAGTCAGAGTTGCCGAAAACGCTCGGCAGTTTCCAACATATTGTTTTCTTTTAAAAATGTAGATTCACATCTTTGTGCTGTGTTCTTTTTTCCACAGAACCTTTTTAGTTTTGATGATTTGATCATGTTCGTAAGGCCGTCCTGCTCATTCCGGGCACTTCAACTGTATCGCCTTTAAAATAAGATGGGTTAATAAAAATATTTTTATTCTAGCATCTGTTCAATTTGTTAACAATGCTGTCAGTAGATCAGCTATGGTATATCAGTAGTGCGTTTGATCCACAAACAACCGCCAAGATATGTACCTGTTCCACTCAAGACTTACACTTAGGGTAATTTTTTTCTGTTTTCCTTGTTTAAAATGAAAAATTTCGTGCAAAACGCATAAAATTTCGCGATTTCACATTTTCTTCATTTTTAACAACGCACAATAAACGGTTTTTTTAATTAAATGAAACACTGCCCTTACCTGATAGTAATTTTTCCCAAAATAACAAAACCTCCGTCTCACTTTTCACCGCACAATTCTAACAACGTTGTCGACGCCGACGGAAAAACCAAATTCTTTTACGGCACGCGTCGTAACAGAAAGAAATCAAGAGAAAACATAGTTTGGTTTGATCGACGCGTCGACTTCATATTCTGCTCGTCTGCCGCAGTGGCAGAGAAAAAATCCTGAATGACGTGTAGTTGACATTTGTCATAGCTCACTTCCTGTACTGCAGGGAATTTTGGCCTTCCAAAATTACACAAAATGTAACCAACTTGTTTGTCTATTGTGGTTAAAAACTAATTCTGTGACAACTATAACCAAAATTTAACTATGACAAGTTAATGTAGAAATGTTACTTTAACGGTGTGAGGACATATCTCAGGCTGAGGTATGCATCAGTGCGTCCAGGGTCCTGAACCACAAGATATTTGTAATTCACGAGGACTTATCGTGAAAAAAACCAGGAAGTTTGCCAGGAACTGAAAGAGAACGGTTAGCTAAATCACAACACTTTTGGTTCTATTACTACTTGGTTAGTTTAGTTGCTGGAACGCGGAGTGAAGGTTACTTTTTGATTCCCGGAGGACTGCCGACTTGACGTTCAATGGCACATGTGGCAATGGCCTGTCCGCGCGTGTGCTGAGGTTGGTAGTTATTTTTCTCTATTTTGTCTCTTGCTGTTCCCATTTTCATGGATTTTGGTGGCGCGTGTGCTGAGTTTTCATTTCGTTGGGTGTTGACTTCGTCATTTGAGAGCTTTGGTTACTTGATTTCCCTGAGGTTGGGGTCGGTTATATAATCTTGGCCCGCGCCTTTCCGTCGATTGGCCACTCGTGTGCTGAGTTCTCGGTTTTCTGTCTTTCCTCGGTCGACGTCCCAAAGAAACACGTTCAGGTACCAAAAATTCAATTTCTTTCGACTTTTCCCGAGTTTTTAAAGTCAAAGTTTCGAAAAAAAAATCCCGCAAAAACAATATGAAATTTGAATTTGTAAACCCCCGAAATCCATAAGAAAAAGTCATTTTGGGCCTCAGCCTAATTGTCGTGTTGACTATTGAAATTTTTGGAAATTGTGCTAGTGCATCGACTATAATGTTAAGAGGGGTGATCACATTTCCAGTTTGGCTGACAGCATCAATCCAGATGAAGTTTGAAACTTGGAAAGACTACAGAACTTTAATAACGTTCCATAAAATCGTTTATACAAGAGAACCGAGCTATTTACATGAAAAGCTGCGTTTTGGTCCGTCTTCAAGAACCAACAATATAAATAATATCAGTTACAAGCTTGTCAGTTCCGAGCGGCATTTTTTTATACATGCTATTCGTCTGTGGAATGAGCTACCACAAAACCTAAAGAAAATTAGTAGTGCATCGCGATATAGGTAAGAATTTAACTTGTACTTAAAAAACAATTAATAGTAAGAAAAAACAAAACGAGAAGGAACGTGTGAGTCGCTTCTGGGGACGCGACTCTACTTATACCCGTACTCAGTCAGTATATAAATTTTAGAGCTTATGATTTTTTAGAATAAAAAAAAAAATTTTACATTTTACATTTTTTGCTACATCTGTTATCTACATCTACATCTAAAATGTATATTCACCATACCGGCGAAAGGCTGCGCGTGGGTTGGCGATGGGGGCCGTGATCATGCGATGTGCCGCCTCGGGTTTTGTCGTACTGGTTGGGTTGGATAGCTGTCACCTTGGTGAGTCTGCCGAGTCCCACTGAGGCTTCCGGAATGGTGTGCGATTGGAGTCGCTGCCCCTCGGCTCTGTAGCCAGCCTTGCGTATCTGGGCATTTGTTGTGGTGGTGCGAGAGTGATTGGGATCTCTTGAATACTCTCGAACTCCGTGGCCAACAGTGTGAGCTGTGCCAAGCTTTGTAGTTCAGCGCACGTACATCTGGTATGCTGGCAGGGCATGGTCGTAGATCCTGTTCAGCTCCTTAGCTACGTAGTACGCGGCTTGGTGCATGAGTAGACGTATCTCGATGAGGAAATCTTTGACAAGTTCCGCCACCACTGGCTTGCGGGCTCGGATCTGGTATTCCAATTGTTCAAAATACCGTGGTGCTAAGAAGAACCTTAAGAATTCCTGACGGAAATTTTCCCATGGAACAGCCGCCTTGTTGCGGAACCAACGACTGGCACGGTATGTGAAAAGTTCGGCCATGGCCCGCGACAGCTGGTTTGTGTCCACCCCATACGAGAGAGCGCGTTCTTCGAGTAGTTTAATGAATCATAGAGGGTCATCTTGGCCGTCAAACTGGATTTCCCATTTTTTGATGTGTTCCGCCATTTGTGCGGCGTGGTTGTAGTGGTGCCCTTCCATGGGTCGATCGATCGCTGGCACGATCCTGGGTACGGGCGCTGGGTGAGTCTCTGTACCTTGAGGCCTTGAAAACGGGGTTGCAGGAGTGCGGTATTTGCGGGGACTTGGATTCCGCTCTTGGGATCCATTTGGCGAGTGTCGGATGGTCCAGGAGTAGTGGGCAGTGGTGACTTGGAGCGTGAACGTGAGCCTGGTTTGGCATAGTGTCTCTCGAACTCTCCTAACCGAACCCAGGCTTCTTGCGCGAGTGGCCCGGCGACTAGCGCGGCAAATTTCTTTCGGCGTTCATCGACCGTTCCTTCGCTGCCGAATCCGAATTCTTCGGCGAGGACTTCTAGCTCGTCCCGACGGATCCAGCCGGTGCTGACCCCTGGATAGGAAAAGTGTCCCGCAGGGTATGCCTTCTCTGGTTGTTCCTCGTCGTGATATTCCAGGGTGGTTTTTGTGTTATTTTTATACCCGTACTCAAAAAAGAGTTAAGGGGTATATTAGATTTGTGGTAAAAGTGGATGTTTGCAACGCAGAGAAGGAAACGTTTCCGACCCCATAAAGTATATATATTCTTGATCAGCATCAATAGCCGAGTCGATATAGCCATGTCCGTCTGTCCGTCTGTCCGTCTTGTTGAGCGCCTGGATCTCAGAGACTATAAGAGTTAGGGCAACCAAATTTGGTTTCAAGACTCATGTGATATCACACTGCTACAAGTGTATTTCAAAATTTCGCCCCACCCCCTTCCGCCCCCACAAAGGACGAAAATCTGTGGCAGGCACAATTTTAAAGATACGATAAAACTAAAAACGCAGTATCGTAGAGAATGCCCATATCTCCCAGATTGCTGAACATGAATCAGATCGGATCATAATTATAGCCAGAATGAAGAAATTAATTTTCTGTTGGTTCCCCCGCCTCCACCAGCCAGAGACACACAACACATTCTCTCTCTCGCTCGCACACTCTGCCGCGTTCAGTGCGCGAGCAACCCCTAGCGGAGGAGATGTAGAATCTAACTGGTACATCTATAATCTACATGTTAGATGTAAAATATACATTGTAGATGTAGATGTAGATAACAGATGTAGCAAAAAAATGTAAAATGTAAAATTTTTTTTTTTCTAAAATCCAAAAAAACATATCTCAAAAATGTATATACTGACTGAGTACGGGTATAAGTAGAGTCGCGTCCCCAGAAGCGACTCACACGTTCCTTCTCGTTGGCACTGAGTCACTGTTAAAGGGCACTTGTAGGATCGGCACTGCGTATACTTGCGAGATTGTTTTCGCGCCCGGATTACGTGAGTGAATTATTGTTGAGATAAGCTTGTCTATTCAATTTTCCCTTTGATGGCAATGGGTCAAGTCCCTGATTTCGGTTTTTTTCTTGAAGTTTTCCTTAAAAATCCAAATTAATCCAAATCGCAAATTAAGTTCGTTTTGGGATCATTTTGAGCATTTGGACGACCAAAAGGCCAAGTGTAAGATATGCAAGGTAATTTTGTCTTGCGTATCGCAGAGCAATCTTGGTCGCCACCTAAAGGCAAAACAACCATGTGCTTTAGTAAGCGTTGAACGCCAGAACACACTGCATTCAAGCGATTCAGGAGGCAATGCAACAGAAACACAGCACAGGATCGTTGATTTTATCCATCGAACGTGGGAGTCGATTCTGGGGACGCGACTACATACGTACCCAGTCAGAATAAACATTTTTGAGCTTATAATTTTTTAAAATTTTAGAATTAAAAAAAATTTTACATTTTACATTTTTTTGCTACACTTGTTATCTACTCTTATAACCGTACTCAGTCAGTATATACATTTTTGAGCTTATAATTTTTTAAAATTTTAGAATTAAAAAAAATTTTACATTTTACATTTTTTTGCTACATCTGTTATCTAAATCTCATATACAATGCATATTTAACATCTAACATGTAGATTATACACGTACAATTAAGATTCTACATCTCCGCCGCTAGGGGTAGTTCGCGCATTGAACGCGGCAGAGTGTGCGAGCGAGAGAGAGAATGAGTAGTGAATCTCCTGCAGGAGGGGTCGGGCGAAGCAACTGAAAATTAATTTCGTCATTCTGGCTATAATTATAATCCGATCTGATTCCGATTCGGCAATCTGTTAGATATTGGCATTCTCTACGATACTGCGTTTTTAGTTTTATTTTGTCTTTGAAATTGTGCCTGCCAAAGATTTTCGTCCTTTGTGGGGGCGGATGGGGGCGGGGCGAAATTTTGAAATATACTTGTAGCAGTGTGATATCAGATGAGCCTGGAAACCAAATTTGGTTGCCCTAGCTCTTATAGTCTCTGAGATCCAGGCGCTCAACAAGACGGACAGACAGACAGACAGACAGACGGACAGACAGACATGGCTATATCGACTCGGCTATTGATGCTGATCAAAAATATATATACTTTATGGGGTCGGAAACGTTTCCTTCTCTGCGTTATACACATCCACTTTTACCACAAATCTAATATACCTTGACTCTTTTTTGAGTACGGGTATAAAAAAAGAAGAATATATTTCAATACGGAATGTGGAGATCATTATTCATGGATAAAACAAGCTTAGAGCCAGCCCTGGACTAGTGGTTCAGATTCAGAAGTGCTGTGCTAGATAAAAATGGGTTGTGAGTAATTGGAAAAATTAAACAAATAATAAAAATGTTCACCTTTGCGATTACATGTTGCTGTGAAGGAACTTAAGGTTCTCCACCTTTTTTTTAATTTAAAAGAGTTCGCCTCTTTCTAATAATTTCGCCAGCTGCGGAAAAAAGTCTCTCGCAAGGCACAGATGTTGCCAGTAAACACAAGTGCTTCAATGCGATGCATGTAGGCGTGGATAAGCATCTCTTCTTGACTTCCACCAGATCAAAGGATCATCAGTCCTATTTAGGCATTCCTCTGTCAGATATCTATCCACCTCTTTAATCGCAGCTGACATGTCGTAGCATGGTTTCGATGACTCTTTAAATAAATTATCGTACTCCTCCCACAAGTTTATATTCCCAGTTTCCTCCTCCACTATGTTTCTATCAGGTTTTACCGTTTCCGTTGGAAAATCAAAACTATTTTCACTGACTTTAGCCTTCAAAGATTCAATTGCTGCCTCCAAGCTAAGCTTTGATCGAAAAAGGCGACCATTGAAACGAGGATCCAAAATTGTGCATTCAGCTTACAAATCGTTATTTTCAAACTCTTTGAATCTATAAGCCATTTCACGTTGTAGCTCCTCAACGGCCAACGAAACCGATTCATTACAACAATTTTCACAAAGTTTTTCCATTTTTAAAAATAATAAATTGCTGAGAATAATGACTCTCGAAAGAGTAACATTTTTCTCCGAAGAAATTTCTAATATTACTTGTTAAAAGGTTTTAGCACCGGCAACAAATCTTCAATTATTTTCCAGTCTTGGTGGGTAGAATAAGATCTGGGCGAAGTATAGACACGGCTACCGCCTCTTTTAAAGTTAGCAGTCGCTCAAATATTTTAAATGTGGAATTCCATCTTGTCTGTACATCCTGTACCAATTTTAATTCTGGTTGCGTTTGTCGCTGTGCCTCCTTTAACGTTTTAGTTCCAATTGCGCTGCGATTAAAAAACTCCACGATTGCTTTGACCTTTTTTCGTGTCTCGGATATTTTTTTAGCTCTATTTTGACAATAAATTCAGCGTATGTGCAAAGCAGGGCATGTGCCACCAGTTTCCAAGCTTAACTGCAACCACAATATTAGCGGCATTATCGGACGTGATTGCAATATTGCTAGTATGCCTCTCATTAAAGGCTTCACTTGCAAGCATATGCGAATGTAACGTTGTCGTTTCAGTGGAAATATAGTGAGCTGTTACCGCCATATAACATTCATTTGTCAAGGAAGTCTATCCGTCTAGTGTCAAACAAAACGCAGACGCGGAAGAAACGATCTCTTTGATATTTCCAGCCAGCTCAGCACGTACGTTTGTCATCAGTACGTTTGACAGTGTTTTCCTAGTCGGCAACTTGTAGCCCGGGCAATGGGAAACATCCTCGATCAGTTTTTTAAAATCGGGCTCCTCGACTATTCTAAGGGCATGATGCCCTTTTGCCACCATTCGAACAAGCTGTCGATCGATCTATTCACATTTTCGGGCCCTCCCACCAGCTAATAGATGTCCAGGACCACCGGATACTGGCATCATAGGTACTAGGCCTGTGGTGCCAAAACCACCAAAGCGACAAGTTTTTGTCCCGCGGCTAGCCCCTGACCTCACATCCAATGATGTAACCGCTTTTATACAAAGCAAAATAAAAGCCGTTGGCTTAAAGGTGGAAAAATTTAACTTTTCTTACGCCAGTGAGATATCTTCCTTTAAGATAAGATTCTCTCCGACTCAATTTGACACCATTTGTTCCGCCAGGTTTTGGCCGGAGTATTTGGTCGTCAAAGGGTTTAAGGCTAAGAAAAAGCCTTAAACCTCCACCTCAACTTCTACCCATCCAAAAAACTAACTTCCTCTCTTTTAGTTACCTACCAGAATGCTAGAGGCTTGCGTAGTAAGCTCAGCCTTCTTTTTCTTGAGAGTCTCGCATTCTCGTCCCATTTTATTGTGTTTACCGAGACCTGGTTAAAGCCGGACATCCTTAGTTCCGAAGTTTTGGCAGGTCGGTTCTCTTGATTGAATTACCTTAGTTGATGATCTTGGTGTTAAACTAGACCCAAAGTTAAAACTTTCTGAACACATTTCTACCATGGTAAATAAGGCCATGCTTGGGTTTATAAAGAGGTGGTCAAAGGAATTTGACGACCCCTATATAACGAAGACTCTATATCCCGCTTGTTTTTAGAGTACGGCTCTTGTGTATGGACCGAATAGAATCAGTCCAGAAAAACTTTTTACTTTTTGCTCTGCGTGGCCTTAACTGGGTGTGAGGTGTGACACTGCAGGTGTGAGACTGTCATCTTACCCTCGTAGATTGCTTTTAATAAACCTTTACCCCTTAGTAAGTCGTAGAAAAATTAATTTAATTTAATTTTAATAATTTTTATGCACAACCTGATCAAGGGTGACGTTGATAGCCCTGACTTGTTGAGCAGCATAAGCTTTACGATTCCTACTAGAAACTTTATTCCCTTGTTCCTTCCGCTTTGTAGATCAGATTATTCCTTGCACGAACCATTTAGGGGCCTATGCTCGGACTTCAATTCCCTCTACCACATATTATCCACTACTAATTCCCTTCCTCTTCTTAACTCACTAATACTAATATACCTTTCCCGTAATTAGTACTATTTCTTAGCTATCTTTGCATGTTTAGCTCTTTGAGTTGTGTTTAGCTCGAATTTTACTCTAACACCTATCTTTCCTGCATGCTCGCGAGCGGTTCGGTAACACGCGTCGCGTGTCATGTGGCAGCGCCCCTCGGTCGGTTGGCCGTGAGGAGGGGCTGCGTTTCTGGGTTTCGCGTGTAACAGGCTTCGGCTTCGTGTCGCATGGGCCACTTGATGGTGCAGTCATTGCATATCAACGTCCAGACATGTTGCAGCAGATTAGCTCAGGTCGCAAGTAGAGTGATAAATATTTTGTCGTGTCTGTGTACTAAAGAGCTGCATGAATTATGAAAAAAAAAAAGGCATTCGAATTAACAATGCTAAAAATGAATTGAGTGAATTCGAATGCTGTGTCAACAGAGTTTGAGTGAGTGAGTCCGCTGACGTAAAACTCATACACACAACATTGAAACGAAATGGCACGAAATTGAATGAGTGAGAGCAGTTTCCGAATTTATTCGAATGCAATCTATTTTTTTTTGCTGCTTTTGAGTATACATATTTTTGTACGTAAGGGAAGCAAAAGAATCAAGGATAATAAAGAAAATAAGGAAGAGCGATTGTTGATGTTACTAAGACGAGTTGTAAATTCGAACTGTTTTATTCTCAAAACTTATGCCCTATATATAGGAAATTCTAATATAATTAAACTAAGACCAACGCTAAGAAAAATAACAAATGTTCGACACTTGTTACCACGATCATCCTTGATAGTGACAAGTGTGTGTGACTGTGCGACAAGTGTGTCGACAGATTTGGGTTCGACGCGATCCGTGTAGATGACTTTATGGTCGAACCGATCCTAGATTTAGGTGTCCCTTTTCTCAAGTGGCCTCCTTCAAGTGGACTGTATTATTTATGGGGTGGCCTGTGTCGTTCCTGTTCATGTTTATGAATAGCAATGTAGTTATACCCGTACTCAAAAAAGAGTTAAGGGGTATATTAGATTTGTGGTAAAAGTAGATGTGTGTAACGCAGAGAAGGAAAATTTTCCGACCCCATAAAATATATATATTCTTGATCAGCATCAATAGCCGAGTCGATAGAGCCATGTCTGTCTGTCCGTCCGTTCGTCCGTCCGTCTTGTTGAGCGCCTGGATCTCAGAGACTATAAGAGTTAGGGTATCCAAATATGGTTTCAAGACTCATGTGATATCACACTGCTACAAGTGTATTTCAAAATTTCGCCCCGCCCCCTTCCGCCTCCACAAAGGACGAAAATCTGGGGCAGGCACAATTTTAAAGATACGATAAAACTAAAAACGCAGTATCGTGTAGAATGCCCATATCTACCAGATGGCCGAATCTGAATTAGATCGGATCATAATTTTAGCCAGAATGACGAAATTAATTTTCAGTTGCTTCCCCCGCCCACTCCAGCAAGAGACACACTACTCTATCTCTTTCTCGCTCGCACACTCTGCCGCGTTCAGTGCGCGAGCAACCCCTAGCGGAGGAGATGTAGAATCTAAATGGTACATGTATAATCTACATGTTAGATGTCAAATATACATTGTAGATGTAGATAACAGATGTAGCAAAAAAATGTAAAATGTAAAATTTTTTTTTTTAGTTTTTTAATTCTATAATTCTAAAAAATCATGTTCCAAAATGTAAATACTGACTGAGTACGGGTATAAGTAGAGTCGCGTCCCCAGAAGCGACTCTCACGTTCCTTCTCGTTTTTATTTAAACTACGTTGGCATGAAGAAATATAATTTTGTTTATAATTTATGTATTGGTAGATAATAGGCAACGCTGTTCAGTCGCATATTTATGCAGTAATTAATATTACATAATATACACTTATCGAATAAGTCAGGTCGACCCATGTAACGGGAGACATAATAAAAAACGACAAAGCATTGTAGCTGAGTCAACAATAACCGATTCTGCAGCAATTTCTGCCAACGATGCGATCGCTCGTCAGAGGGCAAAAACACTGGTGCAATTGCTGACTATCACAATTGCCCAATAACACAATATCATATTAAATCCAAATTAATTCAATATTAATTCCAATTCCCTTTTACCATATTCTTACTAGACTCAGCACTTTCTGTACCTTTTGTTTACCTATAAATAGAAATTAAGTTTGTTGAATAAAATCAGTATCAGAAACAGTACCATCACTGCCTGTTCACTCCTTCTCTACAACTGCAATCATCAGAGGCTGTCGCTGTGTCTTCAGACCCTCACCTTGCTCGACGTAGGAAACCCTCTCCGCAGTCCAATTGGTTCAAGTTCTAGTTGCGACGACAAATTTTTAAACGGTTTATGTACCGTATGCATACCAAATCACACACATACAACCACACATTAACATTTGGTGACCCCGACGCAGGAAAACCTGCAGATCACACTGAAGAAGTCACAAGGGCTTTTTCAACACATTAACATACTTACGGTAGAATCTCCTACTAATACTAATACTACTAATACTAAAGTGTCTGAAATCACCTGCTAACAATATCAATGCACCACCAAACAATCGATTATCTCCACGAATATCTTCCAGTGACTTCTTGTTGGCCATAGTACACTCATCCCATACAATAAGAGAGCATTGCTACAGCACTCTCGCCATTGCAGATCTTTTTGAAATGTTGCATGTAGGATTATCGTCAGCCTTCATATTCAAGGGCAACTTCAGGGCAGAGTGCGCCGTTCGACCACCATCCATAATGTGGCAGCGATGCCAGACGAAGCCAATGCGATTCTACCTTGTGCTCGAATGGTAGCCAAAATAATCGAAGTGACAAACGTTTTTCCGGTACCTCCAGCTGCATCCAAAAAGAACAGTCCACCATGTTGTTCTTCGATAGCAAGCAATATTTGGTCGTAAACCGTTCTTTGGTTGATCTTTAATCGTGGATCATTGTTTTGCACAAACGAATTAAGCTCGGCACGATCATACTGCTGTTCACGCTCCAGTTCTTTGTTGAAAAGGTCGTGTATATCACGACTAGGCGCTGTCATACCTAATTGAGCTAATGCTTTGCTTGCCATCATCAAGCAAAGGTCTTCAATAGCAAGCAATGCTTCGTTGTAAATTTCCGACGTATAGTCCATGTTTATATCACCCGTTTGACGGCGCAATCGATGTAAAAAATCCTCTGACAAATGATTTTGATGTTTTTGCCACAATTCAATTTTCTTTGCTAGACTGCACGTGGCTATAATAATTGCGAAAAGTGTCCGTATTTGATGTGGACTTGATGACAATGCTGCATCTTCAAGTGTAAGATCCCAATGCATGTCATTCTCAAGCATATTCAATCGTTCGCATGCTTCGCGATATGTCCCACACAATTCTTTATCAACAGTTCGCAAATATTCAAATGATGTTGGTCCACGAACATTTATTAGCAACAATCGCAAATAATAACACTCTTGATTGTTAGGATGAACTGTATGAATTCGTCCTATCGCATCTGAGTGAAACAATACCATAAACGGTTTTTCTGCGTCTTCGCCTTTGAAAAACTTTTGACGAATTATTCCACGTATAATATTCGGGTACTTCGGCGTATAGCAATGTTTTCGCAAAATCATCTGCTTGACAAAACGAAAAAATGCAGTTAGAGTTGTTGCTGGTGGTTGCGCAGCTCTTCGCATTGCATTTCCGGGTGTGAAAAAAACGCGTTGACCGTTTTCAAGTTGAACAGCTAAATGAGCTACAGTTGGATGTCTATCATGGATCGGGAATGATAATATGCGCCATACTGCTTCATTTGAACTGATGTATCTGCCCATTTGAAATTGAGTGATTTCATCGGTAACATTAGCAACTGTTCAAAAACAGCCATATCACTGCCATTGTTGATGTATTTGCAAATGTATTTAATAGAATGAAATGAATTGCAGACCTCTACGTTTATGTGGGCTTTATAAATCTTAGATAATAACGGTGATTATGGCACAACCCAACGATTATCAATCTCCAAATCTTGATTTTTAACTCTCAAAGTTACTGAATGGCCATTATCTTCAGTTGATCGACGCCGATATTCGGGGTATCCATCGTTGCCCGTCACTGTATCGGAGACCAAATTTTTTGGAAAACGTTTGGAGCATTTCCCTTCAACCATACAAGGTGAATTCAAATTCAACACACCACATGGACCGTGAATCATATTTTTGGTGACCACTTCAAACAATTCAGGATCCACTGTCGGATCTGGAATTTCTGCTGAAATCACATCGTCGGCCATTGATTCGGCCTTATTTTTTCAATCAGCCAAATTAAAATATGCGCATGAGGCAAACCTCGTTTCTGCCATTCAATTGAATACATCCAACATTGAACAGACCCAAATGCACCGTGTTTGACAATTAAATCCATGAGTGATTTCAAATTTTTGTCTAAAAACACGTGCTAAAATAGCATGGCGATCTTTCGATGTTTGGCCAACAAACAATAATTCCGAGATTTCTTTTCATTGCGGATTACACGTGAAGGTGATGAAGAGGTCTGGTCGACCGTAACGGCGAACGTATGACATCGCATCTTGCGCGTACGCAAACATATGACGTGGACTTCCAACATACGATGACGGTAAAATTATCATAGTTGCACCGTTTTGTGCATTACCATCGTTGTTAATGGCATCACGCAAATGAACATACTCTTCGGAACGTAATTTGGCTTGGTTGAATCGAAGAAAATTTAACCGTTCCGATTCAATTTTTGCATACATGTCAACAATATACTGCTGAAAAAGTGCTCTACACCTCAATATGTGGTTGTCTTGATTTTGCCGTATCTGCAGCCTGTATGCGTAATAATTCGTAGCACTAACTTTCTTTGTTCCTTCTCGACCGTTTACTGGATCTATCATTTTAATGTTGAAATTATAGCCATCTTGTCCGCTCCAAAATAATATGGGAATATGAGTCTCAGATACACGTTCAAGTTGTTCATTTCTACGATGAAGCACAATAAAATATTGGGGAGCCCAGGAAATGCCTTGGGAAGAGCGACTCCAGCCGAAAAAGTGCATTTCATTAACTCTAAAAACAACACCAAGCATCTGTCTGAGAAGTGTACGAATCTAAAAAAAATACAAGAAAAAGGTTCAATCCCGGCTAATGTTATGTGTCGGGACAAGCAGCCTAAATATTATTTAATTATGTTCATTATTTGCACTGTACAAATCATTGTTAATCAGCCTATGTTTATGCACAGCAGCGGCCGCTCTTTCATTTTATCTCGCCTTCTTCGCTTTGTTGTTGCAGTTGCAACATCTAAGCTGGTCTCTCGCGTTCCATATGACGTTCGTGCTCGGCTTAGCATCTGCCCCGATCTGCTCTCCTTTCATCGCTCGCTTTCGCTCTTTTCAACACTTGCTCCATAGGGCGCTGGCAAGTCGTCCCATTTGCCCTTGTAGCCAGTCGAGAGATAATTTTCGTATCAATCGCATCGCTTTATTATATCGGTCATACGGACGCCTACTTTACATTACCAATACAAAATAAATTGTACATTACCCATTGAAACGCTAGACTTTTTTCTTAAAATTAAACGAGTTTCAACGGCTATTAAAAACTCTTAATGGCCAAACAGTATGTTTTGAACGGTTCTTAACATGTCCCGTGCCTTAATTTAATTTAAATAAACCACGAATCATATTTGGGTATAATTATAAATTTTAAAGAGACATAATTGTACAACATGTGTTCAGTCGCATATATATGCATTAAATAATATTACATAATATACACTTATCGAATAAGTCAGGTCGACCCATGTAACGGGAGACATAATAACAAACGACAAAGCATTGTAGCTGAGTCAACAATAACCGCTTCTGCAAGAATTTATGCCATTCATGCAATCGCTCTTCAGAGGGCAAAAACACTGGTGCAATTGCTGACTATCACAATTGCCCAATAACACAATATCATATTAAATCCAAAGTAATTCAATAATTCAATAATTCTGATTCAGATTGGGCAATCTGGTAGATATGGGCATTCTCTACGATACTGCGCTTTTAGTTTTATCGTATCTTGTGCCTGCCACCGATTTTCGTCCTTTGTGGGGGCGGAAGGGGCGGGTCGAAATTTTGAAATACACTTGTAGCAGTGTGATATCACATGAGCCTGGAAACCAAATTTGGTTGCCCTAGCTCTTATAGTCTCTGAGGTCTAGGCGCTCAACAAGACGGACAGACAGACAGACGGACAGACAGACATGGCTATATCGACTCGGCTATTGATGCTGCTCAAGAATATATATACTTTATGGGGTCGGAAACGTTTCCTTCTCTGCGTTACACACATCCACTTTTACCACAAATTTAATATACCCCTTAACTCTTTTTTGAGTACGGGTATAAAAAGACTGCCCAGAAAGGAAGCAAAATATAAAGTACTTCCAAACAAAAAAGGCTGCTCTCGAGGATACATGGAATCGATTTAACGAAGTCGACACCAAGATATCGAAGGCATACAAAATCGATCATTACATTAAATTTCGTGAGGACTTACGTAAAACACTAAAAATATACGTTGCAATCTTTACTGAAAGCATGGACAAGCTAAATCAGGCATCAAGTGCTGATGTGAGTCAAAATGTCGAACCCCAATCGAATGATCGGAGCTTCACGGAAGCTTACAGCAAATTGCCCTCACCATGTCGCCGAGTCCGTAAAACGCATTCTGAGACAATTCTCAGAGGCGGGAGGACGTAAATCAAGTGATTTGTTAAAATCACTATGGACTCAAGCACATGAAGTCCATTTCACTATTCATGAGGAATATGATAGCCCAGAAGAAGGAGGATACGACTTGGAAGCATCAAACAATAATGACGTGCAGCTTCCACACATCAACATTCCCAAGTTTGATGGGGACATACTGAAATGGTCCCAGTTCTATGACCTGTTTTCATGTATGATACATGAAACAAACATGCCCACAGTTCGGAAGATGTGGTATCTGAAAACAACCATAACAGGAGAGGCAGAAAGATTGATCCGACATATCGATCTAAAGGAAGAAAACTATGTGAGCGCCAGGGAAATTCTGATTGATACATACAACAATCCCAGAGACGTCGCTAGCACGGTATTGAACCGCTTCCTAAATTATAATACAGTTAATGACGACTCCAAGGCATTAAAAAAGTTGTACGTTACAACTATCGAATCCCTGGCATCACTAAAGGGATTGGGCATCAATATATCCACATGGGATCCAATATTGATTGCCGTCATCAAAAATAAGCTGGATGTCACTAACAGAGCCTTGTACGAGCAATCTTTGGGAAGCTCCAAGGAAATACAGGCCTTGGACACAATGCTTCAGTTCCTAGAACAAAGAGTTCGAGTTCTAGGAACAGGCAAAAAGACACAAATGTCAAGGAAAGAGCCAAAATGCACAACATGTGCAACCGTAAACACTGGAAAATCGAAGATGCCTCTCTGCTCATTCTGCAAGAAGGCAAGCCATTGGCTCTACGGATGCGATGAGTTTCGCTCCAAATCACCATCACAACGACTAAATTGGGTCCAAAAGCAGAAATTGTGTGTCAACTGTTTTAAAACAAACCACAAAACAAATGCATGCCCAGGTCGGACATGTTTCAAGTGCCACAAAAAACACAATACACTGCTGCACTTGGACATACCATCGGCCGTAAGTAGAGAACCAAGAGCACCGACGGTTGGCGCAGCAAGTAACAATAATTACAACCTGTTAGCTACAGCAAAAGTAGCAGTGGAAGCAAACAATGGACAAAGAGCCAATTTCAGAGCCTTGCTGGATTCAGGATCACAGATCAACCTGATCTCTGAGCGAATGGCATCAATGTTGTCAGTAATACTTAATGATACAACATTACGCATCGAAGGAATTGGAGGTCAGTCAAAGACCAGCAGAGCACGAGTAAATGTTCTAATAAAATCCCTTCACGGCGGATTTACGCAAAGAATTGAAGCATTCGTACTACCTCAGATAATTGCTGATCAACCAGCGCAGGCACTCGATGAAATGAACTTGAACATACCAACCAATTGCCCACTGGCAGATCCGGATTTCTATAAACGGGGAAAGGTCGACATGCTTATCGGAGCAGAGCACTATTATTCGCTACTACTCCCAGATCAAAAACAGCCAAATTCAGGAGGCCCGTTGCTGCAAAATACAAAATTGGGATGGATTGTGGCAGGAAAAATCAGGTCTGCAGCTAATGGAAAAATTCTGGACTCTGGACAACTTAGAGACGGAAGAAAAACCACGCACGCCAATCGAAGCACATTGCGAAACTCACTTTATAGAGAACTTACAAACAGCATCGGATGGCAGGTTGATAGTAAAACTCCCATTTTCCGAACACTCTTCAGCCCTGGGGGGGTCTTTGGAAACTGCAACGAAAAGATTCCTGGCATTAGAGCGACGGATTTCACCAGACAACTGGAAAGGCTATGTGGAATTCATGAATGAATATGAAGGACTTGGACACATGAATGGGGTCCCAGCAACACAATTGCCGGAGAGACATTAATTCATACCACACCACTGTGTACTCAAACCTGAGAGCACCAGCACAAAGTTACGGGTCGTTTTTTATGCATCATGCAAATCAACAAGCGGAAAGTCTCTAAACGACAATCTGCATGCCGGACCCACAGTTCAGAGTGAACTCATGTCCATTCTACTACGTTTTCTTATACATAAGTACGTATTCACAGCGGACATCGAGAAAATGTACCGACAAGTGTGGATAAATCCCGAGGATCAATTTCATCAGATGATAGTCTGGAGAAACAATCCATCTGAAGATATCAAGTACTATCGCTTAAATACAGTCACTTATGGGACCACATCTGCTCCATTCCTGGCAACGAAATGTCTGGATCATTTGGCAACTCGGAGCCAAAACAGATTACCTATTGGATCTACTGCATTGAAGAACGATTTCTATGTGGACGACTGTCTCACTGGCGCGGATACCATTCAGAAAGCGATACAAGTTCAACAAGAACTTAATAAAATATTGCTACCGTGCGGCCTTAAACTTCGCAAATGGTGCTCCAACAACGACCAGCTCTTGCAAGGAATCCCTAAAGAGGACGTTGTCAACGACGTCAAACTAGGTGAAACATTAGAGCAATACAGCGTTAAAACGCTGGGTCTCATTTGGATGCCAAAACAAGACCAACTGCGAGGACGAACCACATAAAGCCATGCAACACACATCTCCAAAATGGTCGTGTGCTCAGAATTGGCACAAATCTTTTACCCACTGGGTCTCTTTGCCCCAGTGATAGTCAAGGCAAAAATATTTATGCAACAGCTGTGGGAGATTAAACTCGATTGGGACGATGAACTACCATTACAACTCCAAAACGAATGGATGGAGTACCGGGAGGACCTACAATCATTTAACTCAATGGAGATTCCCCGGCACGTATATGATGGAAAAGTGCCAGTCACCCAGGATCTACATACCTTTGTAGACGCATCGGAACGAGCCTATGGTGCGGCAGTGTACGTACGAGCCACCTACAAAAACAATCAAGTCTCTGTACGACTATTATGCTCAAAGTCTCGAGTAGCACCCACCGCCAAACAATCCCTACCACGTCTAGAACTGTGCGCTGCAGTGTTAGGTGCCGAACTCACCAATCGAGTTAGAAGGGATCTCCATATGAACCTTGACACAGTATCAGGAAGCTTCTGGACTGATTCCACCGTTGTACTGTCCTGGATTAACGCATCGGCGTCCACATACCACACCTTCGTGGCAAATCGAATCGCCAAAATATAGGCATAGACTAACCAATTACAATGGCGTCATGTTTCATCAGCCAACAACGCAGCAGATGTCCTTTCAAGAGGAATCCTAGCAAGCAAGCTAAGGGATCATAGTCTATGGCTATACGGACCATTATTCTTGCACGGATCAGGAGATAAATGGACAAAACCACCCATCATTGAGCCCAGCAATCTCGAGAGAAAGGCTAAGCATGTCAGCTTGCCAATCGCATCTAGCTCTCTGGGAGAAGAGTTATACACATGCAGACATAGCAACTCGTTCAACAAACTTCAACGTATCGTAGCGTACATGTTTCGCTTCTGCTACAAAATTAATAGAGCACCTACAACGACACTGTGCACAGGAGAACTAAGGCGTGCTCGCACTATGATCCTACGAACGATTCAACAAGTTGAGTTCACAGCGGATTTAAAACAATTAAAACGCTATAAAACAGTGGATAAAAAGAGTTCGATCATTTCGTTATCTCCCTCACTAGGAGATGATGAGCTAATCCGAGTTCGCGGAAGACTCGAAGAAGCTCAAATTCCGTTCATTGCGACAAAGCAACAAATTTCGTCGGCGCAAATAACAAGCTAAAGGAATTGAAAGAAGCAATATTTAGCGAAAAGGCACATGCTCTGATCACAAATTATTGAAACAAAAAACAAGTGGATTTTAAATTCATTCCTCCTCGGGCCCCATCGTTTGGCGGGAAGCTGCGGTAAAATCAGCGAAAAGGCTGTAAGTTACAACCACAGAAACAGCACCCTTGACGTTTGAGCAGCTGAAAACAGTCATAATCGAATTGAAGCAATTCTGAACTCCCGACCCAAAACTCCAATGATCCAACGGATCAAGTGCGCTTACTCCAGGGCATTTCCTGATCGGTGAACCTTTGACCGCAGCACCTGACGTCAACACCGATCGTCAAGAGAAAACTCTGGTTAGGCGCTGGGAATTGGTTTCACGCTTAAAACATGCATTTTGGAAACAATGGTCTACGGAATACCTCCACGAACTACAAACTCGGCATAAATGCAAAACCACCGCTCCAAACGTGATCGAAGGATTATTAGTTTTGGTGAAGGAAGACAACCTTCCAGTAATGATGGTGCCAATGGGTCGCATCATCAAAACTTATCCTGGGCAAGACAACCATGTACGAGTGGTTGATGTCAAAACATCGTCCGGCGTATACAAACGCCCCATAGTCGTCTCGCCCCATTATTCTCAGAGGAGGTAGCAACAAAACGCTCCAAAAATGCTATTCAAGACATTGCGGAAATAGAGGAGCCACCAACACAGCGAAAAAGGTTATCATTACCTACACTAAAATCCACATTGTTAGTGTTACTTCTCATGCTGCCATTAGCATTTTAACAATCAATAAATGTGACGCAATTTGCAAATAAGCCTGGAATATTCTATAAGAAACTTGGAACCTCAAGAATGACCACTTCCGAATGGACCATGATTATATACTACGACTTGGATCCATATTGGAAGGATATGCAAGTCATGTCAGCCGGAATGTCCGAACTAAGACACATGTGCCCTGAACTAAAAAATGTTCCAGCGTGCAACTCCATATTTCAACACTTTCAACATTTGTACAAAGAACTACAAACAGGAAATATGCTAATGAAGGCCTCTCGTCAACGCAGATCACCGCTGGATATAGTAGGAAACGTGGCACACCAGCTGTTCGGTGTACTTGACTCTACATATGCTGAGAAAATGGACAAAGTAATCGAAAAGGTACAAACCAACGAAGACTTTCTGCTACATCTACTACGAAATCAAACGTCAATTGTCGACTCCACAATGAACGTGATCAGGAAGGATAAGTCAGCCATGGACAACCGCCTAAAGGTATTGGAACAACAAGTGGCAACCATCAGCCGAGAAAGAGGAACATATCACGGCGATCATCTAATTCAGGCATACCTAGGGCTCACAGCACAACTAACTCTGCTGACAACGAGTCTTCAACGTATGCAGTCTGACATATCTGATGTACTGATCGGCATTCACCATCGGATATTAAGCCCAACGCTAGTATCTCCTGAGCAATTAAGAGAGCAACTAGACCAAATCCGGGATCACTTGCCAGCTGATCAAATGCTGCCTGTCACAACACAAAATGTGATACAATTATACAGGCTCATGCGAGCCGAAGGAACACTGACTGCCACACACGTCATTTTCAAGATGACACTACCGTTAGTTTCAACAGTTCAGCTCGAAGTTTTCAGTATCATGCCGATTCCGGTCTGGGACTCAACAAGTTGGAGCTTGTACAATCTCAAAACGACCATCATCACTGTAAACACTCACCGAGATCAATTCATGGGATTTACTCCAGAAGAATTTCGACGCTGCTTTACAATACTCAACGCAGAATACATCTGCTTTGATCATCAAACAGTCTTCAATGTCGACAATCGCTGTGAGTTTCAGTAGTTTAACAATAAAACAGCACCTTTATGTGAAGTGACACACACGAAGGCGGACATGGTACAAAACTCAGCAAGCAAATAAATGGATTTTTGCAAACACACTCTACAATGAGACTTCAGGCAGTTTGCAACGGGTCTCCGTCAACCATACAACTGGAAGGAACTGGCTTGCTCTCACTGTCACCTGGATGCATTGCTCGCAATACAGAAATAAGCATCAGTACCTTCAGCACAACAATCAGTGAAGTCAAATCAACCTACACTCAATTTGGGGACATACGCTTACCAACGACACCCCCTTCGCCAGAAACTGTACAATTGGAGAACCAAACATCAGACTATCTTCAAGAATTGGAAGTGCAGCATCATCAAGTCGCTACTTATGCTGCCCTAGCAATATCAATGCTATTGATTATTGCGTTCATTCTCCGGAAGAAATATCAATCATGGAACCCAAGGCCGTCAACAATCAACCAAGCAGAGCCACGCGGATCATCACCACCGATCCCCATTCCACGCCGCTTTTCAGTCGACTTGGGCGATGGTTGAACACCAGTTCAACGGCCGGGAGAATGTTCAGTCGCATATTTATGCAGTAATTAATATTACATAATTTACACTTATCGAATAAGTCAGGTCGACCCATGTAACGGGAGACATAATAAAAAACGACAAAGCATTGTAGCTGAGTCAACAATAACCGCTTCTGCAGCAATTTCTGCCAACGATGCGATCGCTCGTCAGAGGGCAAAAACACTGGTGCAATTGCTGACTATCACAATTGCCCAATAACACAATATCATATTAAATCCAAATTAATTCAATATTAATTCCAATTCCCTTTTACCATATTCTTACTAGACTCAGCACTTTCTGTACCTTTTGTTTACCTATAAATAGAAATTAAGTTTGTTGAATAAAATCAGTATCAGAAACAGTACCATCACTGCCTGTTCACTCCTTCTCTACAACTGCAATCATCAGAGGCTGTCGCTGTGTCTTCAGACCCTCACCTTGCTCGACGTAGGAAACCCTCTCCGCAGTCCAATTGGTTCAAGTTCTAGTTGCGACGACAAATTTTTAAACGGTTTATGTACCGTATGCATACCAAATCACACACACACAAACACACATTAACAAACGCTTTTTGGTGATCAAGTTTCTGGCATCTGAAAAAGATCTTTCAGAAGCCGCACTACTCGCTGATATGCAAAATATTTTGCAGCTTGTTTTATGCAACAGGCGGAAAACATCTTTGTGAAAATTCCACCACGCTAAACAGTCAAAGTCGGGCGTGTATATTACGTTAATGTTGCTGTATTATTTCCTTTTCTGCTTGGTCTTTCTAGCTGTCTAATTGGCGTACTTCAATGTATTCAGAAAATGCATCTTCCGTTGCAGGCTTTTCAGACGCTTCTATCAAAAACGAGAAAGAACGTGTGAGTCGCTTCTGGGGACGCGACTCTACTTATACCCGTACTCAGTCAGTATTTACATTTTTGAGATATGCTTTTTTAGAATTTTAGAAAAAAAAAAAATTTTACATTTTACATTTTTTTGCTACATCTGTTATCTACATCTACATCTACAATGTATATTTTACATCTAACATGTAGATTATAGATGTACCATTTATATTCTGCATCTCCACCGCTAGGGGTTGCTCGCGCACTGAACGCGGCAGAGTGTGCGAGCGAGAAAGAGATATAGTAGCGTGTCTCTGGCTTGGCGAGGCGGGGGAACCAACAGAAAATTAATTTCTTCATTCTGGCTATAATTATGTTCCGATCTGATTCATATTCAGCAATCTGGTAGATATGGTCATTCTGTACGATACTGCGTTTTTAGTTTTATCGTATCTTCAAAATTGTGCCTGCCACAGATTTTCGTCCTTTGTGGGGGCGGAAGGGGGCGGGGCGAAATTTTGAAATACACTTGTAGCAGTGTGATATCACATGAGTCCTGAAACCAAATTTGGTTGCCCTAACTCTTATAGTCTCTGAGATCCAGGCGCTCAACAAGACGGACGGACGGACAGACGGACGGACAGACGGACATGGCTATATCGACTCGGCTATTGATGCTGATCAAGAATATATATACTTTATGGGGTCGGAAAATTTTCCTTCTCTACGTTACACACCCACTTTTACCACAAATCTAATATAACCCTTAACTCTTTTTTTAGTACGGGTATAATTATGACATTTTTATACCCGTACTCAAAAAAGAGTTAAGGGGTATATTAGATTTGTGGTAAAAGTGGATGTGTGCAACGCAGAGAAGGAAACGTTTCCGACCCCATAAAGTATATATATTCTTGATCAGCATCAATAGCCGAGTCGATATAGCCATGTCTGTCTGTCCGTCCGTCCGTCTTGTTGAGCGCCTGGACCTCAGAGACTATAAGAATTAGGGTAACCAAATTTGGTTTCCAGACTCATGTGATATCAGACTGCTATAAGTGTATTTCAAAATTTCGCCCCGCCCCCTTCCGCCTCCACAAAGGACGAAAATCTGGGGCAGGCACAATTTTAAAGATACGATAAAACTAAAGACGCAGTATCGTAGAGAATGACCATATCTACCAGATTGCTGAATCTGAATCAGATCAGATCATAATTATAGCCAGAATGACGAAATTGATTTTCAGTTGCTTCCCCCGCCCCATCCAGCAAGAGAAACGCAACTCTATCTCCTTCTCGCTCGCACAATCTGCCGCGTTCAGTGCGCGAGCAACCCCTAGCGGAGGAGATGTAGAATCTAAATGGAGCATGTACAATCTACATGTTAGATGTAGAATATACATTGTAGATGTAGATAGCAGATGTAGCATAAAAAATGTTAAATTTTTTTTATACCCGTACTCAAAAAAGAGTTAAGAGGTATATTAGATTTGTGCTAAAAGTGGATGTGTGTAACACAGAGAAGGAAAATTTTCCGACCCCATAAAGTATATATATTCTTGATCAGCATCAATAGCCGAGTCGATAGAGCCATGTCTGTCTGTCCGTCCGTCCGTCCGTCCGTCCGTCCGTCTTGTTGAGCGCCTGGATCTCAGAGACTATAAGAGTTAGGGTAACCAAATTTGGTTTCAAGACTCATGTGATATCACACTGCTACAAGTGTATTTCTAAATTTCGCCCCGCCCCCTTCCGCCCCCACAAAGGACGAAAATCTGTGGCAGGCACAATTTTAAAGATACGATAAAACTAAAAACGCAGTATCGTAGAGAATGACCATATCTACCAGATTGCTGAATATGAATCAGATCGAATCATAATTATAGACAGAATGAAGAAATTAATTTTCTGTTGGTTCCCCCCCCGCCTCCTCCAGCCAGAGACACACAACACATTCTCTCTCTCGCTCGCACACTCTGCCGCGTTCAGTGCGCGAGCAACCCCTAGAGGAGGAGATGCAGAATATAAATGGTACATCTATAATCTACATGTTAGATGTAAAATATACATTAAATGTAGATGTAGCTAACAGATGTAGCAAGAAAAATGCATTCTCCCCTTTTTTTTAAGTCGTAATTAATTCTAAAAATCTATTTTCTCAAAAATGTAAATACTGGTTTTCGTTTTCATAAAAAATTTGCGATTGACATTTTAAAACGGAAAACATTTTTCAACATATTTACATTGTGCATATTGAGTAAATATTATTCGCATTAATTAAAACTGTTTCTGTGGAGTTATGTACGTACATAGATGCACTATATTGATAATTTACAAATATAATTCAAAATCTATTCTATTGCTGAATACAAGTTGGATTGTTCGCCACATTTTCGAGCATACACTCCATTTTTGAAATATTTTTCTTTAGACCACTTTAACATCTTATCAGTGGTAAAAGGGCCATGAATTTCATCGCTATTTTTGTCCACTTAAACTCCCACATAATTGCAGACGAATCGGTCAAAGTTTGATTCAATGTAGTACGTGCTTTAACAAGTTGAGACTCTTTCAAATCGAAATCATCAGCATACATATCGACCTCGCTATCAATTGTAGCTTTGCTGGTACTAGGAAAATCTGTGAGTTTTAACTTAATGCTTTCAGAAGTTTCCTCATATATATTCATGTTTCCAGTCTTTAAAAGTATTTCATTAGTAAGCTCAGTTAGTTTCAAAATATCTTGCGTTTTCGGATCAACAATACCAGCTTTCTTTTGTTTTATTCTTTCTAAAGTTGATACCGCAGGACGCTCATTTCCCAATCTTTTTAAAGCTTGTTGAACACTTTCGCCCTCTTTTAAATATTCCAATATTTGTCTTAGTGTCATTGAGAAATTGAAGGGATTCTCTGGGAGTGCTGTAGAACTATCCGATGAATTTAAGCTCTGATCGTCATTTTTAAGTCACCTTTTTCTATCTATTAAATAAAATGATGTATGTATGTGTTAACAAACTGATTTAATCGTCATTACCTTAACCCAATCGATGTTATCCAACCAATTATCTTTTATTTCCGTGTCATTATTCCAATGGTAGTGACCATCTTTATCAAAGTGACCTTCTTCCAACTCCTCTCGCATATTAAAAGGTGTTACCTTTACATTGTCTTCTACTTTTGAAATTCCCTCCTCACCACCTTCAATGTCGCTATCATTCATATAATCACTGTAAGATATAAAGTTGTAATAAATAAATAAACAATAATCTTGACATTTTATTCCCACCGTTCGTAGTGGTCAGAATCTTCTTCATCCGAATCAAGAGTATGCTTTTTACTCATTCTTTCGTGTATGTTACCGCTTGATACACGCTTTCTCCGTGTTGCCATTATGTTTACTAAAAAAAAATGTTGAATAAATATATTCATGAAAAATAAAGTGACCGTATTCAGAAGGAAAATATTTTATTATACCCGTACTCAAAAAAGAGTTAAGGGGTATATTAGATTTGTGGTAAAAGTGGATGTGTGCAACGCAGAGAAGGAAACGTTTCCGACCCCATAAAGTATATATATTCTTGATCAGCATCAATAGCCGAGTCGATATAGCCATGTCCGTCTGTCCGTCCGTCTGTCCGTCTGTCCGTCTTGTTGAGCGCCTGGATCTCAGAGATATAAGTGTTAGTGGCATTGACCAAATTTGGATTTCAAGACTCATGTGAACTATCACACTGCTAAAGTGTATTTCAAAATTTTCGCCTTTCCGCCCCCTTCTCCCCCAATAACGAAAATGCTGTGGCAGGCACAATTTTGAAGATACGTTAACAAACTGATTTAAACGCAGTATCGTAACAGAATGACCATATCCTACCAGATTATCTTTTGAATATGAATCGGATCGGAACCTAATTAGTAGCCAGAATGAAGAAATTAATTTTCTTTTGGTTCCTCTCGCCTCCTCCAGCCAGGTGTCACGCTACTCATTCTCTCTCTCTTTGAATCCCTCCTGCCGCGTTCAGTGCGCGAGCATTCCTATAATGCACTGTAAGATATAAATGGTACATCTATAATCTACTAATGTTAGATATAAATATACCATTGTAGATGTAGAATTTTATGATAACAGATGTAGCTTAAAAATTGTAGAATGTTAAATTTTTTTTTTTCTAAAATTCTAAAAATAACTATTTAAAAAATGTATTTACTAACTTATTACGGGTATAAATAGTGTCGCGTCCCCAGAAGCGACTCACACGTTCCTTCTCGTTCTAACATATTATGATTGAATTGGAATAAAGAGAATGAATTGATTATATGGTGTGATACACGCTCAAATATTCCCACAACTCGACACTTGGCAAAACCTGCCAATATAGCGGTATAAAAGCCATAAATAACAGCTATATCCTCTTCAGACTGAGCGCATTCCGGAGGAACAGTGGGAATTTCGGCATTTGTGAAACATCTGTTCATACTGGCACCATCCACCATCTACCATCCATGAAAACACAGCTGGATGAGTATATCATAGTGAATATTTGTGCGGGAAATGTAATGGTTTATTATGCAAGAATGGATAATAATTTGGTAATTGTCTTCGCTGTCGTTCAACAGCAACATAACATTTTGAAAAAGTTAATCAGGCAGGCTCCGGTGTTTACTCTCCCAAAAATTGTTACCATTTACTTTTTAAAACGGAAGGTAAGGAGCTCTCACAATTATAAAACGCAACAAGGTCACAAGGTCCGAGTGGTGCTGTACAGCCTGACGGATCAGGCCAGAGCACAAATCCAACCAACGTCCAGGTTGTTGCACCGATGCAAGGAATCGCCATCTTGGAGAAAGAGCTGGAAAAGGCAAGGGCAAGTGAAGGGCAAGGAGTAGCCGCCATGTTTGAGTGAAAATCTACCGCAATGTTCGATTGAGAATGCCCATAGGGAATTCACCACACGACTTCCTTATGCCCAAAAAATCACTTGGGTCATATGTAGTAGCATCGCCGACGTTGTCAAATGGATGGACTCCGCGTCGATTGCCTGATCTTCCCGATTTTGAAGGTAAGCCAGAAGAATGTCCTATATTCCAATGCGCGTTCACGGAGACAATGGCAGCGTACCACTGTACAGCGCTGGAGAACAACCAAAGGCTAGAAAAGCTCTGAGCGGTGAAGCGCGAGAGTCAGTAAAATCGCTGCTCATAGATCCTTAACGTTGCAGCTGTACTGGAGCAGCTAAGATTCCAATATGGACGTCCGTAACAGTTTATATGTAGCCAGCTGAAGAGCGTGCGAGATGTGCAAGCAATTTACGAGCACAATCTAAGCAAGATTGTGCCATTTGCTGCACGGGTTAGCAATCTCGCAGCGTTCCTACGGTCAACCACGGACGGAGTCCAGCACTTGCGTTATCCTACCCTAATGGGGGAGCTGATCGCCAAGTTGCCCCTATGCAAATTGGACTGGGCTAGGCATGCTGCAACAATAGGATCGTATCGATCGCTAGCGATCACTCTATTCCGGCGGTGGTCAACGGAATGATGACCACCTTCAGGGTCTTTCTTAATGAGTACCACTATTTGGACGACTACGTGGATAGCTTTGCAGACGAGAAAGAAGCCGTTGCTGTATAAACACGGGTAAGAGAAATTCATGCTAACGCTGGTTTCGATTTGTGCCGGTTCTCTTCCAGTTCGGAAAGTGTGGTCAAAGCTTTGAGCCCACAAGGATCGAATATGAATGTCGAATAGATCGAAGACGAGGAGAATATACTGGGCATGTGGCTGCCCGCGAACCGTGGATGAAGAAGAGATACCATGTGAGTTTGCGTTGGCTATAGCAAACACCTTTATATCTTTGCAGAGGTTCTCGAGCCACTGCTTCGATCCTCCGGTTTATCCGACGGTGTCGCAGACACCGCGAAAACAGCGACCAAAAGTAAGCCTTCTATCCAGATGAACGCCCAGGTATGTTACTTTGGTGGTTTGTGGGATGTTGATGTTGTTCAGATATAATGGAGGGCAAGTTTGTCTATTTAACGTAAAGGTGACATGCTTGCACTTTTGCTCGTTTACGCGTATGCGCCAGCCATCCATGCTAGCCATTTTTCTAAGGCCACGAGGTGAGATGATAAGTGTTCCGTGGCCATTGTTGGACACTTGGAGCGACTTAGTATGGCAGTATCATCTGCAAATGTCGAAGTTGTTGTTAGGCAGTTTGTGATGTCGGCCCAAGCACGCTGTCTCTCGGTACACCAGCTTCAATTGGATGATATTCAGAGAGGAAATCTTTGCATCGTACTGCGAAACTTCTTTGCTGTAGGTATGACTTCAATACTCCATGGATGTTCTATGGAGGAATATATTTTGATTGTGTGGATTAAGCCATCCAACCAAACGCTATCAAAATCCTGGGCGACATCCAGAAAAACAGCGGAGCAATAATCCCGTCTTTCAAATCCATTTCGTATCTCAGAGGTTATACGGTTTACTTGTTCAATGGTTCCATGTTTTTCCCGAAATCCAACTAGGTGCATCGGGATGGCACCGTTGATGTGTAGGTATTGTTTGATACGATTCAGGAACAGCTTTTCAAATATGATGATGGCTTGGACTTGTCATTATGACATTGCTTCGACCTCGACTGACCTATCAATGTCATCTTTACAAAAAATGTTTGGGCAGCTATTAATATGAGAACATATGTACTTCGTGTATTTCAGCCAATCTGTTTTGCTAGAAGTTAGACAGTGTGGGCGTTCCGAAAGCTGTGGATGGTCGTAAAGGTGAAGTAGAATGGGCGAGTGATCCGATGATAGATCTGTTAAATGATCTACATGGATCTGAGCTTGCAGCAACCTTCGTGTAACTGCAAAATCAATCAAGTCGGGCTGCTTGTTTGGATCAGTGCGCCAATATGTAGGTTTGCCCGGAGAGATAAAGTCTAGCTTGTTTCGTGGCGTTTTTAAAGCGTTATATAGTTTTCTTCCATTCGGGTTGGTAAGTCTAGATTCCCAATGGGTATGCCTGGCATTGTTGTCACCAGCTGCTATAAATCGGTCACCTAGTAGGTCGAAGAATGTTACAAATTCTGTTTCGGAAATTCAGAAGCGCGGTGGGCAGTATATTGCGGCTAGGTTTAGGTAGCCGCTCTGAATTTCAATATGAATTGATGTTGCCTGTAGATAAGGTGTAGCGAATAAAGGCAATGAATAATGCCTAATGCGATGCTTGATCAGAGCGCCAGTACCTCCATGTGCCTTACCATCGGGATGATTTGTCGCATAGAAGTTATAGCCATTGAGGTGAAAATAGTTTGTATTTGTTTGGCGTCAATGTCGTGTCGAGCGAGGAACTGTAAGAGCTCGCATTTGTGCTGCCTAAATGCCATTTGCACTCCAGAAACATATATTTAGACAAGCCATTTAAACAGATTTCTGTTTGATTTGGAGCTCCAGGAGGAGATTTTGGTTGCGCATAAGCTCGAGCATCGTTTGTTGTATTGCTACCACTGTGTTTGTTATAGTTACCGGCATTGACTCAATTCCACTAAGCAATTTGGATGGACTTGCAGGCGTATGTTGGGCAGAGATTTCTGTGATCTGATTTGATGTCCGATGCTGCATTATCCTGCTGTGGTTGATTGAAGTGTCGTCTTAGAGACTGATGCGCACGACCCGTTGTTGTAACTTAACGTCTGAGCAAAAAACTCCTGGAGTCGGGGTATATATGGTAAGTTTTGTCGGACGACCGGGTTTCGAACTGCAGTTATTTGTTGGTTTATGCGATTTTTCAATTATTTATAGACTGGACAGCCTCTATAGTTGACAGTATGGTTTCCTCCACAGTTGCTACATTTTTTGGGTCCTCATTATTAACGGGGCAGGCCTCAATGAGATGAACATCACCACAGGCAACGCAGACTCTATGGTTCCTCAACGGTGATCCTACGGTTCAGTAAATACTGAAACTTGTATATTGGGTAAACTTCAGTTTTACTTATATGCATACTTTCAGGTGTCAGTTCTACTTTGAACATTGGCTGGGGAGTTTTATTTCTATTTATTATGTTCATAGCCATTTTGACTTCGAAGCCCTTATCGTTAAGTACATCTATTATCTCATTTATTTGGACTGTTGGTTCGATTCCTTTGATAACCACTTGTAATCCTTTGCTACTTTTAAGTTGGTAGGTGTAGTAAATCATTTTTTCATTTTCGAGGTATTTCGCAACTGATCGATAGTTTTGTTCGTCATTGACTTGTAGTTTTGTTTCATTTATGTTACCCCTTTTGATGGACGTGGAATGTGTTTGCGCCAATTGTATCAGTTATTTTGTTGACCAGTTCAGCACAATTCGCCTGTCGAACATAAATAGGTGGCGGCCTCAATTTGTTGGCCTTGGGTGTTTGGGCGATCTCATCTTCATTTGGAACTCTTAGTATGGCAAATCTATTGCTTGCTAGTGCCTTATGTGGCACAGTGTTCTCGGTTATTTTGTCGCATTGTTGTTCTTGCATTTGTTATTTTTAGTTATTGGTTGGGAAGCTGGCATTGTTGTTCTCGACAGTAACGTCCATAGCAATTGCAATTGTTGTGGTTGTGTTCGTTGTTGTGGTCGAAGACACAGTTTTGAGCGAGGGCATTGTACTAGTTGTTGTCGATATTAGCAAATCGTTGGTTAAGCAGTACGAGTCGGGGGATGGGCACTGAGCACTCCATGACCCACTTCGCAATGCAGGGGAGTGAGAGCGTGCGCTCTCCTCGTTCACTTACAGTGATGCAGTTTTTGTTGATACGGCTGCCTTTAGCGAGCGTATAGAGAAGTACGCATTGTTTTTTACTTGCGAGAGCCGACGCTCGTCTTATTGCTGTTGCCGGGCTTGGATCATTTTAGCGTTGGTTAAAGTGCTTGTGCTCTTTATATTATTGTTCTTTTATATTATTTCTATTATTCTTTAGTACACGATTGGATGGTATTCATGGGCAGCAGGATCTCTAGTACCCATGCCCACCCAAGCGCTTTTTCGCGAATTAATTTACGATTAATTGATTTTCACGGCGGAGCGATACAAAAAGACGTCTGAAGTCTTGACGGTTGACGATGTATCCGGAAATGGTATCTGGAAATGGCACACGAATTGTGACAGATTTGTGCATTATAAGGATGAGGAATTTCATGTACCGTTGTGGACCTGTGGTCAGGATGAGAAGCAACAACGGTGAGAATTTTGTCGGTGCTGACCGAGAGACAATAAATTCGACGAGTTCTTCGATACTGAGAAAATCCAGGACGAACTGTCGTCCAAAGGAGTCGAATATATCTTCAAATGTCCCGAAACCCCAGTTGAGAGAGCCGTCTGGGGGAGAACGGTCCATCGCGTCGAGAAGGTGCTGGCTCATACAGTTAATGAGGTGGCTCCTAAGGATTACGTTCTGGGAAACTTCCTGATTGAGGCGAAAAACATTGTCAATTCGCGTCCGCTCACCTACTTGTCAGTCCCGGTTGATCAGGAAGCTCCATTGACACCGAAGGCCCTGCTGAAAGCAGCAGCCGGTATACCGGAACTACCAGAGGACGATGGTCAGCCGCCTGAGAAGTTCGCCACAAGGAAATAGTGGCGGATTACCCGGTTTTGGAAGCGCTGGGTATATGAGTACCTACCTACGCTTGTAAGCAGGGACAAGTGGTGCGAGCATGTCGAGCCTATGCGTCGTGGAGACCTCGTGTACATATGAGATCCGGCTGTACCACGGAGAGAATAGAGGAGAGGCATCGTGGAGAAAGTGTACGCTGTATTGGATGGAGTACCACGACGAGCGGCGGTGCGCGTGGCCAGCGACGATCAATCCAAGCTGATAAAGCGTCCCGTCTTCATGTTTGCTGTATTGAATGTGGTGAATACAGTTGTTTCACGGGGGTCGGGATGTCGCGGAGCGGATCAGCTTGATCGATAGTATGCTCGCCGCGTCGACATTCAGAGAAATTTTTTTGATCTCTGGATGTAGTAGCTGAAAGAAAAGGTCTCCTGGTTCAAGATTAAAGCGATACGAGTAAGGTTGCAAAAGTAGGTGTTTATATTTATTGGTCTTAATATAGAGATTTCGGGAACACAGTGAGAACAGGCTCGTTCACGAGTTCCTTCAGGGTCTTCAGGCCGCACATGGCTACTCGATGCGTGCTGGTCGATGGGGTCGTCTTGGGACACGGGTTTGGATGATAATGCGCTCCGAGAGACGAGCGGGGTGCGGAGGATAATGCGCTCCGGGAAAGTGTAATACTGCAGAGGATAACGCGTCACAACCTTACATAATAAAACACGTCACACAGTGTGTCACACACACTAATACAATTTATGCTACGAGATCTGGTATTCTTGTTTCGGTGTCGATATACGGAAGTGTTGAAGGCAACTCCAACGCGGTCATCGTCGGTCGGCGTCAATAGCAGAAGCATTTTTGGATGAGCTGGCACAAAAGCATTGGTATAACAGCAGTAAGTTTTGCGCTTAATAGCTTATTTCCACAGGCGACCATCCCCCATCCATTTCGGGGATGGTCCATAAGTTCCCAGTTGTTCCACCATCCATGTGGGATATTCTTAATACCCTCTGCACACTGAAGCCATCAAAGTTGAATAGTGGGAAACTTTGAAAGATGTGAAACAACGATTCACACTGGCACCATACATGAAAAACAGCTAATGCAAAAAATTTGGTCAAATTTATATGAATATTTATAATATTTTTTAATATTGATGAATATTAATTCAGCATGTGATTCGGGTTGTTGCCTGGTGCAGTAGCTGGTGCAGTAGCTGAAGTGGAGGACAGCTTGGAGCCTCCTTTCGGAATCCAGGCGGAGAAGGCGGCGGCATTTCCATAGAGGCTGGATTTCAGAGCAGATTCGGCATTGGTAGGACTTAGTACCTCGGGAACGTCTGCTCTCCACGGTGGGGTCTAAACAGGATCGAGAAACCATGCCTGTATGTGTTAGTCTAGGGCAAAATGAAAAAGCCGAAGAAGCATTAGAAGTGAGCTTGGAACGCATGACGGGCACATTAGGGACATTGGAAGCTACTCTGGAAATTTGACAAGAAACGGATGCAACTTGATGGTTCGCCGTATTGGACACGGGACCAGTGAGCACCCAACCAAAAATGGTTTCTTGCCCGAGAAGAGAGCCACATATGTTGGGCTGTAAGCCGCTTGACATTACCGATGGTAGGATATCGGCTCCAATCAGGACATCGATTGGTGAGCTCTCGAAGAATGTAGGATCCGCCAATGGTAGACTCGGCAAATCTTTCAAGAAACTTGGCGAGATAGGATGCAACGGAAGATTCTTTGCCAATTCGGGGATTTAATTGTAAACCCGGCCTCGTTCGGAAGAACTTGAACCTTCTGCGGAAGGTACTGGTCGATTGACGTCTGGCCAAGCTGTGGAATTGGGTACGGATGTGGAATGTGACTCGCTGGAAACGGGATTGCCACGATGGAGAAGCGTGTGGTGCCGTCCCCCACAAGTGATGCAATTGTGGGTGCTTTGGCATTCTCGCTGTTGATGGCCTTTTGCAATGGCTGTTGCTCGGATTCACGTTGCTTTGGATCGAGTGCGCTGTCCTTGGAACAAGACTGCATTGGTAACGGAACGGATTGGACTGGCTTCGGGAGGATGGCTGATTCTGACTGCCTTTGGCGGAAGGCGGATTCGGAGCGCCTTGAGAAGTGGAAGGGTCGCTCTCGATAGCCTCTAGCGTTAGGTATCGCTGAGTCAAGAAGGAGTCGATTTCCTTCCAGGGCGGCACCTCCTTTTTGTCCGTTACGGACGCTTCCCACAACTCCCGGCTCAACTTCGGCAATTTAGAAGCGTAGATGGTCACAAGCAGACTATCCCAGTTGTCCGTGCAGACGTTGGAGACCGCTAGCGCACTCCTTGCATCGTACTTTGAAGATCCTTCAAGGCACGACTGCATTCGGATGTTACGCGGGGCAAAAAGAGGAGGATGTTGATTTGGTTGGTCACCAGAAGCCAATTATTTTCATATCGGCTGCGGAGAGCCAACCATGCGGACTCGAAACCGTCATTAGTGAGGGGGGATTTCTCTACGATGGCCTTCGGATCGCCCCGGGTCTTCTCGGTGAGATAGTACAGCCTCTCTACCGGAGACAATCTAGGATTGTTGATCACGACCGCAGTGAACAGATCCCGGAATGTGGGCCAGCGGACGTAGTCCCCTGAGAATGCCTCAATGTTGACGGGAGGCAGTCGACAGCCGCCCTGTTGGACTGGCTGTGAAGGAGGAAGAACTGTGGATGTGGTCAGTTGGGCATTGAGGTCACTGAGGCACTGCTCAAATACCCCATAGCATTCGCCGTATGTGTCACGGATGTCCGCTTGGATTTCTGGCTCCTCGTCAGTCATCACCGCGGAACAGGCCTTATATTCGGCCTCGACGTCCGTCCACATGCTGAGGATTTGGCCTCACCGGAGCTCGGACAAAGAGGCGGATGCGCTCTGCCAGGTGCAACAGTCGGCCAATAGCGGCGACCAATTTGGTCCGAGCGACTGAGGTGGCGTATTGAGCCATTGTGATGCAGTGGCGAGAGCTCACGGGGCTGCTGACGAAGGAGCCCTTCGGATCTTGTTTGGTCACAGCTGGAACCTTGAGAGTGACAGGAGACGGGAAAAGGACCGACTTGGTGCTTGCCGCAGGGCTGCTACTGGCTACTCTCGGAGTGAGGGGTGCCTTGATTTTCTGAGTCGGCGTAGTTCCGGAGGCGAACGAGGTGCGTAGCCGGTTGGAAGAGGTCACAGGCAAAAGCTGGTTGCCGTCCATGGGACCTGTTGGCATATTCCGAACTCACACACGCACAGAAAATCGGACTTGGAAGTCTTGGAGGGACAGAAGAATGATCTGAGTGGAATTCAAACAGAAAGATGCCAGGAAACAAATATTTGTTCGGAAAGATAACCCACTTATGGAAGGAAGGCTGCCAGGAAAAAGGCCTCGAGCTTGTTGGAAAACAATAGTCGGGTCGACTCGGATTGTTTGAGTTCACCGTGAAGTGAAATTTCTTAAACAATGAGTGACTTATATTGCGCTGAGCCGAGGAGAGGACCGGTCACACTGATTTTGGCAATATTTTGCAAATATTGTTAGTGCGGTTACTCCTCCGTTTACCTCTTTGACGCAGTCGTGATTAGAACGGGGTTATTTGCGGATGGACGGCGGACGGAATGGCATTTATATCCTCGATAGTTGATTGGAATGGGCGATAGTTTGCTCTTTAAGCGTTACCGGAAGCTACAGTCAAGAATATGACTGCGGAGTGAGCGCTGGAGAACTATCGGGAGAAATACCGAAGGAAAACAGAAACCATCCAAAAAAAGATGACGAAAGGGGTTAAATTAGAAATCGTGGATCGTTCAATTTATTTCTTGTAGTGTCGGTGTGTTTGTTTGGAAATCGTCAGATGAGAGCAAGGTTTTATTTTTATTTTTTATTTATTTCTTTTTGGTATAACGCACGACTCGGTTACGATACCGATATTTTTGGATTGCGCCACCTCTAATGCACGGAACAAAAAACAACAACAAAAGATCGAGACACCAATTTGCCAGTGTATATTTTTATTGGGGTGGGTCGTGCATGGAATGCACTTGGAGAGACACGGATGTAGATGTGTGTGTATGTACGCAAGCCGCTCTCATGGGCTGGAATGTGCGTACATACATATGCTCGGAATGCACTTTTTCGTTAATATTTTTCTTTTTAATTGTTGTCACAATTAAACAAAACGGAATTGAAAAACTACCGTAGCACTGGTAGTTGGAGTTGGAGGAACGGAGAACGACCGGAATCGCCGATAATATGGCAGCGTCGAAAAGAACGAAGCGACACGGAAAACGGATGGAACAGTAAGAAGAAATAAGTACATATATAAGAATATATATATGTACCTATATCGCGGAACTCGGACTCTGCGGAAATTGGAAACACAAATCGCGAATGGAAGGGATTTGTGGCACACGAAAGTAGTACTTATCTTAGGATCGTAGTGGTGAAGGCGATGCCGTGCTCGAATGCTGGATATGGTTGGGGAAGGCGAAGTATATCCGGCTCGAAGGACCAATGTTTGAGCGGAGGGGCGTCTGGAAGTCCCACAGCTGATTCCCAAAATAAAGACGATAGGCAGGTCCAAGTTCTTCTGTGTATTGTTCGGGGTTTTATTCGTAGGGTTAATTGTAGTATAAGTATGTAAATCGCGTGCAAAAGCCGGCCGTTTGCTTGTGGGTGAAGAAGCGCATTGCATCCCACCTCGGTTGCGCTCAAGCTGCCGAGGGCTGTCGGCAGCGAGAGCGTGAGCGTGGGCGGGAGCGTAAGGGTGGTGAGTATGCGCGCGAGTGCGCGTCACCGGGAGGAAAAACGCTCATAAGCGTGAGAGCGAGAGCGAGGGCAACAGCTTGCGTAGCTGGATTGCTAACAGTGGTGTGGCTGGAATGCCCACAGAGCTGTTGCCCCGCCAGCGCCCTCCTCACTCTGAACAACTTTAATATACAGACCATATTTGAAATAGGACCCATGTCTAAGCGTAGGGGAGAGGGCCCTGTTGTGGACCAGGTACTAGTTGTGACCCACCCACCAAAAACTTGGACAGCAAGCAGATGCTTCTGATCTGAGTATTGGGAGTCATATTCGGTAACAATACGCAGTTTTTGTGCTAATACAGAAAAAATAGCTGCATTGGTCTAGGTGCTGTGAGCATAATAATAAAAAATGGGAAAAAAAAAACTTCAAAGTAAATTTTATTATTTTTCAAGTGCGAAAAAATGTATGTAAATTTTGTCCAAAAATTATAGTATTTCGTTTTCCTTGTAGTGTGGTCATTGTAGTTTGTGAATTGTTTTCGTTTTTAACCAAAATATATGCACAAAATATTTTTTTGGTTTTTTGGAAAAATGGCTACACCACAGAAGCCTTCGAATCGTGATAGAAAGCCGATGGAAAGCTCCGTGCTTACTTTTCCTGAATGCATTATTTCTTTGAAGAAAAATGCAGCTAAGAAAGATTCGAAGCTAAAAAATGTGCAGGCAGCTGTTTCTGCCCAGAAAAAGCTTGTACGAAGGCATCATTAGCAAAACTTACAGCTAAGCGAACCAAGGCTCTATCGGACGATGATCAGGATTTCTGCATCATCTGTCTGCACCTCCTGCCAAAGAAGTTGACCGCCACAAACTCCATCGAATGCAATGAATGTAGTAGTCTGGTGCATTTAAAGTGCGCTAATATGCGTGCCAGCTACTTCACATGCAAACACTGCGACTCTGACTACGATGATTCATGTTAAAAAGTATCATCCTTCTTTCTCTTTAAGCCAGTAGGCTCTTAAAATAAATAAACTTCTAATTTCTCGTTATTTGTGGTGATATTCTTTCATATTTTTTAATTTTAAGCGGATTTTTCAGGGTGGTCCACAACTAGGCCTATATTTTTTTTTCTCTAAAAAAGGTTACTTCACTAATTTCTTGATAAAATTTTTCCGAATGAAGGAATCAATTTAGTTCTTCATTGATAGTTAGTTAATGCCTCTAGCTTTAAATTGGTATACATATGTTTGTATAATATGCAATTGGTCAAAAGATATGAGGCAAAAACCTAACTATGTCCACAACCGGGCCCTCTCCCTTACAGTAACGATACAGTTCAAGAATAAATTGAAACTGGTAATTATAGATCCGGCATTTGATAAGGAAGGAATGGGTAGACTTTTGAAAGAGTTAGTTAAACCCCATAAGACTGGCGCGATATACGCTTCTGACGATATATTTGAAGTAATTCAGGATGTATACATGGACTACTTTAGTCAGGCCAAGTTGTATAGAATTCTGAGATGCTTGACGAGGTTGGACGAAATACAAGAACGGGATGACCAAGATAACGAGATCGCGTAGTATCACAGAGCGGGGAATCATAAGGGAATAGATGAAACCTTTTGGCGCATGTCTATTTTCCGTACATGAGATACAAGATAGCACAGATTACACTAGTCAACACTAGAATTAGGCTGTGGCCCTAAACAACTTTTTCTTATAGATTTCGGGGTTTAAAATTTTTTAACGAATTATGGTTTCTTAAAGAATTTTTTAAAATCTGATATTTATACCCGTACTTAAAAAAGAGTTAAGGGGTATATTAGATTTGTGGTAAAATTTGATGTGTGTAACGCAGAGAAGGAAACGTTTCCGACCCCATAAAGTATATGTATTCTTTATCAGCATCAATAGCCGAGTCGATATAGCCATGACTGTCCCTCTGTCCGTCTTGTTTGACGCCTGGATCTCAGAGACTATAAGAGCTAGGGCAACCAAATTTGGTTTCCAGGCTCATGTGATATCACACTGCTACAAGTGTATTTCAAAATTTCGACCCGCCCCTTCCGCCTCCACAAAGGACGAAAATCTGTGGCAGGCACAATTTTATAGATACGATAAAACTTAAAGATGCAGTATCGTAGAGAATGCCCATATCTACCATATTGCCGAATCTGAATCAGATCGGATCATAATTATAGCCAGAATGAAGAAATTAATTTTCAGTTGCTTCCCCCGCCTCCTCCAGCATGAGATACGCTACTCTATCTCCTTCTCGCTCGCACACTCTGCCACGTTCAGTGCGCGAGCAACCCCTAACGGCGGAGATGTAGAACATAAATGGTACATCTATAATCTACATGTTAGATGGTGAATATACATTTAAGATGTAGATGTAGATAACAAATTTAGCAAAAAAAAATGTAAAATATAAATTTTTTTTTTAAATTCGAAAATTCTAAAATATCATAAGCTCAAAAATAAATATACTGACTGAGTACTGAGTATCAGTAGAGTCGCGTCCCCAGAAGCGACTCACACGTTCCTTCTCGTTTTTTTAGGTACTGTTAAAAAATAAATGATTGGTGAAAATCAAGAAGTTCATATATTTAGTTAATTTGATCGCAAAAACTTGTGCAGGTATAAATAGTATCAATATATATGCAATAGATTTCACCGCATTATAACAAGATAACAAAATTAACATCGTTCGTTCTTTTTCGTAGTGACCAGACGTGTTTTTTTTAGCGCTCCGCATTTTTCTTTTATTTTGCTTAAACAGCCGGTGTTTTTATTATCTTTAAATTAACTCACCATTAACTCACTAATTAGTTATAACTAACACTAAAATCAATCTTTACCGTGGGTGCATGCCTAATAATTGTGTAAAAACACAACTTATTTAATTCATTTTGTGCGTCGGTTAGTCGTGTGTTTGTGTTGTTGCTTTTCGTAAGTACGTACTCTCATTACATTCAGCCGCTCTTTGTCGTAGCTTTTGCCATCTTCGCTTTAAGCATTGTTCTAAGCTATTTCTCTGCACATTAGTCTGATTGCTATTTGTTTTCAACTTTTTTTTTCTTCAAAATAAAAAATATAAGACTTATGGAATTTGCTGTCGTCTGCACCAAATAAACCTGCAATAAGCAAATCATGACCAGCCCAATATCCCTTACTGGCTTTGCGAAAGCGTAGTTCCGTCGGAACATTTCATGGTCTAGGTCCAACAAGACATGGAATTCCTGTGCGTAAAACTGATTCTCCCAGGCTTTTCCATTTTCATTAGTTGCTCGTATATTCCACCTTCCTCGGATATCTTAATAGACGAGCATTACCTGTCCGCTTTAAAAACTGTTTATTCCTCGCTATCAGATAAAGACCATATGATAGTTATTGGTGATTTCGATTTGCCAGGTACTGTTTGGTCGGTAAACGAGTCTAATAACACTACTCAACAAAATTGAACTTAGTAGGTTAGGGCAAGGCGGGAGCGCAATAAAAGCTCGCTCTTTCGCTCAAGGCGAATTCGCCCCGCTTTGCCACCGTAGGTTAGTTAGGCATAGAATGAAGTGTAATGAATTTTTAGAATATAATCGTTGAAATTGAATTCGATCGAGCGCACCTAAATTATTTTGTCCCCGCTTTTAATAAATCTTTACGCCACCCAAGTATTTCGGTTTTGTGTTATTAGAAAAACTATTCTAAATTTTCATGGCGCCCCCGGGTGGACGATAAAGAACAAATTAAAAGGCAACAAATAATAGTGACAGTGACACAGTGATAGCACAAATAGTGTAACAAAAATACATACATACAGACAGTTATAAATAATAACTAATTAATTCTATATTATAGAATAAAAAGTGTATTGTATCCGCGCAATACCCTCACCGCCTGTTGCTGATCGCGGCTGCTACCCTTCCGTCATACCTGCTGCTTCACCGTTGCTGCTACCCTGCCTATACCTGCTGTTTCACCGCCATACCTGCTCCTTCCCAAACAGACCCCGTAGCTGCAACCTAGAAGACCTATGGCCCCTTGTGATTGCTCGGACTGCAAGAGGAAAGTGGCAGCTGGACTTAAAGATCCGAACGCAGAGCCTGAGGTATTTGTGCAAAAAATTGAAAGCTAGAGCCGAAGACATACATAAATACATATATAAATTGTCTTGTGCTGGAAAAATTTCACCTCGCTTTCAATTCTTGGCACAGCCGTATGATATAGTAGAGTTTGATTTGCATGCATTTAATTGATTAGTGCACATACATATGTACATATATAACACCATATAACACATATGTACAAAAACCATACCATACTCTATTTGAACCGCTATTTGGACGCACAATTATATATGTATATATCGTTTACCGCAATCACTGTCACCAGACAGTCGCCAAATTCGCCAAAAAGTTGGTTCGTTAACCCAAGCCGCGGTGTATAACACTTACTTCCATACATACATACATACACACAAGCAGCTGCACCGGTGCATTCTTTTCGTCTCTCGCTTTCGCTTATCCACCGTTGCTTGCTGTGTATTTGGTGGGAGAATTTTCGCTGCCGCGCTTGATCAAAACGGAGCGCCAAGTGACGCGCTACCCTGTTTGCCGAGGGTATATTGTTTTTCTTGTCACTTCGCAAGTGACGCGCTACCCTGCATTCTTAGGGTATATTGCTTTCGGCTCTCACTTGGAAAAATACGCGCTACCCTACAGTGTGAGGGTATATCGTTTTGGCTGTCACTTGCAACCAAATATACACCTCGTGCCTCGACATTCAATTATTGTCGTTCTCGATTTTCGTTCTTGTTTGAACATTTATTATTTCATTATCTACAAAAATATTGGTTTTCGTCGCGTAGATTATAAATAGTAAAATGGCACAAGAAAATAAGTCTGTTCTCGATGACTTAAAAAGTAAGCTCAGAAACCGAGTCAAAAGCATTCGCCGCTTAGAGGATCGATTAGAGGGTGGGTCGATTCCATTGCAATTGACAGAGCTACAATGCAGACTCGATGTTCTGAATTCTGCTATTAACAAGGCCAACCTATTGCAGGAGCAAATAGAAGAAATTGATAGCAAAGATGAATTTGGAGCCGAGCTGGAAAAAATGGCCATTGTAACCAAGGCAAAGATAATGTCGCTTATCGATGCCTTGAAGCTAACAAGCGATAGGCCGCCCTCGGTATCAGCTTCTACAGCCCCAACTCCTGCTCTACTTCCGAAATTGGCACTACCAAAATTTAGTGGTAAATATTCGGAGTTTAACAATTTTATTAGCCTTTTTGAGACTCTTGTTCATAATGATGAGAGTATACCGGTGATCGAAAAATGTAATCATTTAATTTCGTGTCTCTCTAATGAAGCATTAGGAACAATAAAGGCGTTCCAAGTCACCGAGGCCAATTATGCAAAGGCCATGGACAGCCTAAAGCGAGTATATGACAACGAATGTCTAATATTCTCGAACCAAATCTCCGCACTGTTTAATCTGCCAAAAATCTCGCAACAGTCCGCATCGTCCCTAAGAAGCCTCATCGATACAGTGTCATCGATCTATGGTTCATTACACTACTCGACAAAATCGAACTTTTTTTTTCCTCAAGGATCCAAACCGACTTTTTCTGATAGATATGGGGATTTAAAATTTTTTAAAGAATTATGGTTTTTTTTTCTATGGCAGAACTTTTTTTTGAAGAATTTTTGAAGTCTGGTATTTTTTTTTTAGCTTTTTTCAGAGGTAGCGATAGTTTTTTTCACATAACTTTAGTATCTTACGTCTGGTTGTAAAGAACTTTGCTATTTTAAAAAGATAATTAAAACAGCTAGAAGTTAAGCCCAAACACTTTGTGATTACAGCTTACCGTCTGGGAAATATAAAGCATTGAAATGCAAAAATGATGATTTTTGTGCGGTATTTTTTACGAAATTTTGACTTTAAAAACTCAGGAAAAGTCGAAAGGTGCGTTAATTTGGCGTCGTTTAAGGTATCGCTCATTAAAATCTATGGAGAGACTTTGGAGCTAAAATTCGTTAACCAAACCTAAAATATGGAAAAAATGCACAAAAAATACCTTTTTGAAGGCGGCGGGCCCAACTGCCAATTGGGAACAAAGCAAACGAAAAAGGGTTGTACATTTGGTACCTGTTCGCGTTCCTTTGGTATTAAATGTTGTTGACAGTTACTTTTTTCGTGACCTGAGGTAGTGCAGGTCCACACAAATTGGATCTCGTCGCGTCTACCTAATCATAGTCATGGATATATAACTCTGTGCCTATAGTGTCTGTGCCTTAGTGTAGTTCTGACTTCCCTCAGAATACGATCGTGTGTTTACCAAAACATCTAACAATTAATTCAAATCAATTGCCATGGATACCTCTGGCGGATCATTTTCATGTGCTTTCCAAGCAAACTTATTTTGCTACATATTTGGTAAGTACATGATGATCAACGAACTAAAAATCGCTTTTACCGAAACTCTCCAAAAACAGTATGAAGAAAACTTTAAAATCAAACCCGAAAGGTTTTGTTGAAAAGTGGGCACCAAGCTATATAAGTCAAATGTGTAGATTGAATTTAACAGCATATGATTACGACGAAAAGTAAGTAACTCTAATCCACAAAACTATTAACTTTTCCCAAAATTCTAAACATTATTTTTTTCTTACAATTTTTTTTAGAAAACAATTTAACCTTTGGTAGTCCAATGATGTGGAAAAAAACAGATATTCACGGCGCCGAATGTTTCTTTTGTTCAGTAAAGAAAACTGGAATTGGGAAACACATGAAAATAGTTTACCCGAAACAATCTGGTTCCGGCTTTACCCTTCCAGATCGTCCTTCAGAGGAAATACCGCCCCTAAAACGCCAAAAAGGAGAGGTATCTTCCTCGTCGAATGGAACAACGGATTCAAGCAATAACTATTCAGGAGAATGGAAATTTTGCAATCCTATTTCACAGGAACAATTGAACGATTTGGTGAGGATCCTGGATCTTCCTAAAAATAAATCCGAGCTGCTTGGATCTTTTTTAAAGGATGCCCGTTTATTGAAGGAAGGTGTCAAAATAACTCATTTCCGGACGCGTCATTTGGTTCACGCACAATTTTATGTGACGAAGGATGACATGTGCGTTTGCCACGACATTTTCGGACTCTTCCAGCAACTTGGTGAAGCGTACGACCCAAAAGATTGGAGGTTATTTGTTGACAGCAGTAAGGAAAGTTTAAAGGCTGTTTTGCTACATAATGGAAACCAAAAGCCGTCTGTTCTTATCGCCCATGCTGTTAATATGAAGGAAACATATCAAACAATGGCTAAGTTGTTTGTAAACATAAAATATAAAGAACACCAGTGGAAGGTCGCGTGTGACTTGAAGGTTGTAGCCATGTTAACGGGATTGCAAGGTGGTTACACAAAACACTGCTGCTTCCTGTGCCTATGGGATAGTAGAGCTAGAGAACAGCATTATTCAACAAAACTCTGGCCAAAACGGGAGGAACATACTTTGGAAAATTACAATGTAAAGAATGCAGCTCTCGTGAAGTTTGAAGACGTTATTTTACCACCATTACACATTAAGCTGGGACTAATGAAAAATTTTGTTAAAGCACTGGATAAGGAAGGTAAATCGACGAGTTACCTAAAAAACTGTTTTTCCACGTCTGTCGCTGGCAAAAGTGAAAGAAGGAGTATTTGATGGCCCCCAAATTCGAAAACTACTAAAAGATGATGGATTTGAAAATATTTTATCTACGAATGAAAAAGCAGCTTGGAACTCATTCCGAATGGTAGTAGCAAATTTTCTTGGCAACAGCAAGAGTGATGATTTCGTTAATATAGTTCAAGACCTAATTGAGAATTATGAAAAAATTGGAGCCAACATGTCACTAAAAATCCATTTCCTACACTCCCACTTGGACTTTTTTCCGACAAACCTAGGGGACGTTAGTGATGAACACGGAGAGAGATTTCACCAACAATTAAAGGCTATGGAACAACGTTATCAAGTTGTTTGGAATGAAAACATGATGGGCGACTATGTGTGGACTCTCATAAGGGAATCTGATTGGAGTGACAAAGGAAGACAGCCAGAAAACTTAAATTATTTTATGAACAGTAACAAGCAGTAAAAAATAAAAAGTTTGCATATCCTTAGAATTGACTAAAAAGTCTAAAAATTACTGATTGTTGTATGGGTTAGGGAATGAAATTCTATATCTCAGGTATTTCTACTTTGTTTTCATTGAAATATGAATAGGTAGAAGCGACAAACGTCTAATTTGTGTAAAAATAAAGGTCAACATTTGACCTGAACAGGTACCCATACCTCAGATTGGGCACAACGAAAGAAAGATCCAAATTTTTGTGGACCTGAACTTGTGAGAATATAAAGGAAACATTTGACCTGAATAGGTATTCTACCTCAGGTCACGAAAAAGTAACTGTCAACAACATTTAATACCAAAGGAACGCGAACAGATACCAAATGTACAACCCTTTTTCGTTTGCTTTGTTCCCAATTGGCAGTTGGGCCCGCCGCCTTCAAAAAGGTATTTTTGTGCATTTTTTCAATATTTTAGGTTTGGTTAACGAATTTTAGCTCCAAAGTCTCTCCATAGATTTTAATGAGCGATACCTTAAACGACGCCAAATTAACGCACCTTTCGACTTTTCCTGAGTTTTTAAAGTCAAAATTTCGTAAAAAATACCGCACAAAAATCATCATTTTTGCATTTCAATGCTTTATATTTCCCAGACGATAAGCTGTAATCACAAAGTGTTTGGGCTTAACTTCTAGCTGTTTTAATTATCTTTTCAAAATAGCAAAGTTTTTACAACCAGACGTAAGATACTAAAGTTATGTCAAAAAAACTATCGCTACCTCTGAAAAAAAGCTTAAAAAAAAATACCAGATTTAAAAATTCTTCAAAAAAAGTTCTGCCATAGAAAAAAAAAAAATATCATCAAACCATTTCTAAGCCCCAAATCTTTAATAAAAAGTTGGTTTTGTTCCTTGAGGAAAAATCGTGTTGACTAGTGTTATTATCGATAGGAGACGATACGAAGATTTCGAATGCAATGCTCATTCATCTCGTTTTGAACAGAGTCGACCTAGTGACTAGACAGAAGTGGGAAGAACAGCTTGACTTCGAAAAGTTGCCGCTTTGGTCCGACTTTGAAAAAGTTTTAAATCGTCGATACCAGCATTTGTCTGCGGAAGAGTCGACAAAGCCAAGGCAAGAAAAAGTCATGCCAAGCAAGTCGCACAATCACGGTTCATTTGCTTGTTCTTCCACTCCCCCAACAGTAGAGCTCAGCGAACATGCAGCTATTGCAATTCGGGAGACCAACTGGCCAACTGCACGCCATTTTCACGTCTCTCGGTTATGTAAAGGTTCGAGTTTACAAAGTCTGCGTCCTTATGTATTAATTGTCTGCAAAAGGGTCACACTGTCGTAAGATGCAAGGTCGGGAAATGTCGAGTTTGTGGCCGCTCACATCACACTCGTTGCATCGATACACAGTGACTGATAATAGTGGCGTTGCCGCCACCCCTAGAGAGTTCGTCTCCTCCTTTAAATCAGGATCACCCTTCCACCTCTCATGCTCTGCATGCTTCGTTGGACAGGGTGATTTTGGCTACGTCGATCGTAAGTGTCAGAACAAAAAATGGTGAACACATTTTGGCCAGAGCTCTCCTTGACTCTGGATTCCAAACAAACTTCATCACGGAAGACCTCGCCCACCGCTTACAGATCCGTAGAGAGGAGTCGTGTATTACCTTGCTTGGTATTGGTGAATCCAATTCTCAAGTAAAGAATAAAATACACACTGTGGTGAAGTCGCGCATAAATGGTAGTGAGTTCTCCTTTGATTTTTGGATCCTGAAATCAATTTCAGGTTGTCACCCTGACCAGTCAGTTAATGTAACTGATTGGAAAATCCCAGAGAACCTACCAATGGCAGACCCCTATTTCAACAAGCCACAAAGAATAGACATGCTGATTGGAGCTGAATCATTCTTTGAGTTATTAGCTGTTGGTCAAATCAAGCAAGGTCCTGACTTTCCAACTCTTCAGAACACCCTTCTTGGCTGGGTTGTTTCGGGAAAATATGTTTCCAAAAGTTCTACCCCCCAAACTGCAAGCAGTTTTAGTTGCAGTGAAGAGTTGTTAGTTTCCATTGATAGGACCTTGCAAAAATTCTGGTCACTGGATGAAATGCCATCTCAAAAGCAAATTATTTCCCCTGAGCACACGTTATGTGAAAAGCACTTTCGGAAGAATACTCAGGTATTGTCATCAGGTCGGTTTGAAGTAAGGCTGCCGTTTAAATCAGATCCAAATTGGGCAACTCCTTTGAAGTTGCTAAACGGCGCTCGAAAGCAGATTGTCTCGTGACCCTGAGTTGGGAATTCCTGTACTTGGAATTCATGGAAGAGTACCTCTCCTTAGGTCATATGTCGCCGACTGACAATACGGTTCCTTCTACTCCACACTACCTAATTCCACATCAGTGTGTCCTTCGGCCCTAAAGTACGTCCACCAAGCTTCGCGTCGTGTTCGATGCGTCGTCGAAGACGTCCTCTCAGGTGGCCTTGAATGAGATTCTGATGGTCGGACCGACCATTCAAGAGGAATTATACTCAACGCTTCTCCGCTTCCGTCTGCACAGGTTCGCCCTGACTGCCAATGTAAAAAGATGTATCGCCAAGTGATGGTGAATGAAGCGGATAGGCAGTTTCAGATGATAGTGTTGAGAAGAGACACATCTGAGTCCTTGAGATTATATAAGCTTAACACCGTGACTTATGGGACTGGACCTGCCCCCTTTTTGGCTATCCGGTGTTTAAAAAGGTTGAGTGAGTCTGTAAAGCTAGCATTCCCTAAAGCTGCTGACGTTATTGGGTCCGACTTTTACGTTGATGACATGTTGACTGGTGCTGCATGCGTAGTGGAGGGGATCGAGGCCGTCCTGAACTCCAGGCCGCTGGGAGCCCTCAGCCAGGACGATCCTACCCATTTTTTTAAGCCGCGCAGGCCTTCAACGGAGCCGGTGTTTCGTCATGTCATCGTTTTATGTTTTAAGTTAAGATTATTTTGAATTGTTTGAAGTTGATTTTAAGTCCCCTCCCAACGTCAGAAATGTACTGATTATATAAAAATTTACTCAGAAAGGTAAATTCGCACTTATGCTGCGCATACCTCGCCCAGTCAACAGGATTTTTATATCTCCCTAGACCCTTAGTATACCACGGTAGCCTATAGGAGCCATGCACTCTTTTGGAAGCATTACTTTCAATAATTTGACGAACAGTATTTACGAAACTACAATAAGAAGCATCAACCACAGGATGCGAGAGAACAGAAGCCGTTTATGTTCGATAATTCATCCCGAATAACATAAAAACTTATATTAGTAAAGAAATAATCAGAAAATCGTTCCGCACAGGGCGAATACCGATGGAATTTAGACGAAACTACCAAGGGCATATGATGCATGTCGCATTCTGCAATAGGCAGTTCGCAACATCTAATGTAGCAATATCCGAACTAACAGAAACTAAGAATCGTCTTTCAGCAGACGAACCGATCACAACGCAGGGTGCGTCTAACGGCCACAACGACCCCACCTCCTCTGCAGCGCTTCGTTTTGGACCAGTCTATTTCCTTACGAAACACCTGGAAAAGGTTGGGATCGAAATACTCGTTGTTTCGTCATGTCATCGTTTTATGTTTTATGTTAAGATTATTTTGAATTGTTTGATGTCTAGTGTAATAACCTACTTACAGCAAGGCGGGAGCACAATAAAAGGTCACTCAAGGTGTTACGGCATGAACCTAATGGCAGCACAAAAAACCTTTGCGCCTATCAGCACCGAAACTAACATAAGCCGAACAAAGGGCTAAGCCGGGCGAATAGCATAAAAAGGGTTAAGAACGAAAGGTTAAGCAGGGCGTATGGCAGAAAACGACGAGAGAAGAAAAAGGAGAAAAGAGGCGTGAAAAAAGCAGCTCAGGTTAAATGAAAAAGCGGTACAAGTTTTTTAGCTCCTCTGTATAGAAACTTCATTATCATTTGTAAACTTAGATAATCATAATTATCCACCCGAAACACGTGTGAATAAAGAACATTGAACTACTGAACGATCGACTACAAGAGACTTATTAAACGTACGGCCCAGATTTGGAAACGTTGCCCGGCGAGGCAATACAAGGCGAAGGTATTTTTACAACATATAGAGAGCTAGAGCCGAAGACACACATAAATACATAAATAAATAAATTTTCTTGTGCTGCAAAAATTTCACCTCGCTTTCAATTTTTTCAAAGCATTTAAATTATAAGTGCACCTACATACATATATAACACAATATAAGATATACAAAAACCATACCATACTCTATTTGAACCGCGATTTGGACGCACAATTATATATAGCGTTTACCGCAATCACTGTCGCAAACCGAGTCACAAGCTTAGCGGATCGACTAGAGGATTGATCGAATCCATTGCAATTGACAGACTACAATGCAGACTCGATGTTCTGAATTCTGCTATTAACAAGGCCAACCTATTGCAGGAGCAATAGAAATTGAGAGCAAAGATGAATTTGGAGCCGAGCTGGAAGAAATCGCCATTGTAACCAAGGCCAAGATAATGTCGCTTATCGATGCCTTGAAGCTAACAAACGATACGATGCCCTCGGTATCAGCTTCGACGGCCCCAACTCGTGCTCGACTTCCGAAATTGTCCTTACCAAAATTTAGTGATAAATATTCGCAGTTCAAAAATGTTATTAGCCTTTTTGAGACTCTTGTTCATAATGATGATAGTATTTAATTATTTAATTTCATGGCTCTCTAATGAACAATAGGAACAATAAAGGCGTTCCAAGTCACCGAGGCCAAATTTGCAAAGGACATGGCCAGCCTTAAGCGAGTATACAACAACGAGTGTCTAATATTTTCGAACCAAATCCCCGCACTGTTTAATCTGCCAAAAATCTCGCAACAGTCCGCATCGTCCCTAAGAAGCCTCATCGATACAGTGTCATCGATCTATGGTTCATTACACTACTCGACAAAATCGAACTTTTTTTTTCCTCAAGGATCCAAACCGACTTTTTCTGATAGATATGGGGATTTAAAATTTTTAAAGAATTATGGTTTTTTTTCTATGGCAGAACTTTTTTTGAAGAATTTTGAAGTCTGGTTTTTTTTTTAGCTTTTTTCAGAGGTAGCGGCGAGTTTTTTTCACATAACTTTAGTATCTTACGTCTGGTTGTAAAGAACTTTGCTATTTTAAAAAGATAATTAAAACAGCTAGAAGTTAAGCCCAAACACTTTGTGATTACAGCTTACCGTCTGGGAAATATAAAGCATTGAAATGCAAAAATGATGATTTTTGTGCGGTATTTTTACGAAATTTTGACTTTAAAAACTCAGGAAAAGTCGAAAGGTGCGTTAATTTGGCGTCGTTTAAGGTATCGCTCATTAAAATCTATGGAGAGACTTTGGAGCTAAAATTCGTTAACCAAACCTAAAATATGGAAAAAATGCACAAAAATACCTTTTTGAAGGCGGCGGGGCCCAACTGCCAATTGGGAACAAAGCAAACGAAAAGGGTTGTACATTTGGTACCTGTTCGCGTTCCTTTGGTATTAAATGTTGTTGACAGTTACTTTTTTCGTGACCTGAGGTAGTGCAGGTCCACACAAATTGGATCTCGTCGCGTCTACCTAATCATAGTCATGGATATATAACTCTGTGCCTATAGTGTCTGTGCCTTAGTGTAGTTCTGACTTCCCTCAGAATACGATCGTGTGTTTACCAAAACATCTAACAATTAATTCAAATCAATTGCCATGGATACCTCTGGCCGATCATTTTCATGTGCTTTCCAAGCAAACTTATTTTGCTACATATTTGGTAAGTACATGATGATCAACGAACTAAAAATCGCTTTTACCGAAACTCTCCAAAAACAGTATGAAGAAAACTTTAAAATCAAACCCGAAAGTTTTGTTGAAAAGTGGGCACCAAGCTATATAAGTCAAATGTGTAGATTGAATTTAACAGCATATGATTACGACAAAAAGTAAGTAACTCTAATCCACAAAACTATTAACTTTTCCCAAAATTCTAAACATTATTTTTTTCTTACAATTTTTTTAGAAAACAATTTAACTTTGGTAGTCCAATGATGTGGAAAAAAACAGATATTCACGGCGCCGAATGTTTCTTTTGTTCAGTAAAGAAAACTGGAATTGGGAAACACATGAAAATAGTTTACCCGAAACAATCTGGTTCCGGCTTTACCCTTCCAGATCGTCCTTCAGAGGAAATACCGCCCCTAAAACGCCAAAAGAGGAGAGGTATCTTCCTCGTCGAATGGAACAACGGATTCAAGCAATAACTATTCAGGAGAATGGAAATTTTGCAATCCTATTTCACAGGAACAATTGAACGATTTGGTGAGGATCCTGGATCTTCCTAAAAATAAATCCGAGCTGCTTGGATCTTTTTTAAAGGATGCCCGTTTATTGAAGGAAGGTGTCAAAATAACTCATTTCCGGACGCGTCATTTGGTTCACGCACAATTTTATGTGACGAAGGATGACATGTGCGTTTGCCACGACATTTTCGGACTCTTCAAGCAACTTGGTGAAGCGTACGACCCAAAAGATTGGAGGTTATTTGTTGACAGCAGTAAGGAAAGTTTAAAGGCTGTTTTGCTACATAATGGAAACCAAAAGCCGTCTGTTCTTATCGCCCATGCTGTTAATATGAAGGAAACATATCAAACAATGGCTAAGTTGTTTGTAAACATAAAATATAAAGAACACCAGTGGAAGGTCGGTGTGACTTGAAGGTTGTAGCATGTTAACGGGATTGCAAGGTGGTTACACAAAACACTGCTGCTTCCTGTGCCTATGGGATAGTAGAGCTAGAGAACAGCATTATTCAACAAAACTCTGGCCAAAACGGGAGGAACATACTTTGGAAAATTACAATGTAAAGAATGCAGCTCTCGTGAAGTTTGAAGACGTTATTTTACCACCATTACACATTAAGCTGGGACTAATGAAAAATTTTGTTAAAGCACTGGATAAGGAAGGTAAATCGACGAGTTACCTAAAAACTGTTTTTCCACGTCTGTCGCTGGCAAAAGTGAAAGAAGGAGTATTTGATGGCCCCCAAATTCGAAAACTACTAAAAGATGATGGATTTGAAAATATTTTATCTACGAATGAAAAAGCAGCTTGGAACTCATTCCGAATGGTAGTAGCAAATTTTCTTGGCAACAGCAAGAGTGTGATGATTACGTTAATATAGTTCAAGACCTAATTGAGAATTATGAAAAATTGGAGCCAACATGTCACTAAAAATCCATTTCCTACACTCCCACTTGGACTTTTTCCGACAAACCTAGGGGACGTTAGTGATGAACACGGAGAGAGATTTCACCAACAATTAAAGGCTATGGAACTACGTTATCAAGGTGTTTGGAATGAAAACATGATAGGCGACTATGTGTGGACTCTCATAAGGGAATCTGATTGGAGTGACAAAGGAAGACAGCCAGAAAACTTAAATTATTTTATGAACAGTAACAAGCAGTAAAAAAAAAAAAAAATTGGATATCCTTAGAATTGACTAAAAAGTCTACTGATTGTTGTATGGGTTAGGGAATGAAATTCTATATCTCAGGTATTTCTACTTTGGTTTCATTGAAATATGAATAGGTAGAAGCGACAAACGTCTAATTTGTGTAAAAATAAAGGTCAACATTTGACCTGAACAGGTACCCATACCTCAGATTGGGCACAACGAAAGAAAGATCCAATTTTTGTGGACCTGCACTTGTGAGAATATAAAGGAAACATTTGACCTGAATAGGTATTCTACCTCAGGTCACGAAAAAGTAACTGGTCAACAACATTTAATACCAAAGGAACGCGAACAGATACCAAATGTACAACCCTTTTTCGTTTGCTTTGTTCCCAATTGGCAGTTGGGCCCGCCGCCTTCAAAAAGGTATTTTTGTGCATTTTTTCAATATTTTAGGTTTGGTTAACGAATTTTAGCTCCAAAGTCTCTCCATAGATTTTAATGAGCGATACCTTAAACGACGCCAAATTAACGCACCTTTCGACTTTTCCTGAGTTTTTAAAGTCAAAATTTCGTAAAAAATACCGCACAAAAATCATCATTTTTGCATTTCAATGCTTTATATTTCCCAGACGGTAAGCTGTAATCACAAAGTGTTTGGGCTTAACTTCTAGCTGTTTTAATTATCTTTTCAAAATAGCAAAGTTTTTACAACCAGACGTAAGATACTAAAGTTATGTCAAAAACAACTATCGCTACCTCTGAAAAAAGCTTTAAAAAAAATACCAGATTTAAAAAATTCTTCAAAAAAAAGTTCTGCCATAGAAAAAAAAAAAAATATCATCAAACCATTTCTAAGCCCCAAATCTTTAATAAAAAGTTGGTTTTGTTCCTTGAGGAAAAATCGTGTTGACTAGTGTTATTATCGATAGGAGACGATACGAAGATTTCGAATGCAATGCTCATTCATCTCGTTTTGAACAGAGTCGACCCAGTGACTAGACAGAAGTGGGAAGAACAGCTTGACTTCGAAAAGTTGCCGCTTTGGTCCGACTTTGAAAAAGTTTTAAATTGTCGATACCAGCATTTGTCTGCGGAACAGTCGACAAAGCCAAGGCAAGAAAGTCATGCCAAGCAAGTCGCACAATCGCGGTTCATTTGCTTGTTCTTCCACTCCCCCAACAGTAGAGCTCAGCGAACATGCAGCTATTGCAATTCGGGAGACCAACTGGCCAACTGCACGCCATTTTCACGTCTCTCGGTTATGTAAAGGTTCGAGTTTACAAAGTCTGCGTCCTTATGTATAAATTGTCTGCAAAAGGGTCACACTGTTGTAAGATGCAAGGTCGCCAAATGTCGAGTTTGTGGCCGCTCACATCACACATTGTTGCATCGATACACAGTGACTGATAATAGTCTCGCGTTGCCGGCACACCCAGAGAGTTCGTCTCCTCCTTTAAATCAGGACCACTCTTCCACCTCTCATGCTCTGCATGCGACTTCGTTGGACAGGGTGATTTTGGCTACGTCGATCGTAAGTGTCAGAACAAAAAATGGTGAACACATTTTGGTCAGAGCTCTCCTTGACTCTGGATCCCAAACAAACTTCATCACGGAAGACCTCGCCCACCGCTTACAGATCCGTAGAGAGGAGTCGTGTATTACCTTGTATTACACACTGTGGTGAAGTCGCGCATAAATGGTATGGAGTTCTCCTTTGATTTTTGGATCCTGAAATCAATTTCAGGTTATCATCCTGACCAGTCAGTTAATGTAACTGATTGGAAAATCCCAGAGAACCTACCACTGGCAGACCCCTATTTCTACAAGCCACAAAGAATAGACATGCTGATTGGCGCTGAATCATTCTTTGAGTTATTAGCTGTTGGTCAAATCAAGCAAGGTCCTGACTATCCAACTCTTCAGAAGACCCTTCTTGGCTGGGTTGTTTCGGGAAAATATGTTTCCAAAGTTCTGCCCCCAAACGGCAAACAGTTTGAGTTGCAGCGAAGAGTTGTTAGTTTCCATTGATAGGACCTTGCAAAAATTCTGGTCACTGGAAGAAATGCCATCTCCAAAGAAAATTATTTCGCCTGAGCACACTTTATGTGAAAATCACTTTCGGAAGACGACTCAGGTATTGCCATCAGCTCGGTTTGAAGTAAGGCTGCCGTTTAAATCAGATCCAAATTGTTTGGGCAACTCCTTTGAGGTTGCTAAACGGCAGTTTTTGTCGCTCGAAAGAAGATTGTCTCGTGACCCTGAGTTGAAGAAAATGTACTTGGAATTCATGGAAGAGTACCTCTCCTTAGGTCATATGTCACCGACTGACAATACGGTTCCTTCTACTCCACACTACGTAATTCCACATCAGTGTGTCCTTCGGCCCCAAAGTACGTCCACCAAGCTTCGCGTCGTGTTCGATGCGTCGTCGAAGACGTCCTCTCAGGTGGCCTTGAATGAGATTCTGATGGTCGGACCGACCATTCAAGAGGAATTATACTCAACACTGCTCCGCTTCCGTCTGCACAGGTTCGCCCTGACTGCCGATGTGAAAAAGATGTATCGCCAAGTGATGGTGAATGAAGCGGATAGGCAGTTTCAGATGATAGTGTGGAGAAGAGACCCATCTGAGTCCTTGAGATTATACAAGCTTAACACCGTGACTTATGGGACTGGACCAGCCCCTTTTTTGGCTATCCGGTGTTTAAAAAGGTTGAGTGAGTCTGTGAAGCTATCATTCCCTAAAGCTGCTGACGTTATTGGGTCCGACTTTTACGTTGATGACATGTTGACTGGTGCTGCATGCGTAGAGGAGCTAAGGGCAATTAAGTCCGAAGTATCTCAGGTTCTTCAGACCGCAGGGTTTGAGTTAGCGAAGTGGTTTTCGAACTCACCTGAAATCACCGCATCTGAGAGCACAGCAAAACCCATAATCCGAGAGATTCAGAATCGACTTAGGAATCTCATGGTTGCCTAAGGAAGATGCCTTTCAGTTTAAAATTGACAATGAAGTCATGGGTCTCCGAGCGACAAAACGGAACATACTGTCGGTGACATCGAAGCTGTTCGACCCCCTTGGATTGTTAAGTCCTATTGTCATAAAGGGCAAGATCCTATTGCAGGAACTTTGGCTTAACAAACTAGATTGGGATGAGTCGATTCCGATGCATTTGGAAACAGCATGGAATATGTTGAAAAATACACTGTCTCAATTGGAAGAGATATCCATACCTCGGTTTGTGTAGGCCGCCCTCGGTATCAGCTTCTACAGCCCCAACTCCTGCTCTACTTCCGAAATTGGCACTACCAAAATTTAGTGGTAAATATTCGGAGTTTAACAATTTTATTAGCCTTTTTGAGACTCTTGTTCATAATGATGAGAGTATACCGGTGATCGAAAAATGTAATCATTTAATTTCGTGTCTCTCTAATGAAGCATTAGGAACAATAAAGGCGTTCCAAGTCACCGAGGCCAATTATGCAAAGGCCATGGACAGCCTAAAGCGAGTATATGACAACGAATGTCTAATATTCTCGAACCAAATCTCCGCACTGTTTAATCTGCCAAAAATCTCGCAACAGTCCGCATCGTCCCTAAGAAGCCTCATCGATACAGTGTCATCGATCTATGGTTCATTACACTACTCGACAAAATCGAACTTTTTTTTTCCTCAAGGATCCAAACCGACTTTTTCTGATAGATATGGGGATTTAAAATTTTTAAAGAATTAGGTTTTTTTTTCTATGGCAGAACTTTTTTTTGAAGAATTTTTGAAGTCTGGTATTTTTTTTTAGCTTTTTTTCAGAGGTAGCGATAGTTTTTTTCACATAACTTTAGTATCTTACGTCTGGTTGTAAAGAACTTTGATATTTTGAAAAGATAATTAAAACAGCTAGAAGTTAAGCCCAAACACTTTGTGATTACAGCTTACCGTCTGGGAAATATAAAGCATTGAAATGCAAAAATGATGATTTGGTATTTTTTACGAAATTTTGACTTTAAAAACTCAGGAAAAGTCGAAAGGTGCGTTAATTTGGCGTCGTTTAAGGTATCGCTCATTAAAATCTATGGAGAGACTTTGGAGCTAAAATTCGTTAACCAAACCTAAAATATGGAAAAAATGCACAAAAATACCCTTTGGAAGGTTGCGGGCTCAACTGCCAATTGGGAACAAAGCAAACGAAAAAAGGGTTGTACATTTGGTACATGATCGCGTTCCTTTGGTATTAAATGTTGTTGACAGTTATTTTTTCGTTACCTGAGGTAGTGCAGGTCCACACAAATTGGATCTCGTCGCGTCTACCTAATCATAGTGATGGATATATAACTCTGTGCCTATAGTGTCTGTGCCTTAGTGTAGTTCTGACTTCCCTCAGAATACGATCGTGTGTTTACCAAAACATCTAACAATTAATTCAAATCAATTGCCATGGATACCTCTGGCCGATCATTTTCATGTGCTTTCCAAGCAAACTTATTTTGCTACATATTTGGTAAGTACATGATGATCAACGAACTAAAAATCGCTTTTACCGAAACTCTCCAAAAACAGTATGAAGAAAACTTTAAAATCAAACCCGAAAGTTTTGTTGAAAAGTGGGCACCAAGCTATATAAGTCAAATGTGTAGATTGAATTTAACAGCATATGATTACGACAAAAAGTAAGTAACTCTAATCCACAAAACTATTAACTTTTCCCAAAATTCTAAACATTATTTTTTTCTTACAATTTTTTTTAGAAAACAATTTAACTTTGGTAGTCCAATGATGTGGAAAAAAACAGATATTCACGGCGCCGAATGTTTCTTTTGTTCAGTAAAGAAAACTGGAATTGGGAAACACATGAAAATAGTTTACCCGAAACAATCTAAGACGCAAAAAAGGAGAGGTATCTTCCTCGTCGAATGGAACAGAGGATTCAAGCAATAACTATTCAGACGAATGGAAATTTTGCAATCCTATTTCAAAGGAACAATTGAACGATTTGGTGAGGATCCTGGATCTTCCTAAAAATAAATCCGAGCTGCTTATCTTTTTTAAAGGATGCCCGTTTATTGAAGGAAGGTGTCAAAATAACTCATTTCCGGACGCGTCATTTGGTTCACGCACAATTTTATGTGACGAAGGATGACATGTGCGTTTGCCACGACATTTTCGGACTCTTCAAGCAACTTGGTGAAGCGTACGACCCAAAAGATTGGAGGTTATTTGTTGACAGCAGTAAGGAAAGTTTAAAGGCTGTTTTGCTACATAATGGAAACCAAAAGCCGTCTGTTCTTATCGCCCATGCTGTTAATATGAAGGAAACATATCAAACAATGGCTAAGTTGTTTGTAAACATAAAATATAAAGAACACCAGTGGAAGGTCGCGTGTGACTTGAAGGTTGTAGCCATGTTAACGGGATTGCAAGGTGGTTACACAAAACACTGCTGCTTCCTGTGCCTATGGGATAGTAGAGCTAGAGAACAGCATTATTCAACAAAACTCTGGCCAAAACGGGAGGAACATACTTTGGAAAATTACAATGTAAAGAATGCAGCTCTCGTGAAGTTTGAAGACGTTATTTTACCACCATTACACATTAAGCTGGGACTAATGAAAAATTTTGTTAAAGCACTGGATAAGGAAGGTAAATCGACGAGTTACCTAAAAACTGTTTTTCCACGTCTGTCGCTGGCAAAAGTGAAAGAAGGAGTATTTGATGGCCCCCAAATTCGAAAACTACTAAAAGATGATGGATTTGAAAATATTTTATCTACGAATGAAAAAGCAGCTTGGAACTCATTCCGAATGGTAGTAGCAAATTTTCTTGGCAACAGCAAGAGTGATGATTACGTTAATATAGTTCAAGACCTAATTGAGAATTATGAAAAAATTGGAGCCAACATGTCACTAAAAATCCATTTCCTACACTCCCACTTGGACTTTTTTCCGACAAACCTAGGGGACGTTAGTGATGAACACGGAGAGAGATTTCACCAACAATTAAAGGCTATGGAACAACGTTATCAAGGTGTTTGGAATGAAAACATGATGGGCGACTATGTGTGGACTCTCATAAGGGAATCTGATTGGAGTGACAAAGGAAGACAGCCAGAAAACTTAAATTATTTTATGAACAGTAACAAGCAGTAAAAAATAAAAAGTTTGCATATCCTTAGAATTGACTAAAAAGTCTAAAAATTACTGATTGTTGTATGGGTTAGGGAATGAAATTCTATATCTCAGGTATTTCTACTTTGTTTTCATTGAAATATGAATAGGTAGAAGCGACAAACGTCTAATTTGTGTAAAAATAAAGGTCAACATTTGACCTGAACAGGTACCCATACCTCAGATTGGGCACAACGAAAGAAAGATCCAATTTTTGTGGACCTGAACTTGTGAGAATATAAAGGAAACATTTGACCTGAATAGGTATTCTACCTCAGGTCACGAAAAAAGTAACTGTCAACAACATTTAATACCAAAGGAACGCGAACAGATACCAAATGTACAACCCTTTTTCGTTTGCTTTGTTCCCAATTGGCAGTTGGGCCCGCCGCCTTCAAAAAGGTATTTTTTGTGCATTTTTTCAATATTTTAGGTTTGGTTAACGAATTTTAGCTCCAAAGTCTCTCCATAGATTTTAATGAGCGATACCTTAAACGACGCCAAATTAACGCACCTTTCGACTTTTCCTGAGTTTTTAAAGTCAAAATTTCGTAAAAAATACCGCACAAAAATCATCATTTTTGCATTTCAATGCTTTATATTTCCCAGACGGTAAGCTGTAATCACAAAGTGTTTGGGCTTAACTTCTAGCTGTTTTAATTATCTTTTCAAAATAGCAAAGTTTTTACAACCAGACGTAAGATACTAAAGTTATGTCAAAAAAACTATCGCTACCTCTGAAAAAAGCTTAAAAAAAAAATACCAGATTTAAAAAATTCTTCAAAAAAAAGTTCTGCCATAGAAAAAAAAAAAAATATCATCAAACCATTTCTAAGCCCCAAATCTTTAATAAAAAGTTGGTTTTGTTCCTTGAGGAAAAATCGTGTTGACTAGTGTTATTATCGATAGGAGACGATACGAAGATTTCGAATGCAATGCTCATTCATCTCGTTTTGAACAGAGTCGACCTAGTGACTAGACAGAAGTGGGAAGAACAGCTTGACTTCGAAAAGTTGCCGCTTTGGTCCGACTTTGAAAAAGTTTTAAATCGTCGATACCAGCATTTGTCTGCGGAAGAGTCGACAAAGCCAAGGCAAGAAAAAGTCATGCCAAGCAAGTCGCACAATCGCGGTTCATTTGCTTGTTCTTCCACTCCCCCCAACAGTAGAGCTCAGCGAACATGCAGCTATTGCAATTCGGGAGACCAACTGGCCAACTGCACGCCATTTTCACGTCTCTCGGTTATGTAAAGGTTCGAGTTTACAAAGTCTGCGTCCTTATGTATAAATTGTCTGCAAAAGGGTCACACTGTTGTAAGATGCAAGGTCGCCAAATGTCGAGTTTGTGGCCGCTCACATCACACATTGTTGCATCGATACACAGTGACTGATAATAGTCTCGCGTTGCCGGCACACCCAGAGAGTTCGTCTCCTCCTTTAAATCAGGACCACTCTTCCACCTCTCATGCTCTGCATGCGACTTCGTTGGACAGGGTGATTTTGGCTACGTCGATCGTAAGTGTCAGAACAAAAAATGGTGAACACATTTTGGTCAGAGCTCTCCTTGACTCTGGATCCCAAACAAACTTCATCACGGAAGACCTCGCCCACCGCTTACAGATCCGTAGAGAGGAGTCGTGTATTACCTTGCTTGGTATTGGTGAATCCAATTCTCAAGTAAAGAATAAAAAACACACTTTGGTGAAGTCGCGCATAAATGGTAGCGAGTTCTCCTTTGATTTTTGGATCCTGAAATCAATTTCAGGTTATCATCCTGACCAGTCAGTTAATGTAACTGATTGGAAAATCCCAGAGAACCTACCACTGGCAGACCCCTATTTCTACAAGCCACAAAGAATAGACATGCTGATTGGCGCTGAATCATTCTTTGAGTTATTAGCTGTTGGTCAAATCAAGCAAGGTCCTGACTATCCAACTCTTCAGAAGACCCTTCTTGGCTGGGTTGTTTCGGGAAAATATGTTTCCAAAAGTTCTGCCCCCCAAACGGCAAACAGTTTGAGTTGCAGCGAAGAGTTGTTAGTTTCCATTGATAGGACCTTGCAAAAATTCTGGTCACTGGAAGAAATGCCATCTCCAAAGAAAATTATTTCGCCTGAGCACACGTTATGTGAAAATCACTTTCGGAAGACGACTCAGGTATTGCCATCAGCTCGGTTTGAAGTAAGGCTGCCGTTTAAATCAGATCCAAATTGTTTGGGCAACTCCTTTGAGGTTGCTAAACGGCAGTTTTTGTCGCTCGAAAGAAGATTGTCTCGTGACCCTGAGTTGAAGAAAATGTACTTGGAATTCATGGAAGAGTACCTCTCCTTAGGTCATATGTCACCGACTGACAATACGGTTCCTTCTACTCCACACTACGTAATTCCACATCAGTGTGTCCTTCGGCCCCAAAGTACGTCCACCAAGCTTCGCGTCGTGTTCGATGCGTCGTCGAAGACGTCCTCTCAGGTGGCCTTGAATGAGATTCTGATGGTCGGACCGACCATTCAAGAGGAATTATACTCAACACTGCTCCGCTTCCGTCTGCACAGGTTCGCCCTGACTGCCGATGTGAAAAAGATGTATCGCCAAGTGATGGTGAATGAAGCGGATAGGCAGTTTCAGATGATAGTGTGGAGAAGAGACCCATCTGAGTCCTTGAGATTATACAAGCTTAACACCGTGACTTATGGGACTGGACCAGCCCTTTTTGGCTATCCGGTGTTTAAAAAGGTTGAGTGAGTCTGTGAAGCTATCATTCCCTAAAGCTGCTGACGTTATTGGGTCCGACTTTTACGTTGATGACATGTTGACTGGTGCTGCATGCGTAGAGGAGCTAAGGGCAATTAAGTCCGAAGTATCTCAGGTTCTTCAGACCGCAGGGTTTGAGTTAGCGAAGTGGTTTTCGAACTCACCTGAAATCACCGCATCTGAGAGCACAGCAAAACCCATAATCCGAGAGATTCAGAATCGACTTAGGAATCTCATGGTTGCCTAAGGAAGAAGCCTATCAGTTTAAAATTGACAATGAAGTCATGGGTCTCCGAGCGACAAAACGGAACATACTGTCGGTGACATCGAAGCTGTTCGACCCCCTTGGATTGTTAAGTCCTATTGTCATAAAGGGCAAGATCCTATTGCAGGAACTTTGGCTTAACAAACTAGATTGGGATGAGTCGATTCCGATGCATTTGGAAACAGCATGGAATATGTTGAAAAATACACTGTCTCAATTGGAAGAGATATCCATACCTCGGTTTGTGTATTCCGATCCGATGTCACCGATCCAAATTCATGCCTTCGCTGACGCCTCCATGAGAGCTTATGGAGCGTGCGTCTATGTCCGTAGCAGAACTGCAGAAGGTTAAAAAATATAATTGTTGACTTCAAAGTCCAAAGTAGCGCCGCTCAAGACCAAAACGCTCCCACGGCTTGAGTTATGTGCCGCTCACCTTCTCGCGGATCTCTGTCACAGAATCAAGCCTCTATTAAAGGTCCCTATCGAACGAGCTGTTTATTGGTCAGACTCTGAAGTAACTCTTCACTGGATTCGGTCGCATAGGGTGGCTGAGATTCAGGAGTGGTCAGATGAAGCTACGTGGCGGCATGTCCCTACAAAACAGAACCCTGCAGATATTGTGTCAAGAGGTTGTGACGTCAAAGAAATCGTCCAGTCAATCTGGTTTGAAGGACCATCATTTTTGAAGGATGAAGAAGAGACCTGGCCAAAAAACCCTCATTTCGAGCCTACAGAAGATGTCGAGCTGGAGAAGCGGGCTGACCGCTGCGGTAGAAATTTCGGATTTGGTCATCGAGGGATTCTCGTCACACCTCAAGCTTCTTAGAGTGTTTTGTTATATGTTCCGCTTTATAAAAAAATGTAAGAACCCGAGCATAACGTTTGAAAAAACGGTTTCACCGACCGAGTATGATGAAGCCTTTCGCAAAATTGTTGAAGTTATCCAACATCACGAGTATCGTGAGGAAATCGAGAAATTTCGGAAAGGATCTAGAGTTGGTCCTAGTCTTCAGCGGTTGAACCCTTTCATCCATGAAGACACTGGTACTTGGTGTATTTTTTCGTTGTTGAGAGTAGGGGGGCGACTAGCTAAAGCTCCTATATCATACGATGCCAAGTTTCCGTTGCTTTTGACGAAGCGTTCGCAATTCGTGCGGAGCTATGTTCGTCATCTGCACCATATCAATTTTCATGTCGGCCCACCAGCACTTGTGAGCATCCTTCGACAGAGTGTTTGGATCGTAAACGCTCAGGAGGTCTGCAGTCAGACAGTTCGATCGTGTATCCGCTGCTTTAAATGCAAGCCTCGACTGCTGACGCAACTGATGGGAAATTTACCCGCAGACCGGCTCCGTGCTCTCCGCCCATTTTCAATTTGCGGCGTTGATTTTTGTGGACCCGTCTCGACGACATTGAAAATTCGAGGAAGGCCCCCATACAAGTCCTATATCGCGCTTTTTGTTTGTTTTGCGTCCAAAGCGGTTCACTTAGAACTTGTATCCGACTTGACCACTGACTCTTTTTTATTGGCTTTCCAAAGCTTCGTTGGGCGCCGAGGATATCCCCAGATCCTCCATTGCGACAACGGGACGAATTTCGTCGAAGCGAGCCGCCACCTCAGCGCTCTGCAGAAGGCGCTCAAGGACGGGGCGGACGCAGTTCGCGAATTCGCGTCTAGAAACGGATGCGAATTTGCGTTCATACCGCCTCGAGCGCCGCACATGGGAGGACTCTGGGAGGCAGGTGTCAAGTCTGCAAAGAGTCTACTTCTACGGGCGGTAGGCAGCGTGCTATTGACCGCCGAAGAGCTCGCCACAGTCCTCGTCGGGATCGAGGCCGTCCTGAACTCCAGGCCACTGGGAGCCCTCAGCCAGGACCCCAGCGACGGCGAGGCACTCACGCCCGGGAACCTGCTGACAGGCGGGTCGCTCATCGCCCCCCCAGCACTGCGGACTCCGGACCAGGAGGGTCTCAGCTGCTTGCGGCGATGGCAACTTGCCTCGTCAGTCAGGCAAGCGTTCTGGCGGCGATGGTCCAAGGAATATGTCCTGGGACTTCAAATTCGGGGCAAGTGGCACCAGCGGAAACCCGACGTCAAGGAGGGAGACCTCGTCCTCGTGGCCGAGGACAACATGCCTCCACAGGAGTGGCTCCTCGGGAGAGTGATCGCCACGCACGCCGGGGAGGACGGCATGGTCAGGGTCGTCGACCTTAGGAGGAGCGATGGGGGCATTTTTCGGCGGGCCATCCACAAGTTGGCGCCGCTACCAACGTGTTGAAGCCGCTCAGGCCTTCAACGGGGCCGGTGTTTCGTCATGTCGTCGTCTTAGTCAATGTTTTATGTTAAGATTATTTTTGAATTGTTTTGAAGTCTAGTGTAAGTAGGTTAGGGCAAGGCGGGAGCGCAATAAAAGCTCGCTCTTTCGCTCAAGGCGAATTCGCCCCGCTTTGCCACCGTAGGTTAGTTAGGCATAGAATGAAGTGTAATGAATTTTTAGAATATAATCGTTGAAATTGAATTCGATCGAGCGCACCTAAATTATTTCGTCCCCGCTTTTAATAAATCTTTACGCCACCCAAGTATTTCGGTTTTGTGTTATTAGAAAAACTATTCTAAATTTTCAAGTTGGTTCTCCCTCTTCTTTCTAACGGTATGTAATAGCTCGGTCAAATTTCTCCGTTCTTAACGCTCAATGCTATAAAAATTACCTATCTCGATGAAGGATACGATTTTCACAGGACCCTAAATAGTTTTACAGCTTCGTAAATGGTAAGCGTAGAACGTCCGTACATCCATCCTCGTTATCATTTCTCAATATGTCAGCAAACAATGAATTTGGAAGGAAATTGCAAAATTTTATTATTCCGCTCCATAAGAAAGGTAGAAAGTCTGATGCAAATAATTATAGAGGTAAGTTAAGTAATCCGCTATTCCTAAAATGTTTGAAAAAATGCATTTGCAACATCTCTGCAAATCACTTATATCTCTGTCTCAGCACGGATTTATAAGGTGTTAAACTAGACCCAAAGTTAAAGTTTTCTGAACAAATTTCTACTATGGTAAATAAGGCCATGGGCGTGCTTGGGTTTATAAAGATGTGGTCAAGGGAATTTGACGACCCCTATATAACAAAGACTCTCTATATCTCGCTTTTTCGTCCGATTTTAGAGTACGGCTCTTGTGTATGGCGCTCCAGTAAAAAGTACACCAGGACCGTCAAGAATCAGTCCAGAAAAACTTTTTACTTTTTGCTCTGCGTGGCCTTAACTAGGATGCAAGTGTCAGACTGCTATCTTACCCTCGTAGATTGCTTTTAATAAATCTTCCAACGTAAGTTAGGCGTAGAATAATGCTTGGGGTGATTTTTATGCACAACCTGATCAAGGGTGACGTAGATAGCCCTGACTTGTTGAGCCGCATAAACTTTGCGATTCCTATTAGATCTACTAGAAACTTTATTCCTTTGTTCCTTCCGCTTTGTAGATCAAATTATTCGTTGCACGAACCATTTAGGGTCCTATGCTCGGACTTCAATTCCCTCTACCACATAATATCCACCACTAATTCCCTTCCTCTTCTTAAATCACTAATACTAACATACCTTTATAGTACAATTTATTAGCTATCTTTGCATGTTCAGCTCTCTGAGTTGTGTTTAGCTCTAAGTTTCCTCGAATTATAGTCTAACACCTATCTTTCCTGCATGCTCGCGATCGGTTCGGTAACACGCGTCGCGCGTCATGTGGCAGCGCCCCTCGGTCGGTTGGGCGGGAGGAGGGGCTGCGTTTCTGCCTGGGTTCCGCGCGTAACAGGATTCGGCTTGGTGTCGCAAGGCCACTTGATGGTGCAGTCATTGCATATAAACGTCCAGACATGACGAACATGTCAGAACCTTTGAATATTGTAAGACTCTCTTGTGTAATGACCCTGTGTTGAGAAAGCCAGACTTTACAAAGCCATTTATATTGACCACCGATGCTACCAATTGCCAAGTGGCAATGGGCGCTGATAGACCTCTAGCGTTTGCAAGCAGAACGCTGAACAATGCCGAAGCGAATTATTCAACGGTAGAGACGGAGATGCTTGCGATTTTTTGGGGAAAAAGTATTTAAGGCCCTGTCTCTTCTATCTGTTCCTATCTGTTCACAATAGTTACAGATCACCAACCGTTAACATAGCTTATGGGATTTAAGGAACCGAATTCTAAGCTGGTCCGGTGGAAGCTACAATTACTGGAATATGACTATGACGTAGTGTACAAAAAAGGATCGCAAAATGTAGTAGCTGACGCATTAAGCAGAGTAGAGTTAGAAGTTCACACCAGTGAGCAAGACTCGGAGCAAGCGACATGCGCACATACTGACCACAGTACAGATTGGATGTAAACAACAGAATTCACGTAGCTGAGAAGCCGATTAATGACTTTAATATACAGACCATATTTGAAATAGGGTCCATGTCTAAGCGTACAGTAACGATACAGTTCAGGAATAAATTGAAACTGGTAATTATAGATCCGGCATTTGATAAGGAAGGAATGGGTAGACTTTTGAAAGAGTTAGTTAAACCCCATAAGACTGGCGCGATATACGCTTCTGACGATATATTTGAAGTAATTCAGGATGTATACATGGACTACTTTAGTCAGGCCAAGTTGTATAGAATTCTGAGATGCTTGACGAGGTTGGACGAAATACAAGAACGGGATGACCAAGATAACGAGATCGCGTAGTATCACAGAGCGGGGAATCATAAGGGAATAGATGAAACCTTTTGGCGCATGTCTATTTTCCGTACATGAGATACAAGATAGCACAGATTACACTAGTCAACACTAGAATTAGGCTGTGGCCCTAAACAACTTTTTCTTATAGATTTCGGGGTTTAAAATTTTTTAACGAATTATGGTTTCTTAAAGAATTTTTTAAAATCTGATATTTATACCCGTACTTAAAAAAGAGTTAAGGGGTATATTAGATTTGTGGTAAAATTTGATGTGTGTAACGCAGAGAAGGAAACGTTTCCGACCCCATAAAGTATATGTATTCTTTATCAGCATCAATAGCCGAGTCGATATAGCCATGTCTGTCCCTCTGTCCGTGCTGTTTGACGCCTGGATCTCAGAGACTATAAGAGCTAGGGCAACCAAATTTGGTTTCCAGGCTCATGTGATATCACACTGCTACAAGTGTATTTCAAAATTTCGACCCGCAAAATGTATTTGATTTTTTTTAGCCTGACTGAGTATTTCGGTCTAGAAGTAGACCCTCGTCGCGTTCCCCTAGAAGCAAGATCTAACATGGTGTTCCTTGTCGAAGTTTTTTTAATTTTTTAATTTCAAAGAGGTAGTGCTTCTATTTGTCACATAACGCCCCGAAGTGGCTTAAGTATCTTATTTCTGTTTGCATAGAACTTTGCAGTTCTGATTTTAATGAGCAATACATTAAACGACGCCCAATTAATGCGTCTATCTAAACCCAAAAATGTTGGCCAAGAATATTTTTTTTGAGTTCGACTTTTCCCAAATTTTTAAAGTCATAATTTTGAAAAAAAATAGCGCAAAAATTGATGAAATTTGAATTTGAAAGCTTAATATCTTTCAGGCGTTAAGCTGCAGATACAAAGTGTCTGGGTCAGATTTATAGCTGCATTTGTCAGCATTGTCAGCATCAAATTTTCAGGAGAAATGGTGGGCATTCTAAGTGCAAAGTTATATCAGTTAGAGAGAAGGCTGAGTACGCTAAAGCCGAAAACCAGGCCAAAGAGAGGACTCTTTAATGGATTAGAAAGCGTAATTAAGGTAGTAACAGGAAACATGATAGAGATGCGTAAGAAATATACGCTAAAATTAAAACTATAAATAATAAAACTGATACATAATTTTTTCATTTAATTCCGTTACCGATTAATTATACAAAATATGTTATAATTCCACAATATGTGGCTATTAATAATTATGAGATATGTTAATTTCAAAACAAATGTCCAAAAGTATATTCATATGCGAGGAAGAAGAGTCGAGTGTCGGCATTGAAACAAAGGAGTGCTTGAAGAGCATCTTACTGAACCAACCATCAACATGCATGTTGCACCTAGCAAAGGAAATAATATTAACACCTGAGGTTGGTCATATTTTCGTGTTCAATGCAAAAGAGCAAAGTTTGTACTCGACGGTGGACCGATGAGGATCCAGGGGTCAACAATTATTAAATACAAAGACTGCATAATAGAGATCAATGGCAAGATATACGATGATAAAGTACCACAAGGAAAGGAAGAGTACATAAAACACACAACAATGATAAATGGCAAGACAATTATTAATGACACCATGGGTGACCTAACCCTTGAACAAATCCATTTGGCAGATATTCAGAACCACGAATCAACGGCACTTCCGATTATATATAAAAATCGTCATGTAACGGCAATATATATAATCTTGATAATCATCTGCATAATTTTAACAATTATCTGGAGGATTAAAAAATCAAAGACGACCTTCTACCCAACCACCCTTTTTCACGATGTCACGATGGACATTCCATCATTGTGGCCATCGCTCCATTCTCGGGGGGGAGGATTTACCGTAACGGTACCCGGCCAGCGCCGACCAAACCTCCTCGGGCTACCCTGTAATCGACAGAAGAAGATTAACACAAGTTCAGTGCTCCAAACAGAAATGCAACATCAGCATTTAGCCGGATGCGAAGCAGACACCGACTCGGCATAACTTGACAGCAAATGTCACCATATATACATACATACATACATGTAAAACTACATAGATATAAGTAGGCATAAGCAAAAGCTTTTAATTCGTAATAAATCAGTCGAAAGACAAAACTCAAACCAACAAGACTTGCTATTATTTCGCGAATGGACATAGCTCCCGCGCTGTTTTAGCTGTTTTTTGTGCGACATTGCGAAACAAATCGGTCTATACGGACCTGTTGCGCAAACCGGCGAAAATAGGGAACCATATAATAAGATTAAGATATATTCAATGAATACGCGAGCGTAGTTTCGAATATTTTTATTGATAAATGTTAGCAGTAAATACACATAAAATTAGATACCAAAAAAAAACCATAAATGCCATAGCTTATTTTTTATTTGACCTGAAAGATTAATAGCCTTTTCACACTGGCGACCATCCACCATCCATTTCTGGGATGATCCGTAATAGCTTATTCCCACAGGCCACCATCCATTTCGGGGATGGTCCGTAAGGTTTTGCCGTTCCGAAAATTTCCCAGTTATTCCACCATCCATCTGGGATGTTCCTAATTCGCATATTTCTATTGTCAAATGCAACCATAAATATTTGACATACACAACAAAAAATCGGAGTTCACTACGAAAATGTAAACAATGACAGACAGAAAATGGTAAAAAAACAACAAAAAACATCTAATATGTCAGAATTGCCTCAGGCACAAAAACTCGGTTTGTTGCCTATCCTGGGAATTCTTTTTTGAATTCTCTGGAAAACTCATGCAGGATATTCGCTTTCGGCTGACAGCCTTCCGACTATTCTGTACTTAGAAAAGGAGCCCAATGTGTACGGCTATACAAAACTTATAGCCTATTCCCACACAGCACATATATGAGGAACGGTGGGAATATTTGACAGATGTGAAACTCCGATTCCCACTGCCACCATCCACCATCCATGAAAAATAGCTGTGCACACAATTTGGTGTGGCGAAAAATTTCTTCTTTTATAATTTAAATGAATATTAATAATATTGCAACGGTTGTGAATTTGATTCAGCACCAATATATATTCTTGCATAATCTAATCATGTTGCTCGACATGGAGATGATAATAATGTGGTCAACATGGGCGAGGAGAATTTATTTGTTTATTTTATTTGGATATTTGTTTTGAAAACACTGAAGCGTGGTCATTTGTGATTGCTTCTACTAAATTCAATCAATGTTTTAAATACAATTATATATTCTACGATTTTTGAAAAGCGGTTTGGAGTGAAGAAATACCCGAAAACAACGAGGCGTTTTTTAAAGAAAGTTTTGTATAGCTTATGGCTATGGAATTGTATACTTTGGGTTCTTTTTCTGAGTACAGAACAGTCGGAAAGCTGTCAGCAAACAGCGTGTGCAATATACTGCATGAGATTTGCAGAGCATTCATAAAAGAATTCCCAGTCCACAAACTGAGTTTTTCTGCCTGAGACAATTCTGACATATTAGATGTTTTTTGTTGTTGTTTTTACCATTTTCCTGTCTGTCATTGTTTACATTTTCGTAGTGAACTCCGATTTTTTGTTGTGTATGTCAAATATTTATGGTTGCATTTGACAATTATCGAAAAAACACCGCACAGAAATATGCGAATTAGGAACATCCCAGATGGATGGTGGAATAACTGGGAAATTTTCGGAACGGCAAAACCTTACGGAAATACCCCGAAATGGATGGTGGATGGTGGCCTGTGGGAATAGGCTATTAGCTTTAAAAACGCCTCGTTGCTTTCGGGTACATCTTTCTCCCAAAATGTCTCAAACCGCTTCTCAACAACATAGAATATATATTTGTATTTAAAACATTGATTGAATTTAGTAGACGCAGTCACAAATGACCACGCTTCGGTGTTTTCAAAGCCGATATCCATTCCAATAAAGTCTCCTCGTCAATGTTAGCCTCATTATCATCATCCATGTCCAACAACATGATTAGCTTGTGCAAGAATATGTTTTGCTGCTGAATCACATTCACAACCATTGCAATGGCATTTATATTCATTTTAATTATACATTTTCATAGCACGCAATTGTGAGCATCAGCTGTTTCTCATGGATGGTATCATTGTGAAACGATATATCACATATTTAAAAAATTGCCATCGTCCCCCCGGGATGGACTCAGTGCGCGGAGGGTAAAAGTATGTGATTTTGAATGCTCACATCTCCGAAACTATCAGCCAAGCTCCGGTTATCGCAAATCGCAAAATAATACAATTTGACAGTCAAATCGCAAAAAAGCTATCAACAAAATAAACCTAAGCAACAATAAAGTGCCGATAAAATATTTATATCAATATCGGCCGGGGGAAAAATGTCCTTTGTTCTTAATTCATCTATTTTTTTACCCGTACTCAAAAAGAGTTAATATACCCCTTAACTATATTTTTTGTAAAATTGGATGTGTGCAACGCAGAGAAGGAGACGTTTCCGACCCCATAAAGTAAATATATTCTTGATCAGCATCAATAACCGAGTCGATATAGCCATGTCTGTCTCTCTGTCCTTCCGTCCGCCCGTCCCGATGCGCGCCTATTTCTCAGAGACTATAAGAGCTAGAGCAAACAAATTTTGTTTCCAGACCCATGTGATATCACACTGGTACCAGTGTATTTCGCGAATCTTTCGATAGAAAAAAGTTACGAAAACGTACACAATTTTAGTTCGTCCGAACTGTTCCAAAATCGTAATCGCAAAAACATACGAAAACCGGAGCATAGCGGTATAAGACCGATTTTCTTAGGGTTTCCATTTTCGAAATCCTTGGAAAATTCTCTATCAGATTCGTGTATTTAAATTATCCAAAGCGCTCACTCAAAAAATGACTTTTGCCACCTGTTCTCAGCAGAGGCCTCATTGTGAGACGTGGATTTGCTTATCGGAGCCCTCCTCGCATCGGTTACTGCTAGAAGACGGTGGACCGATTGAGTCTCCTTCCCCGTCTTCCTAAGACCTGGTTTCCCACGCGTTGATGTAGAGACAGTCCTTCATCCGTTAGTCCCCTTGTATCACCCGAATAGCTGACGACCTTTTATATGTATAAAAATGGAGAGAGAAAAATGTATAGTGCGTTTTCACGTGAGAACGGCTTTGCAGACTCGACTTAAATTTATATTCAGTTGTTCGTATTTACCAGGAGATGGTTTTTACGAAAGAAAATATTTGGAAATCCTACCTGCGATCATGAAATAAGAGATTTTGTTTTTGTTTCTTTTATGGAACCGACAATATTAGGCGTACAATATTAGGCGGAGAGGCAATTGTCATATTCGAAGATTAGTTCCATACTCGAGATATTATTCATCGATTGAGCTATAATATGCCTGCTAGTATTACACGATTAATCCTTGGATGACGTACACGTCGTGAAATAAGTGATCCGCGCCGCTTCGAACCAAACCAACTTTTTTTTTGAGGATTTGAGGCCTTAAACATGCTAAGTCATAATTTTGTTTTTCTACTGCAGAATTTGTATACAGCGGAGCACCAGAAATAACTTCCGCTGGAAAATCATCTCAATTCCATTCCATAAAACACTCCTAAAACGATTCGAATCTTAACGATTCCACGCTCAATCCGCTGCAGTCTGAGGTGGCCACCTAGGGCGATTCGGACTTTCGAAGTTAATACAGTAATGCCACCGTTTTTAACCCGAATTCGGAGCCATATATTTAATATTAATTATATTGAAAGCATTATCTTTTTCGTTAATTAAGCATTACAAAAAATAGCTCATTGCATAAAACTTCGTTTACGTCAAACGTGTGCATACTTTTGTGCAAATTGTGAAAACATTTGTATTCATTTGTAGATCTACCAGGTGGCATCGCTTCAAAATGCCAAAACAGAACTAACAAACAAATTTTTACACACTATTGCCATTGCATTTATGTCAAAAACCCCTGTTCGGGTGCAGACCCATGGCAGCACAAATAGAAGCATAGCGATCACTATACCAAAAACTGGTAATTGTAACGAACTAAATTAGCAGTAGTTTGAGAAGACAATCACAACAAACGAGTCCGATGTGCATCTGAGAAGCCTGCGATGCAAGGTTTGTATTTAATATGTTGCCTCCAAAGTTCTTTGGTTTGTTAGTTCTGTTTTGGCATTTTGAATCGATGCCACCTGGTAGACCTACAATGTTTTCACAATTTGCACAAAAAGTATGTTTTATGGGTGTATTTAATCAACAATGGATAAATTCCGCTGAAAAATCGGTGTGTGGCACGGCGGAATGGAATTGAGGTGATTTTCCAGCAGAAGTGATTTCTGTGGCACCCCTGTATAATTTATGTAGAATTTTAAAATATTTTATATTTTTGCTACGTGCCCAAAATCAGCTTACGGCAGAGCACTCAATAATACTCCCAAACAAAAACACAAATACGAATAACAGTGCAAACTCGAAAAAAGACAACAACATAATCCTAACAAAAGTTACCCGACACCAAGCAGAGAAGAGACAAAACCGGTTTTTGCTTGACGGATCGCATGCACACAAAATTGTTTGCATGTGTTGGGCTTTCGGTATGCTGTTATACAGCACGACCTGTGTATGCATACAAGAATTGGTTTCCCATACTGGGGGCAATTACAAAAACAAAAGAGCTCGCGGACATACGGACATGGCTATATCGACTCGGCTATCGATGCTGATCAAAAATATATATATATTATGGGGTCGGAAATGTCTCCTTCTCTGCTTTGCACACATCCACTTTTACCACAAATCTAATATACCCCATAACTCTTTTTAAGTACGGGTATAAAAAAGAGCCCCGCGAGTGCAATATTTATCCGGCCCCAAGGAGAGGAAAAGCTACAGCGACATACTTCGAATGGTCTCCAGGCGCCAGGACGGTAAGCTCCAGGAAGTGGGCGATAAGGTACGGCAAAGGGCGAACAGCAACACGGCGAAGCTCAAGGAGGTCATTAGCGAGGCATTGGGACTGCTGTCGGGTACTAAGACGGTCACAGAGGAACTTTGCATGAAGATTAAAGATCTTGTCAGCCTATTCACAAAGGAGGACATCGCAGCAGTGATACCAGAAAAAGTCGTCGCACCCTGCGTGGGAATCGTCTCCATCGTCTAAAAGCCTGAGGCCGTCTTATGCTGAACCACAACTAGCAGTGGTGTTCCCGCCCCCGTGCAGACAAAAGCCTTGCTGAAAGTGGGCAGTCAGATTCAAGAGCGCCTCAGGTGTGGCGCAACTGGGCACAGAGCGACCCTTGCTGCTTGATCTTCAATAAGTGCAAGGAAGCAAACGACTACGCGTGCATCACAAGATGTTCAGCAGCCAAAGGTGGGTCCAGCAAGCCGCCCTAATGATGAAGCTATTGTAGCTAAACCTTAACCACTGCACTGCGGCTTAAGAACTGCTGAGCCAGACCTTGCGGGAAATGGCAATAGACCTTGCCATCCTTAGCGAGCCATACAAAACTAGAGTCCCCTGGCTCCATTGTTGTTCGCGCAAAAGTTTGAAGTATTTGGACCTATAGCGTCTACATCGCCTCAAGGTTGTCCCTTTCTGAATTCACAGGAATTCTCGACAAATTAGCGGCCGATGTTGAAAGTAGATAGTAAAAAGCTTAAAATACCGGAGCATTTCTTGTACTATTCATCGTTCAGAGAATTTTATTATTAATCTGCCATTGATTTTCGTTTCCAATATCGTCGTGATGCCAAAAATTTAAATGGTTTTTGAAATCAGAACAAGGTATTTGTATTGATACAATAAAATTTTCGTTAAAACCTATCGTCTTTTTCCAGTCTTTTCAGCATTGGCTCTTGTATGTTGTAGAACTTTACCATTTCCTGTAAATAATGAAAATAAAGATTACAATTTCCTGCACACCTTTTACTTTCATACCTGACAAAAGTGAACATCAATGGCACAAATTTCCTGAGCAGACCCTTTTGTAGATACATTTCTGGGATTTGCAACACAACGAATCTGTGGTAAATCATTAATTCCTGGCTCAATATGAATCATATTTTCTTGAACAAGAAATGAAATATTCAATGAATTCTGAACAGAGTTCATAAAGTTTGTAGGGTGACAAATTAATTTGAAATACGGAATGGGCTGGTCGTTAGCAGTTCTGTACATTTGTCTGATTTGTTTAAGCGTATTGCTGACCGATGCTGAGCCTTCCTCCTTGCGCAGCAGCTTGTCACTTTTTTTTGGACGTTTTTCTTCAACCTGCAAAATAAATGCAAATTACTCATTGTATATTTAAGCGCCCCATCCCAGAAAATCACAAAAAAAAAACTAGAGAGAATGTTGTAAGTCGTGATCAGTCAGTTTATATGTATGTGAGGTTATAATTTATGTGGAATTTTTATACCCGTACTCAAAAAAGAGTTAAGGGGTAGTTTAGATTTGTGGTAAAAGTGGATGTGTGTAACGCAGAGAAGGAAAATTTTCCGACCCCATAAAGTATATATATTCTTGATCAGCATCAATAGCCGAGTCGATAGAGCCATGTCTGTCTGTCCGTCTGTCTGTCTGTCCGTCTGTATGTCTGTCTGTCTGTCTCGATGAACGCCTAGATCTCAGAGACTATAAGAGCTAGGGTGACCAAAGTTGGTTTCCAGACTCACGTGATATCACACTGCTACAAGTGTATTTCTAAATTTCGCCCCGCCCCCTTCCGCCACCACAAAGGACGAAAATCTGTGGCAGGCACAATTTTAAAGATACGATAAAACTAAAAACGCAGTATCGTAGAGAATGCCCATATCTACCAGATCTGAATCAGATTTAATTAATTATAGCCAGAATGAAGAAATAATTTTCAGTTGGTTCCCCCGCCCTCTCCAGCAAGTGACACGCTACTCATTCTCTTTCTCGCTCGCACACTCTGCCGCGTTCAGTGTGCGAGCAACCCCTAGCGGAGGAGATTTAGAATATTAATGGTACATTTAGAGTCTACATATTAGATGTAGAATATACATTGTAGATGTAGATAGCAGATGTAGCAAAAACGAGAAGGAACGTGTGAGTCGCTTCTTGGGACGCGACTCTACTTATACCCGTACATTTTTTTTAGAAAAAAAAAAAATTTTACATTTTACATTTTTTTGCTACATCTGTTATCTACATCTACATCTACAATGTATATTACGATTCTTACTTTCCCATTAAGGTTGTTCAATTGGTGATTAACCCTCATCCAAATAATTTAACATTATACATTTTAAGTTAATAAAATAAGCATTTTAGTAAATCACTATTCAATCCGCTGACTGAATTTTCACTGAACGATTCCGCTCTCAATCCGCTGCAGAGCGAGGTGGCCACCTAGGGCGATTCGGACTTTTTAAGTTAATACAGTACTGCCACCTTTTCTAAGTCGAATTCGGAGCCATATATTTAATATTAATTGTATTGAAAGCATTCTGCTTTTCTTTAATTAAGCATTACAAAAAATAGCTCATTGTAGTAAAACTTCCTTTACGTCAAACGTGTGCAAATTGTGAAAACATTGTATTCATTTGTAGGTCTACCAGGTGGCATCGCTTCAAAATGCCAAAACAGAACTAACAAACCATTTCTACACATTATTGCCATTGCATTTATGTCAAAAACCCCTGTTCGGCTAAGTGCAGACCCATGGCAGCACAAATATAAGCATAACGATCATTATACCAAAAACTGGTAATTGTAATGAACTAAATTAGCAGTAGTTTGACAAGACAATCACAAAAACCACATACGAATCGTCTGAACGCGAAAACGAGTCCGATTCACATCTGAGAAGCCTGCGCTGCAAGGTTTGTGTTCTAATATGTCGCCTCCGTAGTTCTTCGATGGCCAACAGTCGCGGTAAAAGCACTTTAGTTAAGTTCACCGTAAAATGCAGATGTCTGTTGATGAACAGCTGATTGCTTCCATGCACGACTCTTTTTCGGAGCCATATATTTAATATTAATTATATTGAAAGCATTATCTTTTTCGTTAATTAAGCATTACAAAAAATAGCTCATTGCATAAAACTTCGTTTACGTCAAACGTGTGCATACTTTTTGTGCAAATTGTGAAAACATTTGTATTCATTTGTAGATCTACCAGGTGGCATCGCTTCAAAATGCCAAAACAGAACTAACAAACAAATTTTTACACACTATTGCCATTGCATTTATGTCAAAAACCCCTGTTCGGGTGCAGACCCATGGCAGCACAAATAGAAGCATAGCGATCACTATACCAAAAACTGGTAATTGTAACGAACTAAATTAGCAGTAGTTTGAGAAGACAATCACAACAAACGAGTCCGATGTGCATCTGAGAAGCCTGCGATGCAAGGTTTGTATTCTAATATGTTGCCTCCAAAGTTCTTTGGTTTGTTAGTTCTGTTTTGGCATTTTGAAGCGATGCCACCTGGTAGACCTACAATGTTTTCACAATTTGCACAAAAAGTATGTTTTATGGGTGTATTTAATCAACAATGGATAAATTGTCAGCGGTTTTGATTCCGCTGAAAAATCGGTGTGTGGCACGGCGGAATGGAATTGAGGTGATTTTCCAGCAGAAGTGATTTCTGTGGCACCCCTGTATAATTTATGTAGAATTTTAAAATATTTTATATTTTTTGCTACGTGCCCAAAATCAGCTTACGGCAGAGCACTCAATAATACTCCCAAACAAAAACACAAATACGAATAACAGTGCAAACTCGAAAAAAAGACAACAACATAATCCTAACAAAAGTTACCCGACACCAAGCAGAGAAGAGACAAAACCGGTTTTTGCTTGACGGATCGCATGCACACAAAATTGTTTGCATGTGTTGGGCTTTCGGTATGCTGTTATACAGCACGACCTGTGTATGCATACAAGAATTGGTTTCCCATACTGGGGGCAATTACAAAAACAAAAGAGCTCGCGGACATACGGACATGGCTATATCGACTCGGCTATCGATGCTGATCAAAAATATATATATATTATGGGGTCGGAAATGTCTCCTTCTCTGCTTTGCACACATCCACTTTTACCACAAATCTAATATACCCCATAACTCTTTTTAAGTACGGGTATAAAAAAGAGCCCCGCGAGTGCAATATTTATCCGGCCCCAAGGAGAGGAAAAGCTACAGCGACATACTTCGAATGGTCTCCAGGCGCCAGGACGGTAAGCTCCAGGAAGTGGGCGATAAGGTACGGCAAAGGGCGAACAGCAACACGGCGAAGCTCAAGGAGGTCATTAGCGAGGCATTGGGACTGCTGTCGGGTACTAAGACGGTCACAGAGGAACTTTGCATGAAGATTAAAGATCTTGTCAGCCTATTCACAAAGGAGGACATCGCAGCAGTGATACCAGAAAAAGTCGTCGCACCCTGCGTGGGAATCGTCTCCATCGTCTAAAAGCCTGAGGCCGTCTTATGCTGAACCACAACTAGCAGTGGTGTTCCCGCCCCCGTGCAGACAAAAGCCTTGCTGAAAGTGGGCAGTCAGATTCAAGAGCGCCTCAGGTGTGGCGCAACTGGGCACAGAGCGACCCTTGCTGCTTGATCTTCAATAAGTGCAAGGAAGCAAACGACTACGCGTGCATCACAAGATGTTCAGCAGCCAAAGGTGGGTCCAGCAAGCCGCCCTAATGATGAAGCTATTGTAGCTAAACCTTAACCACTGCACTGCGGCTTAAGAACTGCTGAGCCAGACCTTGCGGGAAATGGCAATAGACCTTGCCATCCTTAGCGAGCCATACAAAACTAGAGTCCCCTGGCTCCATTGTTGTTCGCGCAAAAGTTTGAAGTATTTGGACCTATAGCGTCTACATCGCCTCAAGGTTGTCCCTTTCTGAATTCACAGGAATTCTCGACAAATTAGCGGCCGATGTTGAAAGTAGATAGTAAAAAGCTTAAAATACCGGAGCATTTCTTGTACTATTCATCGTTCAGAGAATTTTATTATTAATCTGCCATTGATTTTCGTTTCCAATATCGTCGTGATGCCAAAAATTTAAATGGTTTTTGAAATCAGAACAAGGTATTTGTATTGATACAATAAAATTTTCGTTAAAACCTATCGTCTTTTTCCAGTCTTTTCAGCATTGGCTCTTGTATGTTGTAGAACTTTACCATTTCCTGTAAATAATGAAAATAAAGATTACAATTTCCTGCACACCTTTTACTTTCATACCTGACAAAAGTGAACATCAATGGCACAAATTTCCTGAGCAGACCCTTTTGTAGATACATTTCTGGGATTTGCAACACAACGAATCTGTGGTAAATCATTAATTCCTGGCTCAATATGAATCATATTTTCTTGAACAAGAAATGAAATATTCAATGAATTCTGAACAGAGTTCATAAAGTTTGTAGGGTGACAAATTAATTTGAAATACGGAATGGGCTGGTCGTTAGCAGTTCTGTACATTTGTCTGATTTGTTTAAGCGTATTGCTGACCGATGCTGAGCCTTCCTCCTTGCGCAGCAGCTTGTCACTTTTTTTTGGACGTTTTTCTTCAACCTGCAAAATAAATGCAAATTACTCATTGTATATTTAAGCGCCCCATCCCAGAAAATCACAAAAAAAAAACTAGAGGGAATGTTGTAAGTCGTGATCAGTCAGTTTATATGTATGTGAGGTTATAATTTATGTTGAATTTTTATACCCGTACTCAAAAAAGAGTTAAGGGGTAGTTTAGATTTGTGGTAAAAGTGGATGTGTGTAACGCAGAGAAGGAAAATTTTCCGACCCCATAAAGTATAAATATTCTTGATCAGCATCAATAGCCGAGTCGATAGAGCCATGTCTGTCTGTCCGTCTGTCTGTCTGTCCGTCTGTATGTCTGTCTGTCTGTCTCGATGAACGCCTAGATCTCAGAGACTATAAGAGCTAGGGTGACCAAAGTTGGTTTCCAGACTCACGTGATATCACACTGCTACAAGTGTATTTCTAAATTTCGCCCCGCCCCCTTCCGCCACCACAAAGGACGAAAATCTGTGGCAGGCACAATTTTAAAGATACGATAAAACTAAAAACGCAGTATCGTAGAGAATGCCCATATCTACCAGATCTGAATCAGATTTAATTAATTATAGCCAGAATGAAGAAATAATTTTCAGTTGGTTCCCCCGCCCCCTCCAGCAAGTGACACGCTACTCATTCTCTTTCTCGCTCGCACACTCTGCCGCGTTCAGTGTGCGAGCAACCCCTAGCGGAGGAGATTTAGAATATTAATGGTACATTTAGAGTCTACATATTAGATGTAGAATATACATTGTAGATGTAGATAGCAGATGTAGCAAAAACGAGAAGGAACGTGTGAGTCGCTTCTTGGGACGCGACTCTACTTATACCCGTACATTTTTTTTAGAAAAAAAAAAATTTTACATTTTACATTTTTTTGCTACATCTGTTATCTACATCTACATCTACAATGTATATTACGATTCTTACTTTCCCATTAAGGTTGTTCAATTGGTGATTAACCCTCATCCAAATAATTTAACATTATACATTTTAAGTTAATAAAATAAGCATTTTAGTAAATCACTATTCAATCCGCTGACTGAATTTTCACTGAACGATTCCGCTCTCAATCCGCTGCAGAGCGAGGTGGCCACCTAGGGCGATTCGGACTTTTTAAGTTAATACAGTACTGCCACCTTTTCTAAGTCGAATTCGGAGCCATATATTTAATATTAATTGTATTGAAAGCATTCTGCTTTTCTTTAATTAAGCATTACAAAAAATAGCTCATTGTAGTAAAACTTCCTTTACGTCAAACGTGTGCAAATTGTGAAAACATTGTATTCATTTGTAGGTCTACCAGGTGGCATCGCTTCAAAATGCCAAAACAGAACTAACAAACCATTTCTACACATTATTGCCATTGCATTTATGTCAAAAACCCCTGTTCGGCTAAGTGCAGACCCATGGCAGCACAAATATAAGCATAACGATCATTATACCAAAAACTGGTAATTGTAATGAACTAAATTAGCAGTAGTTTGACAAGACAATCACAAAAACCACATACGAATCGTCTGAACGCGAAAACGAGTCCGATTCACATCTGAGAAGCCTGCGCTGCAAGGTTTGTGTTCTAATATGTCGCCTCCGTAGTTCTTCGATGGCCAACAGTCGCGGTAAAAGCACTTTAGTTAAGTTCACCGTAAAATGCAGATGTCTGTTGATGAACAGCTGATTGCTTCCATGCACGACTCTTTTTCGGAGCCATATATTTAATATTAATTATATTGAAAGCATTATCTTTTTCGTTAATTAAGCATTACAAAAAATAGCTCATTGCATAAAACTTCGTTTACGTCAAACGTGTGCATACTTTTTGTGCAAATTGTGAAAACATTTGTATTCATTTGTAGATCTACCAGGTGGCATCGCTTCAAAATGCCAAAACAGAACTAACAAACAAATTTTTACACACTATTGCCATTGCATTTATGTCAAAAACCCCTGTTCGGGTGCAGACCCATGGCAGCACAAATAGAAGCATAGCGATCACTATACCAAAAACTGGTAATTGTAACGAACTAAATTAGCAGTAGTTTGAGAAGACAATCACAACAAACGAGTCCGATGTGCATCTGAGAAGCCTGCGATGCAAGGTTTGTATTCTAATATGTTGCCTCCAAAGTTCTTTGGTTTGTTAGTTCTGTTTTGGCATTTTGAAGCGATGCCACCTGGTAGACCTACAATGTTTTCACAATTTGCACAAAAGTATGTTTTATGGGTGTATTTAATCAACAATGGATAAATTGTCAGCGGTTTTGATTCCGCTGAAAAATCGGTGTGTGGCACGTCGGAATGGAATTGAGGTGATTTTCCAGCAGAAGTGATTTCTGTGGCACCCCTGTATAATTTATGTAGAATTTTAAAATATTTTATATTTTTTGCTACGTGCCCAAAATCAGCTTACGGCAGAGCACTCAATAATACTCCCAAACAAAAACACAAATACGAATAACAGTGCAAACCCAAAAAAAGACAACAACATAATCCTAACAAAAGTTACCCGACACCAAGCAGAGAAGAGACAAAACCGGTTTTTGCTTGACGGATCGCATGCACACAAAATTGTTTGCATGTGTTGGGCTTTCGGTATGCTGTTATACAGCACGACCTGTGTATGCATACAAGAATTGGTTTCCCATACTGGGGGCAATTACAAAAACAAAAGAGCTCGCGGACATACGGACATGGCTATATCGACTCGGCTATCGATGCTGATCAAAAATATATATATATTATGGGGTCGGAAATGTCTCCTTCTCTGCTTTGCACACATCCACTTTTACCACAAATCTAATATACCCCATAACTCTTTTTAAGTACGGGTATAAAAAAGAGCCCCGCGAGTGCAATATTTATCCGGCCCCAAGGAGAGGAAAAGCTACAGCGACATACTTCGAATGGTCTCCAGGCGCCAGGACGGTAAGCTCCAGGAAGTGGGCGATAAGGTACGGCAAAGGGCGAACAGCAACACGGCGAAGCTCAAGGAGGTCATTAGCGAGGCATTGGGACTGCTGTCGGGTACTAAGACGGTCACAGAGGAACTTTGCATGAAGATTAAAGATCTTGTCAGCCTATTCACAAAGGAGGACATCGCAGCAGTGATACCAGAAAAAGTCGTCGCACCCTGCGTGGGAATCGTCTCCATCGTCTAAAAGCCTGAGGCCGTCTTATGCTGAACCACAACTAGCAGTGGTGTTCCCGCCCCCGTGCAGACAAAAGCCTTGCTGAAAGTGGGCAGTCAGATTCAAGAGCGCCTCAGGTGTGGCGCAACTGGGCACAGAGCGACCCTTGCTGCTTGATCTTCAATAAGTGCAAGGAAGCAAACGACTACGCGTGCATCACAAGATGTTCAGCAGCCAAAGGTGGGTCCAGCAAGCCGCCCTAATGATGAAGCTATTGTAGCTAAACCTTAACCACTGCACTGCGGCTTAAGAACTGCTGAGCCAGACCTTGCGGGAAATGGCAATAGACCTTGCCATCCTTAGCGAGCCATACAAAACTAGAGTCCCCTGGCTCCATTGTTGTTCGCGCAAAAGTTTGAAGTATTTGGACCTATAGCGTCTACATCGCCTCAAGGTTGTCCCTTTCTGAATTCACAGGAATTCTCGACAAATTAGCGGCCGATGTTGAAAGTAGATAGTAAAAAGCTTAAAATACCGGAGCTTTCTTGTACTATTCATCGTTCAGAGAATTTTATTATTAATCTGCCATTGATTTTCGTTTCCAATTTCGTCGTGATGCCAAAAATTTAAATGGTTTTTGAAATCAGAACAAGGTATTTGTATTGATACAATAAAATTTTCGTTAAAACCTATCGTCTTTTTCCAGTCTTTTCAGCATTGGCTCTTGTATGTTGTAGAACTTTACCATTTCCTGTAAATAATGAAAATAAAGATTACAATTTCCTGCACACCTTTTACTTTCATACCTGACAAAAGTGAACATCAATGGCACAAATTTCCTGAGCAGACCCTTTTGTAGATACATTTCTGGGATTTGCAACACAACGAATCTGTGGTAAATCATTAATTCCTGGCTCAATATGAATCATATTTTCTTGAACAAGAAATGAAATATTCAATGAATTCTGAACAGAGTTCATAAAGTTTGTAGGGTGACAAATTAATTTGAAATACGGAATGGGCTGGTCGTTAGCAGTTCTGTACATTTGTCTGATTTGTTTAAGCGTATTGCTGACCGATGCTGAGCCTTCCTCCTTGCGCAGCAGCTTGTCACTTTTTTTGGACGTTTTTCTTCAACCTGCAAAATAAATGCAAATTACTCATTGTATATTTAAGCGCCCCATCCCAGAAAATCCCAAAAAAAAAACTAGAGAGAATGTTGTAAGTCGTGATCAGTCAGTTTATATGTATGTGAGGTTATAATTTATGTGGAATTTTTATACCCGTACTCAAAAAAGAGTTAAGGGGTAGTTTAGATTTGTGGTAAAAGTGGATGTGTGTAACGCAGAGAAGGAAAATTTTCCGACCCCATAAAGTATATATATTCTTGATCAGCATCAATAGCCGAGTCGATAGAGCCATGTCTGTCTGTCCGTCTGTCTGTCTGTCCGTCTGTATGTCTGTCTGTCTGTCTCGATGAACGCCTAGATCTCAGAGACTATAAGAGCTAGGGTGACCAAAGTTGGTTTCCAGACTCACGTGATATCACACTGCTACAAGTGTATTTCTAAATTTCGCCCCGCCCCCTTCCGCCACCACAAAGGACGAAAATCTGTGGCAGGCACAATTTTAAAGATACGATAAAACTAAAAACGCAGTATCGTAGAGAATGCCCATATCTACCAGATCTGAATCAGATTTAATTAATTATAGCCAGAATGAAGAAATAATTTTCAGTTGGTTCCCCCGCCCCCTCCAGCAAGTGACACGCTACTCATTCTCTTTCTCGCTCGCACACTCTGCCGCGTTCAGTGTGCGAGCAACCTAGCGGAGGAGATTTAGAATATTAATGGTACATTTAGAGTCTACATATTAGATGTAGAATATACATTGTAGATGTAGATAGCAGATGTAGCAAAAACGAGAAGGAACGTGTGAGTCGCTTCTTGGGACGCGACTCTACTTATACCCGTACATTTTTTTAGAAAAAAAAAAATTTTACATTTTACATTTTTTTGCTACATCTGTTATTACCTCTACATCTACAATGTATATTACGATTCTTACTTTCCCATTAAGGTTGTTCAATTGGTGATTAACCCTCATCCAAATAATTTAACATTATACATTTTAAGTTAATAAAATAAGCATTTTAGTAAATCACTATTCAATCCGCTGACTGAATTTTCACTGAACGATTCCGCTCTCAATCCGCTGCAGAGCGAGGTGGCCACCTAGGGCGATTCGGACTTTTTAAGTTAATACAGTACTGCCACCTTTTCTAAGTCGAATTCGGAGCCATATATTTAATATTAATTGTATTGAAAGCATTCTGCTTTTCTTTAATTAAGCATTACAAAAAATAGCTCATTGTAGTAAAACTTCCTTTACGTCAAACGTGTGCAAATTGTGAAAACATTGTATTCATTTGTAGGTCTACCAGGTGGCATCGCTTCAAAATGCCAAAACAGAACTAACAAACCATTTCTACACATTATTGCCATTGCATTTATGTCAAAAACCCCTGTTCGGCTAAGTGCAGACCCATGGCAGCACAAATATAAGCATAACGATCATTATACCAAAAACTGGTAATTGTAATGAACTAAATTAGCAGTAGTTTGACAAGACAATCACAAAAACCACATACGAATCGTCTGAACGCGAAAACGAGTCCGATTCACATCTGAGAAGCCTGCGCTGCAAGGTTTGTGTTCTAATATGTCGCCTCCGTAGTTCTTCGATGGCCAACAGTCGCGGTAAAAGCACTTTAGTTAAGTTCACCGTAAAATGCAGATGTCTGTTGATGAACAGCTGATTGCTTCCATGCACGACTCTTTTTCGACTTTTTCCGAGTTTTTAAATTCAAAATTTCGGGGAAAAATACTGCAAAAAAAGGTTGAAATTAAAATTTTAAAGATTAATATCTTCCAGGCGTTATGCTGCAGATACAAAGTGTCTGGGTCGGATTTATAGCTGCATTTGTCAGCTTTTCAGAAATTATGTGAAAAATAAAAGCACTAACTCTGAAAAAAAAAACATTAAAAAAATATCAGATTTTGAAAAATTCTTTAAAAAAAAACTAGACCATACAAAAAAATCATAATTCGTTAAAAAAATTGTAAACCCCGAAATCTATAACAAAAAGTCATTTTGGGCCACAGCCTAATTGTCGCGTTAACTATTGTAATAATTTGATCTGATTCAGATTAAACGAGAAGGAACGTGTGAGTCGCTTCTGGGGACGCGACTCTACTTATACCCGTCAGTCAGTCAGTATATACATTTTGGAGCATATAATTTTTTAGAATTTTAGAATAAAAAAAAATGTTACATTTTTTGGCTACATCTGCTATCTACATCTACAATGTATATTTTACATCTAACATGTAGATTATAGATTTACCATTTAGATTCTACATCTCCTCCGCTAGGGGATACCCGCGCACTGAACGCGGCAAAGTGTGCGAGCGAGAAAGAGAATGAGTGGTTGTTTTCTTGCAGGATGGGACGGGGGAAGCAGCAGAAATTAATTTCTTCATTCTGGCTATAATTATTATCCAATTTGATTCGGATTCGGCAATCCGGTAGATATGATCATTCTCTACGATAGTGAGTTTTTAGTTTTATCGTATCTTTAAAGTTGTGCCTGCCACAGATTTTCGTCCTTTGCGGGGGCGGAAAGGGGCGGGGCGAAATTTTGAAATACACTTGTAGCAGTGTGATATCACATGAGTCTGGTAACCAAATCTGGTGCACTAGCTTTTATAGTCTCTGAGATCCAGGCGTCAAACAAGACGGACAGACTGACAGCCAGACATGGCTCTATCGACTCGGCTATTGATGCTGATCAAGAATATATATACTTTATGGGGTCGGAAACGTTTCCTTCTCTGAGTTACACACATCCACTTTTACCACAAATCTAATATACCCCTTAACTCTTTTTTAAGTACGGGTATAAAAAACTGGTAGATATCGTCATACTCTACGATACTTCGTTTCCCGTTTTTTCGTATCTAAAGGCCTGTCTCGAGCACCACGGAAAATTCCTGCCATGAATTTGCTTGTTATTCCGTGAGGGTGTGGAACATAGCTAAAATGAATCGGCTGTGTTTTGTAAACAGAGCCAACTCTAAAATTCTGCTAAAATTCAAAAATTAAAAAAAGCACTCTGATGATGAAGTGATTGTGTTGGTGGCGGCATATATTGTTGCAAAAGAAAAAATAATTATTTTTATCAGTTTTTGCCTACATTTTGCACCATTTACTTCAGGAATAATTGTTGAACATAAATTCCTGAGCTGGGTGTCAGCTGTATAGCTGTTTCATTTTAATTTTTCAACATTTTTTGAAAGCGGTTTTAGTAATTAATTAGAAAAATACTGAACCAAAATACTTAAGCCATTTTTTTTGGTTTCTATTTTACTTTTAAACTAAAATTTTATATATTTCTAGTTTCTCTTCTTGTTTGAGCCATTTTTGCATCGATTCGAACAATTTTGCCGATCTATGGCCTAATTTTCTCCACTCCTCTTTAAGTGCTGTTTTTAAGCCTTTCTTTGCGTTTTTTAATGCTCTGATCCATTATTGGCCGAACTTTTAAATTGGCCAGCAATTCCCGTACAGCTGGTAAAATCATACCATCTTTTATACCGAGCTCTTCGAATATGTGAAGGTTTAGGAAGGTTTATTTATGTATCGATAGATAACATGTCCTTGTTCATTTTCTCATCAAAGAAATCCGAATTCCCAACACCAGCGCCTGACATATGGGCCCAAATATGTCCCATTATAACCTCTGTGCATAGCGGCGGCGTGAAGGTTTTTCATAATAAGCTAGTTATTAGTCTTTTGCTTTGAGTATTGTTACTTCTCCTGATTAGGATATGATAGGCGGAGTAGCTGCGGGATTGTTGGTTGGTGGGTGCACAAAGCTTTTTGTTGCTGGGTGTGGTTTGAAGACGTTTTTAGATGGTAGGCAAATGTATTTATTTCTCTTTATTGCTGCGAGCCCCCACTCTCCTGTTTGTGTACGCAAAGGTGATTCACTCTCGATCGGTGTGCATACGCCTGATTTAGCTTTCCACAGTGGGAGTCGTTTGCTAGTTGGGGAGAGTTGATCGATATAGGATATTTGAGCTAGGTTTTTTTCATCTTCTAATGCTTCGACTGACCTGTCAATGTCAGCTTTACAATAAATGTTGGGCAGCTATCAATATGAGAACTTATGTACTTCCTGTATTTGAGCCAATCTGTTTTGCTAGAAGTTAGACAGTGTGGGCGTTCCGAAAGCTGTGGATAGTCGTAAAGGTGAAGTAGAATGGGCGAGTGATCCGATGATAGCTCTGTTAGGTGATCTACATGAATCTGAGCTTGCAGCACTCTTCGTGTAACTGCAAAATCAATCAAGTCAGTGGTAAGGTTGATGGTTCAGAAGTTTCTGGTCGTCTGGTTCATTTAAGCTGTGAGCCACTGTATATAACTGACTTAATGGTCCGATTGACTTATTGATCAAACTCAAATTTTCGACTAATTTTATAAACATACTACTTGAACATACTTACAACAGTTTTTCGTTTTCGTAAACCACGGTTCTTTTGAATGTGTTGCTTCGGTGCAACATCGATGAAGGCCATCATACTGTCATTAGTGAAGAACGGCATTCCAAACTGAATACCTACAGTGCAAAAAGAGTCCCAATTTTCATCGTTGTCTTTGAAAACTAAATTCGTCTTATAAATATTACAGGTTAATTTATGACAATCATATATGTAATTTTACTACTTTTCTACTTACAATAGCTGTAAAGACCATTTGGTCAGTAAAGTTTGTGTTATATTGTATAGCCTTTCCTACTACTTCATGATTGCGCCTTAACAACTCAGTGTCTAGTACGAGCTCCGTGGGATTTGTACGACGTTCCTCCTGTCCCTTTGCAATTTCATTTGATTTTTTAAGGATAGTTTCTATAGCCAATATTGAATCGTCGAATCTTTTATTTTCAAGTTGTTGCTCTGGTTAAAAAAATTGAATTTCATGAATTCGTTTACTGTAATAAAAATAATTCAATGTCTACTAACCAATCTCAATGTTTTTTTCAATTAGCTGTTGTAAACGCATTATCCGAACATCTTGTTCGCTGTCTTCTGTAAACGATTCCATCCTTTCAAATTTACCAATTTTTAAATGCGCGTTATAGAAACAATTATATTTATGTTTTAGAAGTAAACCTAGTAAATATATAATGTTAATATGTAAATAAAAGTCTTATAAAACTTGAACCATTAGAAAAAGGAACACAAATGGTGTGAACAACAAATTAACCCTCTATAGCCTTTTCACACACAGCACATCTATGAGAAACGGTGCGAATTGTTGACAGATGTGAAAATCAGATTCCCACTGGCCACCATCCATGAAAAATAGCTGATGTACACAATGTGGTGCAGCGGAAATATTGTATTTTTGTTAAAAGTGGATGTGTGCAACGCAGAGAAGGAATCGTTTTCGAACTCATAAAGAATATATATTCTTCATCAGAATCAATAGCCGAGTCGATATAGCTATGTCTGTCCGTAGTGATGAGCGCCTAGTTCTCAGAGACAATTACAGTCAAAGCAACCAAATTTTGTTTCCAGACTCATGTGATATCACACTTCCACAAGTGTATTTAAAAATTTAGACCCGTGATATAAAATTTCTGTGATATATCTGCACTAGAAAAATTTAAGATTTCACTTGGTTTAGTCCCTTATTTTCCATTTTACGAAATCTAGTAGAATTGCCATTTGGTGTCGATGTCCTAAACCAACTCAAAGCTAAATCTGGCCAACTAGTTTTTTTGTCAATTGAATTTTTTTTGGAATGCTAAATTCGAATTATATTATCATTTAATGGTTTTAAATTAGAGATAAAAAAATAGCTTAAGTTTACATCATTTAAATTTTCAGCCGTGGCAAAATAAGTGCGTAATTAATGAAGTTTCTGTCACTCCAATTATTTATATTAGCTGGCAACGCCAAGTGTGTTATCGAGTGATAACGTCAATGTCACAGAACACCAGAGCAGGACGAGATATTCCTAAAATCATGCAAAACAATGAGGTCTCGGGGCGATAGAGTGGCAGTGGCGGCTGCTTGGAAGGAGCTAACGAAGGAGCTAAATGAGGAGGAAGGAGGAAGAATGGCGTAGAGTAAGTGTTAACATATTCATGCTCACATGCACTATACATTAAATATGTACATAACCACATTGAGATCTGGAAGGACTGGAAACAATGAATAGAATGAAATTGGCCGAGAAGAAAAATAAACCAGGGCCACGTGCGGCGGCCCATACAAGTAGGAGGCATTGACGCCCACAGATGATGCGCTGGCAACGGTCATCCAGCTGAAGCAGGCAGTAGACGGAGTGACAGGAGAAAAAATCGAAGAGCAGTTGTCAACTGCAGGATCGATGAAATGGTTGATGATGAGATTCCCTTATCAAATTAAAAACCATCATGAAAGTTTCTTTTTCCACACAATAGTCATAAAATAAAAAAAAATAAAATATCATTTGTTTACATGTTGCTTAAAAAAACAAAAACCAACGTGGAGTCAGAAGAAGACAACGGGTCTGACTTCATTCTTAACATCCTGCGATCTATTCGTTTTCTTTTATTTTATTCCCTTGCTATTGCTCCGGCTGTTGTGAGCTGTCGGGCTTTTCCGAACGCTTGAATAAATTCCAGAAAAAGAAAGTCAGAACGCGAAATCGTTAAACTTAACAAACTTAGCTTTATTATCGACAAGCGCAAATTCAATCCATGTGTTTTATGGCGAAGGGTTACTGAACACATAACTACTTTCCAAGGCTCGTCGGACTATATTATTCCGTTCCGTTTGTTCTCACGGCTTGGACTCCCCCGCTCAAAGAGCAATGCAACTCACTCAGCCCGCTCAATGCTATGCTCTCGGGCTTGATCTACGATCAGTGAGCGAGCGTTTGATGGCTGCTCCGAACACCCAGAATAAACAAATTAATTTTCAGGTGCATCCCCCACCTCCTGCAGCGCTGTATCCACTACTCTTTCTCGCTCGCACACTGAGCCATGTTCTGTGCGCGAGCGCCCTCTAGCGGAGGAGATGTAGAATCTACATGGTAGATGTAGATTTAAATGGCAGATGTAGAAAAAAAATGTGTAAGCTGATAAAATATTTTAAAATTCCACTTGTATGTAGATGTAGAATCTACATTTTAGATGAAGAATATACATTTTATATTGCAGGGTTCGCAAAAAACAGTTATGAATGCTAATTTTAAGTAAATAAATCAATGTGAAGGGAAAACGTTACGGAAACATGGTGTTGAGCTATTGAGATTTTTCAATAGCATAGAGCTAAATCGACAATTCGTACTTTGATTAATTCACACCACAGTTTGTTTGATTATGTTAGTTTCTTTATTTGCCATGCAAGGCGAGTGGGAGTAGTATGGGCAAGAGTTAGCAACAGGCGGACCCGTGGTGGACCGTGTTGGAGCGAGAACAATAAAAGGTTTTTGTATAAAAAGTAATAACGATGTAGCAGGTCACTGTGCCAACCGACGATATGTTGTACGTTTGATGATGCGAGATTTCGAAGTGTCGAAGCTGCGCAGACGAGTCTCCCTCACAGCCTTCGTCGGCTGACGATTTTCGGGAAGGGGAAAAATGACTCAAGAGCGCAGAGTCAGGTAGGCAGTGTTGTGGATAAGAGCTTGGCTCTACACTCTTTGCGCTGCCATGGGCCGGCGCTTAGCCGAACATTCTCCCCCCGTTGAAGAGCACGGGTCTTCGACATCCTTCTTTGGCAGCATACACAGCTTTGCGATAGCCCTCGTGGTGATCCCAGTCGCCGTTTTGAGCTCAGCTACCCTGGAAACGCCATCTCTGCCGGCGATCAGTTTCGTCACCCTTCCCAGCGGCCACTTAAGTGGAGGCAAGTTCTCGTTCTTTACGAGGACCACGTCGCCGACGCTGAGGTTAGGCTGCTCAGTCCTCCATTTTGCCCTCTCCTGCAGAAGCGTGAGGTACTCCTCTCGCCAGCGGGACCAGAAAGTCTGCTGCAGGAAGTTGACCTGCTGCCAGCGATCAAGACGATTGAAGTTGAGTCCGGTCACATCTGGTTCTGCGAAGGTACGGATTGGAGCAGTACCTAAGAAATGCGCAGGTGTTAGCATGTCTAAATCGTCAGGATGCTCTGAAATGGGAAGTAATGGCCTTGAGTTTATTATGGCAGTGATATGGCACACAAGCGTTCTCTGGTCATCAAAGCACAGCAAGGAGCTGGAAGCGGAACGGTAGAAATGATGTTTGGCTGTTTTAACCGCAGCCTCCCAGAGTCCGCCAAAGTGGGGAGAGCGAGGGGGAATAAACCGCCAGTCAATATGATCCGCAACGCAAAACTCCTGAACTTCCTTCATATGCCTTTCTGCCAGGAACAGCTTCTTCAACTCTGCCAACTCGTTTTTTGCTCCCACAAAGTTGGTTGCGTTATCGGACCAAATTTCCCTGGGCCGACCGCGAGTTAAAATGAATCGCTTCAGAGCGCTTATGAACGCTGGCGTCGATAGATCCTGCACAAGCTCCAAGTGAACGGCCTTGGTGGCAAAGCATATGAAGAGGCATATGTAGCATTTGATGGGTGGTCTGGTCCGCACCTCACTCTTATAAAAGAACGGACCACAAAAATCCACACCGGTGACTGCAAAAACGTACGACGCATTCACACGATCCTTCGGCAAGTCGGCCATAATATGCTGCAGCAGGCGCGGCTTGGCCTTAAAACATCTGGTGCAGCGATTTACGACGCTGGCCACTGTCTTGCGCCCTCCAATCGGCCAATACTCATGCCGAATAAGTGCGAGCAATGACCGAGGCCCAGCGTGCAAATTCTGCTCATGAACATGCACAATTACAGCAGATGTGACGGGATGACGCCTTGGAAGAATGACTGGGTGCCGTGCGTTGAAATCAAGTGATGAATTTTCCAACCGCCCACCGACGCGTAACAAGCCATGGTCATCCAGGAACGGCGCGAGTGACTAGATAGAGCTAGACGACTGCACCTGCTGTTCGTCACACAGAGTCTTGTAGTCAGGCCACAAAAGCACTCGCTGAATCGAACGAAGAAGTATCCGCGTACCACCAACGATGTCAGCTACTGTTAATCCGGACGACCTTTTGCGCTGCAGAAACTTGAATACGTATCCAAATGTGCGCTGGATCTTTCCGAAGGAATTGGAGAACTTTCGGCCGTCAGATAAGTCTACGAATGGACAAACTGCAATCAGGACCCTCTTGCGCAACTCCAGTGTTGGCGCGGATTGAATAGACGCTGCTGGCCACAGAGGTTGCTCATCCTGAAGAAAAGGGTGGCCCGTGGGCCCCAAAGTTGCGATTCCAGAAGCTCTGACGGCGAAGCGCCTCTGGACAATATGTCAGCAGGGTTTTGGGCGGTGGGCACGTAGCGCCACTCCATCTGAGCAGTCCGCTCCTGAATGGCTGAGACCCGATTTGCAACGAATACGTTAAAGCTTGATGAGTCATGGCGCACCCAAGACAAGGCAGTTGTGGAGTCCGACCAGCAATAGAAGCTTCCAGTGAACAATTTAAGTTGCTGTATCTCACTGATCAATTGAGAAAGCAAGTCAGCGCCACATAACTCCAACTTGGGCACCGTCAATACCTTAAGAGGGGCGACACGAGACTTCGCACACAGAAGTTGCACGTACGCGCGATTATTTGTCCTTGACACAACGTAAATACATGCTCCATAGGCGTCTAAGCTGGCGTCACAAAACCCGTGAACTTCCACTGTTGAATTGGGGAGAACTGACAGACGAGGAAATCTAAACAGCTGAGGGGTGGACAAACTCTCGCAGAAAATGGTCCACGCTGATGAAAGAGACTCTGGCAAACTCTCATCCCATTGGAGCTGCTCCTTCCATACCAACTGAAGGAAAATCTTTGCCTTTGCGATGACAGGCCCAATCAGTCCTAAAGGATCATAAAAACGAGCAATCGTTGACAACATTGAACGTTTCGTCGGCTTTGATGGCAGCTGCGTGGGTACTACCGAAAAGAAAATTATCAGATGAAGGCTCCCAAACCAATCCAAGAGCCTTTGTGAAGTCGGTGCCATCGTCGAACCTTAGCAGCGTTTCCTTATCCTTGTCAACTTAAAAGTGGTTTAAATTCTGAACCATGAACCATACCATTGAAAATCAAATGTATAATGATAGACAAATATTTTAATTTAACACAAACCAGCTTCATTTATTTTTCAACATTTTTTTAAAGTAGTTTGAGCAATTAATTACAAAAATACTGTCTCATTTCATCCCATAGCTTATTTGAACCAAAATACTTAAGCAAATTTTGTTGGTTTCTATTTTACTTTTAAACTAGAAGTTTATATATTTCTAGTTTCTTTTATTGTTTATAGCCCTTTTGAGCCATTTCTGCATCGATTCGAATAATTTTGCCGATCTATAATAATTTTCTCCCACTCCTCTTTTAGTGCTGTTTTTAAGTCTTTGTTTACATTTTTTAATGCTCTGATCCATTATTGGCCGAAAATTCTCAATTACGTTTAAAGTCAGGCTATTGAGTCGAAAGAATCATTAAATGAGGGCACTTCTAAATTTGCCAGCAATTCCCGTACAGCTGGTAAAATCATATACCATCTTTTATACCGAGCTTTTCGAATATGTGAAGAATATTTTGGGAAGATTTATTTATGTATCGATAGATAACATGTCCTTGTTCATTTTTTCATCAAAGAAATCCGAATTCCCAACACCAGCGCCTGACATATGGGCCCAAATATGTCCCATGATAGCCTCTATGCACTGGTGTTGAATATCTCGAAGCAATAAAGGGTAGACAAATTTATATATCATTCCAATTATTTATTATGTGAGTTTAATAATAACAATAGAAGAGAGCTTTAAAAAACTTTGTGTTCTTGCTTCGCTGGTTTATCCTCAATTGACTCTCTGTTTTAGAGTTGCCGAATGGTGGTGCTTATGCTTGGTGGCGTTGCCTTATGCGCCTACGTGGCTGTTACGGTTTAAATTTCAGAACTACTCTTTTAAGTTTAAATTTCGTCGGCAACATTCGATTTGCTTAAGTTCCTCCTTTACGATCTTTTCAGTGGCTTTGAATTTGGTAGATTTATTTTGGAGTTCCACGGAGGGAGCCTGAAGTTCTTCAGGCACATTATACAAGAGCTTACGTCAAGCTTGTGTGCTGCTCTTAAAGTGAGGCATGTAAATAGGACTCCCCAACGCTTTTCCTTGTGCCTTTCAACGTTCACTAATATAATATAGGGCCGAAATAATCGACACCCGTATATGTAAATGGTCTTTCGAAACAGGCCAGTCTGGGGGTTGGGGTACTTTTGGTGTCGAATTGGCGATTTGTGACGGCTCATAATTTCTCGTTTTGCATTTCGACCTATTTATGTGCACAGCACTGTAGCTGCAGCTCTATGTATGCGTTAGAAAGCTTTAGTCGGTCAAGCGAGCTTTATGCTTTAGCTTAGATCGTATATGATACCGACGTGCTTTAGAAGCGTGGGTGGGAAAGGTAATGCAAAACCGAAGCTTAGGCCTTAGATCATTCGATCTGTGCCAACGAATTAGTAAAGGTCAGTTGCTGCAAGACAACAAGTGCATACAAATTTTCTATAACACGTGCCTTTTTTGTTGGTTAAATTCGGCAAAGAGAAAACATTATAAAAGAGCAGTGCATCGTTGTTCCGTTAAAACAGGAGATATAACCTGAGTGCAATTAGTCGTGATTAAAATTTTTACCGGAAAATATTGAGGCAAAAAAAAATAAAGGTGATAGCTAGTCCGATCAGGTAATTAACCTCAAGTAGGTAAAAGTTTTAAAAAGTGTCTAACGTAGTGATTTTCCTAGGGGGATGGTGCACATGCTAAGGCAGTCTTGGCCGATTTGTGCTCTAGTTTATAGAGATCTTTCTTCGGAATTAAACCCAGTTGCGAGCCCGAAAGGTAATTTTTTCTATGACGTAACACACGTGACATGTAGACTAATAAAATTTTGTGTTTTCTGGAAAGGGTCTTTGTTATATGCCAATTAAAGGCTAAGTTTGCTTTGGTTTGCGCCCATATACATCGTTGATTGAAGATCTAGCTCCAGAGAAGTTTTCTAGAGGTGCTTTCCATCGACCTTTTTGACCTCGGACGAGCGCACGTGTGCATACCAACAGACAGTCAACACCGAGTATGACGGACCATTTGGTCAGGGTCTGGATGGACATCGTCATGCTGGATGTTGGAAGGGGAGCACAATAAGGATGGATGAATGAAACGGAGTTACTTATTTATATAAATACATATACATATATAATTATTTTTTTTATGATTTCTTTCACTTTTCTTTAACTTCATACACATTGTACATACTATTAATGTTCTTAGCTAGGTGGAACGTCAATGCATGCAGGCCTGTTGCAGCGATGGAACGAAATTTGTAAGCCACCATATTAATGATTTGTCATAGATTTTCTTTATTCATATATTAACGTTTAACTACATACATAGCCATCTTTATTGATTTATATACCTATTATTCTAGTCTTTAGTTTTGAAACCATGTAATTTATTAGGGAAATATATTGAAGATTTATTTTGAGAAATATGGAGTAGACGAATTATAATGGGGTATTGAGAAAAGGAACATATACCACATAAGGGTTAACACTTAAAGAATGAACAGTAGTTAACATGGTTGGGTGGGTAACGTGGAGTCCTTACATCTGACTCAGAACGGCGATGCATATTGCATTTTAACTTAAATTTCAACACCTAATAACGGCCAGGTTAGCACAAAATCTCTTGTGAGTGTAAAAACTAGAACAACACAAAGATCCCCCCCGTCCGACGAGCCCTAGCCGAAAGATCCCAACGTGCTAACCATGATCTCATACTGACGTTGTCTAGTTTGTGGTGTATGTCGCAGCAAACACCACCGTTATAATACCAGGTACATTACACAAAAGTGGCGCCCAACGTGGGGCACGACACAGAAAACAATAACAATAATTTGGTGTCCCAGTTATTGTCAGCAAGTAGAATCGCGTTGCGTTCTTTCCTTTCTGGAAAACTGCAATGGTTGGTGCTAGTCACAGTCCATTCTGTCCGAAACGGTAGGGGAACAACGGTTCTATGTGCATGCCAGGAACTAGGTGAAAGAAATTGTAGCAAGGCCTGTGGATATCTTTAATATTTAGAATGCTAGTCATTAAATGTTACTGCCCGGAACCGTTGTTATATATCTTCTGAAGCTTCAGTTCTTGTTGGAGACAATATTTTTTTATATATAGTATATTTTTGGGAAAAGTGAGAGTGTTGTATGTATTGCCGTAATCTTTATATGTTCCAGATCTCAATACCCTTTAACTGTATATATACCTTTTGAGAGAGTTTTGTAATTCGAGCATTTTTTTGGCGAAGTTATTAGAGATTGATCTTTGTGCACCATGGCCGTAAGACGCAGTTTAGATATGACCAGTACCGCAAATAACGAACAGATTTGCATAGTTTGTTCAAACCCAATAATTTCTCTGGATTTAAAACGGATTACACGATGTAAACATATTTTCCATAGAAACTGTATTTTGAATTGGCTTGATAAGTCACGATCGTGTCCAACATGTCAGAACAATGTTACAAGAAACAGTCTCTTAGAAGTTCTTCCCGAAAACGTTGCAGACCACAATCTGAACCCAGAAACAAACAGTTCAGAAAGAGTTTTGCTAACGAATAGCCAAAAGAAGAAAAAGAAACAGTTGCAGCAACCAAGCGAGATAGTAGATCCCAATGATAACAGCAAGATATTGTCTAATTCTGCTTCGGTGGAAAACCCGTATCAAGACGTAGGTTTGCTAGAGCAGCGAATACTATCACAGGTAGAGCAGCAGGTTACTTCAAAAATTAGTCAAATGCAATCCATGATATCGGAACTGTCTCGGCAAATTTCGAAGCTAACAACTGATAAGTCAGGAAGGGCTGAGGAATTACCTAACTGCAATATCGATGTAAATGAAAATGTAGATAATAACGAACCTGATTGGGGAAGAAGAACTACTAGAGCGTCATTATTTAGCTTTGATAGAGATGCACCCACTTTCATACCCAATGCAACTGAGAGAAATAATAATTTCAATCTAAGCCGCGATGCAGGAAAGGTAGCAAATTTAATTAGTAGCTGGAAAGTGCAGTATAATGCCTCGCGCAGTGGCATGCCAGTAGGAAAATTTATTTACATGATTACAGCATTGACGAACGACAGCTTGAGAGGAAATTTTGATATTTTGTGTGACCACATCCATATTCTTTTCAGTGGTAGAGCAAGTGAATGGTTCTGGAGGTACAGACGCACTGTTGATAGAGTAAATTGGTCCGATCTTTGCAAGTCGCTAAATTCATATTTTCTTGAACCGCTATCAGACGACGACGTGAGAGAACTGATAAGAGATCGCAAGCAGCAAATCAATGAAAGCTTTGACGAATTTCATAACGCAGTTATGCATTTAGTAGATCGTTTACAATACCCTATTAGCGAGAGTCAACTAACGTCAATTCTGAAACGAAATCTGAGACCGTGGATGAGAAAGGAGTTGTTTTACATAGAAATAAATTCGGTCAGTCAATTAAGAAAGCAAGTTAATGAAGTGAATTATGGCAAGGAATGTTCAGATGACTATCTAGAAGAACAAGAGATTTGTGAACTAAAACGAACAAGAGCATTAGAAGAGAAGAAAGAGACGCGTTGTTGGAATTGTCGCAAGGTTGGCCATAAACACGTAGATTGCCAATCTGACAAGAAGATATTTTGCTTAGGTTGTGGAGCCGAAAACATAATAAGACCAATTTGTGAAACCTGTCAGGAAAACCGACGGTTGAGCGGCAACAAAAACAGCAGTTACCGCTCAAATCCTCAACATTAAATAAAGAGCATTCTTCTTCTTACTCTCCGAACGTTAATATAATTCCTAAATATTTAAATTCTAAAAATATTCAAGGTAAATTATATCCGATAGTCCCATATCATATAAGACTTCGAAACTATGAAGATATACGAAATAAGATATTTAGTAGTAAAATAGATTCAGTCAAAAAACCCAGTTGTATCAGAACTAAGAGAAATACCGTCCGTCTTCGCAACTTTATAAGAAAAGTTAAAGACAGAAGGAGGAGTATATCATTAAGTCTAGATTCAATTGTTGATATGAAAAGAGATATTAGACCGTTTGTAGAAGTAAATATCTTTGGTAAAACCTATGGAGGACTTTTAGATTCCGGTGCATCAGTTTCATGCCTTAGTGGAGAAGCTGCGAAAGAATTTATAAGCAAGAAAACGCCCTATATTGCAAGCAAAACGCAGGTTGAAACTGCTGGAGGACAAAAATATAAAATACTTGGTTATTTAGAAACTGAAGTAATCTTTAGAAATCAGACTAGATTGTTAACCTTATATATAATTCCGGATTTAAAACAAGACCTATATCTTGGAATGAATTTTTGGAATACTTTTGGCCTGATGCAGAAATTAGTGAATACAGTATCTATAAGCGAGATTGAATTACCAGAATGTTTAAATGCAAAACAACAACATTGCATGGCGAAAGTTGTAGCTTTGTTTCCAGATTTTAATAGTGATGGCTTGGGAAAAACGTCCATGTTAGAGCATTCAATTGAATTAATTCCATCGGCAAAACCCATTAAACAAAGATATTTCTCAGTATCACCTGCGATAGAAAAAAGGATTCATGCTGAAATTGATAACATGCTCGGTTTAGGAGTGATTGAAGTAGCTCCGCCCACTTGTTCTTGGAGTAGTCCAGTTTCTGTAGTACAAAAGGGTAGCAAATTTCGTATATGTCTAGATTCACGCAAGGTTAACTTGGTAACCATTAAGGATGCTTATCCACAACCCAAGATAAATGGTATTTTATCAAGGTTACCGAAAGCGGAATTTATTTCATCCTTAGACCTGAAGCACGCCTTTTGGCAAATAAATCTGAAGGAATCTTGTAGAGATTTGACAGCGTTCACTGTACCTAATCGTCCATTGTACAGGTTTAGAGTTATGCCTTTTGGATTGACGAACGCTGCACAAACAATGTGTCGATTGATGGATATAATTATTCCACCCCATTTCAAAAATAGAGTCTTTGTCTATCTCGATGATTTGTTGTTAGTTAGTGAAACATTTGAGGATCACATGGGATTGTTGACTGAAATGGCTACTGTTTTGAGAAACGCAGGTCTGACGTTGAACTTAGACAAATGTCGCTGGTGTGTTCCTGAAGTTCGTTATCTTGGTTATGTAATAGGTAAAGGTTGCATTAAGGTTGATTCAGAAAAGGTCTCTGCTATTAAAAATTTGATTCCACCTCGTTCAGTAAAAGAGCTTCGTAAGTTTCTAGGTTGTGCAGGCTGGTATCGCAGATTTATAGAAAT